>CM038679.1:764426689-764799189 GCA_021605205.1 Aegilops longissima
ACTTAGATGTGACATTATTAAAAAACATCTAGATGTGAATTAGTAATAATAATATACTTCTACTCGGTCGGTTTCACTACAAAATAACATAGATGGGCACCATGGAATATCAATCCGATGATACAAATTTTATATCTCATAAAATATACTATAATCTTAGTGTAACTGTAACAAAACATAAGCTGTTGAATGATCTGTTATCATGAATGCATGGAATGTCAGGAGGCCAGACCTCTAACTGTTTTTCTTGTAGAAGGGCAATGATTTTGCAGAAATAATTACCAAGAGAAAACAACCTCACACTTTTAGGAATTAATGGGCCAAGCATAGGTTTCTAAGTAAGAATAAACGATGAGAGAGCGGCTATGTATAGCCGTATACTCTCATGGAGTGTCCATCCACATACCGTGGGGTACTTTCCCTATTCTAGAAGAAAGAAGCCATGTGTGTATACTCTCCCATGTTCAGGGACAACATAATTAAGATACCATGTTCGAAGATTTCAACGAATTATCCTCAAGAGTTGTACAATCAATCATATCTTTTTCTTGAACCGGGCATAACCCCTTTTCATTACTTTGACATAACGGAAATACAAAGTTTTCCACGCTGCAGTTACCAAGAAAACAAGAAAGGGGAAAGCGAGTTCAACGCATCCTTGGGAAACCCACTGCAACAATCAGTCATATCGTAATACTTTCAACTTTCATCTAAAAAATAAAGGAGTTGTACATACCACCAAATCATATAGTAGTCGATTCCTAGTACTCCTAATGGCAGCCACGCGACCAAAGAAGCTTTCGCATGCACACATCACGATTAATTAATTCAACCTAGAACAGGCGGGACGTTGAACGGCAGCGGCACGTCCTTGGCGACGGCAGCGAAGGTGACGGCGATGGAGGCAGCGAGCGACAGGATCTTGGCCCGCTCCACCTGCCCGGCGAACCGCGCGCAGGCGCCGATCTGCGTGGCGTACGCGGCCGCGGCCGTGTAGGCTGCCGCCGTCGCCAAGTAGAGCAACGCGTGCACGAGCAGGTCCACGGTCACGAGCACGATGGCGGGGATGTTGACCCCGGCCGGCGCCTCCTCCTCGTCCAGACTACTATTTATCAGGAGATATATGGCAGCTGTGGAGCTATTTGGTAGTCCAGGAAGGCGGTGGATTCTCCAAATGATGTTTCCATATCATATTCATATTCCGTCGATGATTACCATCGCATTAGGAAATAGATCATGACAGCAATAGCAGAGATTAATCATGCGAACTAGCATAGGAATTCTACCACGATCTCGAACAGGAAGGATAGAATCACATACGGTGCAGCGGGAGCAGCACCGCCGGCGTTGACGTTGTCGCCCATGTCGTCGAGGATGAGGTTGCCACTACTAGAAATCCCCATATTTCCGACGGTGAAATCTAATAGCCGACGGGCCGTCGGCCATTATCGCAATAGCCGACGGTGTTGATAGTTGCCGACGGTTATTGCATACTCACGGGTATGACTAGTCATAACCGACGGTGTACTAAAATAACTGACGGGGAAACCCCAACTCTCGGGTATACAATTAAATGCCCGACGGTTCATTGTAATATCCGACGGTTTTGGCTGTACCCATGGGGATTACATGTAATAGCCGACGGTGAATTTTAATAGCCGAAGGTTAAAACAAAACTCTCAGCTATGAGTGAAAATGACCGACAGTCAACATGTCACTCTCGGTTATTTGATTAGATACCCGACGGGAGGTAGTAATAACCGATGGTGACTTTCACCCTCGGTGATATGTTTCGATAGACGAATGCGATAAACATGTACACGACGATGGTTATATTCCAAATAATTTCCATATAAGTAAATTTCCTACAATTAAATTCAAGCACTGCTATAAGTGCATTATTATTTTTTCATTAATAGGATGATTTAAAAAGTTGGTCCAAAACAATACAAATACCATGGCTTAAAAAAATGACATGTTTGAAAAATGTTCACTTACGAGGAGAAACCCTAGTGAGGTTCGAGAAGAGATTGTCCTCCGTGGCCCAATCCCTATCTTCTTTGACAACATCGTTGGCCGGGATAGAGGAGGCAAGGTGCTCATCATAGTCTTGTATATACATGTCTAGGTGGGTTCTTCATTGTGTGGCACATGGTGTCTTGACGAAGTGGAGTGTGTTGCCGCTGCGTCGAGCAGTGGCTAGTGGCTGACATCGCTTGCAGTCCGGATGGTACCGGCTGGTGGCCATCTTCTGTAGAGCGCGTAGCTGGATATGTTTCAATAAGCTCAACTAGTTCCTGCTCTGCAGATGCTCTGCACTCGTTCTCATGCTTTCAAGGTTTGGACACATGTAGCCATCCAACGGGATGCACCAAACGTCTGTGGACCAGTCCGGACCATTAAAATCTGCTAAATAAGAAGCAAATTGGGATGGGGGGCTTTGAGCCTAGATAGTCCGCTTGTCTCACCGCTTGTTTGACAAATTGGGGGGTCCAGACAGACCGCTTGTCTTACTGCGCTTGACAACGATCCTCATAGCCCAGCATTGTGCGGGGACATGTTCGGACATTTCCATGGACATTTGATGTGTGAGTTTTAATGTATGGCACTGGAGTCGACCTAATCCTCACACTCTCAACACTAGTTGCTGCTTAGATATGTCGTCGTTCACTGCCTAGATGTATCAGCTCTCCTCACTTGACACGCCTCCCTCTTCTCCTCGACTCTTGTCTTGGGATTTGACCCCGAAGCAAAGCTCTCAAGCACCAGAGAGCAACAATAGTAGCATGCAACCATGAGCTCGCCGAGGAAGCTCGGTTCGGTGGGGCAAGCCAGCACTGACGCAAAAGACCAACGAAGACTGGCGGCCCGAGAGGTACCACGAGCAGTTTGGCGGCGCGTCCAGTCCAATCCCGCCGCTTGCAAGCACAAAACTTCTTTAATGCCATCTGGTCGTTTTGTAGCAGTGACACCCTCCTCTTGTAGTGTGGTGGCTGGTGGTGCGCGGATCCTAGGCTTGAAGCAACAGGGCTGCTACAGATGAGGATTATAGCAGCGACGACGACCACATCATGTGCAGGCAACGGTCTGAGCGGTTTGCAGTGCCGAAAGAAGCAATTGGCAACACGTTGGTCTGGGAGTTGAAGCAGTGCCGACGGTGGTGGTGCACACCAGATTAGCATATGCTTGGCGGAGCTCGTTGGATGGGGGCGGACGGCGTTTTTAGACGGGTTAGAGATGAGATTGATTTCTCTTGAGCAAGACGAGTTCATCCATTCAGAATAAGGCACCGAGGACATGTATCAAGTGAACAAAGCGGTCGACACGTGCGTGTGCCCCGTCGGATGATAAAAAAGTCGTTTTTATTTTTTCTTAAATGTTGCAAAGTATATATTTCAATATCACACATTAAATTTACTTTGTTGTACTTAAATTGATGAAATATAATTATGATTAATGTTTTGATATACTCTGCGTCCCATAATATAAGAGTGTTTTTGACAGTGCGTTGAAAGTTTATTTACAAGTGCGTGGGACAGAGGGAGTACAGAGAATTGAAAGTTTCAACCCACACAAGCGCGAAAGGAAAATTTCTAAAAAGCCCACTCCGCACGAACTTGCGGTCGCTTTCATCTAACCTCCCTTGTAGCCATCGTGGCTATCCTCAGTTCCTCACCCGCCGCTGCCACAGACCAGCCCTCACCCGCGCCGCCTAGCTTCAGATCGACTCCTTCCCATCGCCTCCCACTCCACAGCAGCTATGGCAGGGGAGGCTGGAGACGTTTTGCTCCTCTCACCCCTCTCTACCCTCCCGTAATGTGCATGTGCACCCGGATCTCGTCTCTCGTCAGTTCTGGCGGCGGCGTGCAACACTCGGTGGCCTACGAGTCTATGACTTTTGGTCAGTGCCTCCTTTCCCTTCCCTGATTTCCTCTCTCCTCTCACCTGTCTCTTCTTTCTTCTATTTCTGCAACAACAGTACGCTAGCGGTGGTGGCAGGCAATGGCGAGCGTACTGGTGGTCGAGCGGCAGCGCGGGCTAATGGGTTCGGCTCTGTTCTAGTCCGCCATTTACTATATTGTAAGTACAACTCAGCAAGTTAAGGTTGCAATCCCCATCCAGTCTAATCTGATTGATTTCTGATGTCAAATCCTTGCTAGCTAAGATGTCAAAATTGGTACGATTCACACAACTATGCTGGAAATACTACCACAAGGGAATGGTCGTAGTAGCTTCGCTTAATTTGTGCACCTAGTTATCCAGGAACAAAGTAAGATGAGGAAATACGTTCAATTTAGATGATGCAAAACATTGCCATGGTTTGTGCCACACTGGACTATTTGAATCTTGGTAAGGTACCAGAAATATCTTCCCTGATAATACACAGACCTATTGAAAGCAGGGGGATTCAGACTGATGAGGCTGTCCAAGATCATTCAGAACAAGGTGAAATTGGTGAAGCACGAAGCCCTTGTCGACGGCTTCAGTAAGTCCAGTTTCAACAACAATAAAATGAGAAACATTTAGATAAGGCTTTGCTGACAAACTTATTATACTCTTCTGCAATTTAGGTTACTACACTGTGCTTGAACTGTACAGAAATGAAGTGTTCGACTCAAGCATCAACACATACGCCTTCTGCTTCATCCTTTATGGGTCAGTCAAACTTTCTGTCCCATATGCAGTTACTATGCCAACGTAGGCTCGAGTTTCGTGTTGTCCTTGTCAAGTGTTTGAGGAATTCCTTGCCCGTTAGAAAGATATCCTTGGTACCTGAAGGTATCTTGTGCCCCATATCTCTCTTGCCTCTCCACAATCATGGTAGCCACATCCGTTCTCTTCGAGAAGTCTATCATGATGTCCTCTGCCATTTTATTGGCTTTTCCATTAATCGGCAGCTGTGTAAAGGTACAACTGCATATACAACAATTACGAAAATGGTACCACATAACTGAATGTTCCAATGGTAAGTAGATTTTGTCTTATGTGAATACAGAGAAGTACATGGAAGTATATTAAGAGGTCAAAAGTACTAGTCTTTAGCCTTGTGGATAAAAGATGCAAAACTGTGAACTAGTTTTATTTTTACTGTTTGTCTATGTATTTAAGTTTCTATTGCCCAGATGTATGGTTTGAAAGGAATGAATTACTGGTGTAACACTAGTAATTGTCATTTACACTGAATTTCTAGTTCCAACAGTAAGACGCGATTAGCTAAATATCTCCATTCATAGATGTTTCTACAACAATTAAATTTGTTCTCTGTAGCTTCCCTAAAAGAAGTTTGTTCCCTGTAGCTGAATTAAATTTCAAGTACATTGCATTGTTTTTCATCTCTCTTACATCTAGTCTTCTTGTCATTTCTTAAGGAGTGTGAAGCAATATTAGAAGTGGTCCGAGCAGTGAGAATGATCATGGCATTGATGCTGATGAGGATGACATCTATCGCAACGAGGGAGATGATAGCTTTGGTGATAAGCATTATGATAAAGTAAATCCCTGAAGTTTATGGACAATTTTTCTTTTTGAGGAGGGAGATGATAGTTTATGGACAATTTAGCTTATGAAAATTGTCTGCACCTCTTTGTCACTATTTTGTTTTGCATTCAACACTTCCTAGATGGATTCTTATGGTAAATATAATTCATATGCATCTCATTAGGTTTGTAATACTTAGATTATTATAAATATAATATATGTTTTTTTGGTCATGTGCAGTTGTGTAATTATGAGATTTACTTGAAATACAAATATTATAAAATACTGTGTTATATATCACACTTCCCTGTGGTGCAACTCCTCTTAGTGAAATTAATTCAGTGAGGGTTGACTAATGGCCCATGGTGAAACAAACATCTTTGGTATAAAATATGCATACATGCACTTTAGACTGTCGGCGACTTTCGAAATTGAAGGTGCGGGCTAACCTCTCAACTAAAGGAATCACCGAAGGGGTGTATACACCATCGGTAATCACATTAACTGATGGTTTGGCTCTCCTCTCAGTTCTACGTAACCCCGACGGGTTTTATATACCGTTGGCTATTAAGAACACCGACGGTAAACAATAACCATCGGATGATAAACACCCGACATCCGACAGTGAACTGTCGGCTATAAGCGCATTCGACCTACAACATATCCGACGGCTCACCGTCGGCTTCTTACCGTGGGCAAAGATATAATATGACGGCACCGTTGGTTATTAGTGTAATGGCCGACGAAGCATAGCCGACGGGAGATGGCCGACAGTGTACCGTCGGTTATAAGAGTATCCGACGGTGAACTTAAATATCCGATGGTAATTGGACCCTCGGCTAAAACGGGATATCTAGTAGTAGTGCATAGCTCCGTCCTCGGCTCGGCTCAATCCCGCAACCCGCGCCGTCCAGGCGAGCGAGGAGGAGGAGCGTGCGTGTAGGTCTCCTCTTCTCATGCTCATACAAGTGGTAGAAGAGCTCACCTTATAAAGAGGTGCAACTCTCTCTCAACTTATGAGGTGGGACTAAACTTTAGCCTCACTCACTCCACTCATATGTGTGCATGAATGGGCCAAGAGAATTTCAGAATTTTAGTTGGGCTTTGGGCCAAAATCCCACTAGCAAATTCCAACAATTTCTTCCATATATAAGATATTTGCCCGATCGGTGAAAATATCAAAATCTTCTCTCTTTCTTTTAGGGATCAAAATCTTCTTCGGAAGTCATGCGAACGTTCCTGGAAACGTTCCTGACGCGACGCATACGTCCGATCCGTGCGCTATTCTTCGCAGCATGCGTGGCGCAGCCGTTCGCTTCATTTCTTTTTGCATCGCAAGTCGTTAGTCTTAGAGCATCTCCAAGAAACCCCTTTTCCGTACAAAGTTCTGCTCTATACTCCTAGTGGAGTTGGATAACAGAATTGCTCCAACAGGTTCTGTAAACATCATACTCTCTCCGATCAATATTACTTGTCGCTCAAATAGTACTGGATACATCCGCTTGAGTGGATCCGAGGGAGGATGGCGTCTTGGAAAGTTTCAGGTGGTTACTTTGCCGCCAAAAGTTTACGGGAAGCAAAACTTCCCCTAGACGAGAGGGAAGTTGGGCCAAGTTTACATGATACTGTAAATTTATTCCACGTTTATGGGATCTGTTGAAGATGATTTTTGGCCGAAACATCCCCTAGACAGTAATTTCTTTTTACGGATACGAGATCTGTTTCGATTTGCTCTAAAGCACAACACTTGCAAACCTTCACTAAATTATATGGACATCGCGTAAAACAATTTTAGGAACACTTTTTGTGGGACTTATTGGAGATTCTCTTACTCTCTTATATTGTCTCTTCCCATCATGATGTTTGCTTTCTCCTCTAGATTCCCATTCAGGTGCATCTTCTAACTATGGTCGTCGATGAAATTGACTCGTCCTCCCCGGCCGTTAGCCACGTTCCCCACGGATTCCCCCTCTCACGAAGGCGAAGTCATGTGCTTCCTACCCTCACCACCCCTCTTGGTCACCAACGGCCTTCCCCGCCACACTGCAATATAGAGAGACGTTCTCGTCCGCCACATCCTCCTGAAAAAATCAGGGTGGGGCATGGGCTGCACATGCGTTGAGGGGTCTCCATGGCCACGGAGGGGCTCGGCTTCCATACCATCTTACCGGGGAGGAGGTGGTTGACGTTGGCACCTTTAGAGGAGGAGAAGAGAGGAAGAGGAGACATGTGGAAGCTAGGGTGGCAGCGTTCTTCTTCTTGTCAGTGAGGAGCGCGACAAGGCGAGGTCGGGATGATGCTGGAGGAGGTAGTGTTGGGGACCTTGAGTCACCGTTGCTCGGTGAGCAAAGCATGAAGCGTGTCAACATCGTTGTGGTCGGCGACAACGTGCCGCACTAGATCCGCGATGCAGAGGAGCCCCAGCCATCCACGAGTTGCGGAGGAGGATGAGAAGAGGAAGCAACGTTTGGCAATGGCAGGGGTGGAGTAGTCACTGGGAGGTCTTGAAACCACTGATGTCCAGGACTAAGGGGTGTACCTGTCGCGTTTTTGTTGTTACTTGCATACTCGTCAAATCAAGCCATGTTCCCCGTGCATTCTCTTGGTGGAGGTACAAATCAGGCTGTTAAGGGAAGCTTGCCGCCGAGGCAGAGCAGTGAGAGGGCCGATCGGCAGATGTGGGGCGAGGCAAGGGGGAGGGGCTTGTTTTCTTTCCATCATTTCTTAATTGAGGTTTTAACGCACAGATATATGTGAACAAAACAAAAGCACATTTTCATGGGTTGAAATATCTCCAAGTTAGGGTTCCTCTTCTCCTCCCGCGTTTGCGACAGTTAAGGCACTCACCCACTTCAAGCTTTGTTAGTGATCCCATGGATTCACATCCCCTCTACTTGTCGCTTAGGCAATCGGGATGGGAAGTGGATCCCATGCCTCGACTGCGGTGAGTAGTATAAGTTCGGAAGTTTTTCTTGTAAGGGCGGCATTTTGGTGGTTGGCAGCACTTCATCTTCGACTTGATCTTCCTGGCTAAGATGCTCCTCGAGTTTGTTCGTTGTGACAGGTTTGACAAAGCTCGAGCATAGATACATGTCGTCTCGGAGCGATGAGGTTAGCGTTTATCGTCGTGTGTGTAGGCCAGCGAGATTTGATGTCAGGCGCTTCATATTGATTCATGTTTTCAATGGTGACGACTGCAGCTCGGTGGCACTGGTCCTTAAGGCCACAGACACGCAGACTTCCTGACTGTCATTGACATGGTCAAGCTAACTTTACAGAGGAGCGGCGATAGCAGTGCATCAGCTGCATGCTCTGTGCGATGGTGAGGGTCGTTTGGTGGTGCGTGTACCTTAATGTGATTTTTATTATTTTTGTGGGGCCTTGTACTTTTTATGCTATATAATAGAACTAGTTTTTTGAAACAAAGGCATATATTTTCAAAAAGCGTCGCTGAGTCCACTGATGAATAGCGTTTCCTCTTAAAAGAACGAAACTGTCGCTTCGTTGCAAAAAAGATGACCGTGGGCGTGGGGGAGACTGGAAACTGGAGCAGCCCCTGCGTATATCCACCATGAGAAAGAAAAATCAGCCCGACATAATAAGGGAGTGCCTAGATTTCATAGTGTTTCCCGAGAAGGCCGGCCGCGGTGGTTCGCGCTCGTCACAACCGTGTCATTCATCCCACACACAAGCCGCACTGTTGGCGCACGCAGCCGCACAACAATGTCGCTCCCATTTCTGTGCACCGGGCGGTGCCGCGCCCACGCGTGAGCTAGACAACGAGGCTGAACAAGAAGACGACCACTCGTGTCTGCCGTCCTGTGCACCTCCCATAGTCCCCTCAAAGCACCCTGCTGCGGAGTCCATAACGAGCGTTGGCCGCCGGCTCTGGCCCTGATAGAGGAGGACGAGGCACTTACAACGAGAGCGTCCATCGACGCGAAGGCATGTCGAGGAGCATCCACTTCGCGTCGCCGGTTAGGGCGATGGGAGCGGAATTACGTAGCCACCCTGGTGCCGTGATCTTCCTTTTCAGCGGCAGGGCCTTCTTGCAGAGCTTGTACCGGAGTCTGACCAAGCCAAGCGGGACGATCATAGTCGTTTCATCCTGGTCGTCTCCAACAAAAGCAGCGCCGGAGGATGTAGCTCATGGTGCGTCCATCCGTTTTTCGGCTGGCGTGGATGAAAGGGAGTGTGGCGGCCGGCCGGAGTGGCACCTTGTCGCCGGTGAGTTGGTTGAGGTGGAGCTCGTCGGCAGCGTCAGCGCACACTAGAAAAGACTCAAGAGATAGATGGAGGAAGATAAAGGAGAGCTTTTCGATTACAATGGACGGCAGATCAAGGTAGCTACAGCACACATACAGTAACAACGTAACTGTAGAGGAGCCGAACCCACTGCTATACAAGTTGCCTAATGTTCTTAACATCTTGGCATACTTCATGTCCAGCTGTTGCCCCTATTGAGCGCTGGTCTAAGCCTCCCGACAGCTTCCTAAAGATAAACATTAATGGCTCATTCCTAAAAGATAATGGTACATGACGTTGAGGCTTTTGTGTTAGGGGTGCTTCTGGAGATGTCATCGGCCTTCGTATCGGCCAAATCCAGTTCCTGATGGATGCTTTGCATACACGGACGATAGCTGAAGTCAGGGTTAGCGTATCCACAGCGCTCACTTTGGCTTCTTTCCAATGAATTGTATATTGCTCATAGCGTAGTTCTTTTCGGGGATGTAAAATTTCTTCTTTTTACCAGCTTTATCTTGTTTAAAGTGTATGTGTGTAATTGTGTCTGTAACTCAGTGGTGCATGTCCTGGCTACCCATGGACCATGGTGCCCATATGCCCATCCTTATTCCTGACATTTTATCTTCTTTGGTGGCTAGCGATCTCCTCCCTCCGTTCCGAATTACTTGTCACAAGTATAAATGTATCTAGATGTACTTTAGTTCTAGATACATCCATTTCTGCGACGAGTAATTTAGAACGGAGGGAGTAGCTGCTTCTGCTTCTGTATGTTAACAAAGTCAGGTGACAGTTTAAAAAAGAAGAAGAGGCGCAGCGATGAGATGTGCATGCCGTTGGAGATGGGTGCGGAGAGCGTGGCCAAATATATTATTGTTAACTCTCAAAAAAAATTATTGTTAATGTGGTTGTTACGAATGACCCGTAATATTTGATCCATTGTTAACAACGTTGGATGGGGAGGAGAATCAACGGCGCACAGGTCAGCAAACCATATCCTCTCAGACCTCTGATACGAAGACTTCCCCAGAACGATCGCCGCCGCCGCTGTCGCGTCGACCTTGGGCGCCTCCTCATGGGTCTCTGCGTCGGCAAGTCGACCGACGGCGACACCTGTCCTTCCTCGCCATGCTGGCGGGACCTGCCGCCGGAGGTTGCCGGCCTCGTCCTCTCCGGCCTCGCATCCCACAACGACCGACTGAGCTTCGGCGCCGTCTGTCGAGACTGGCGCCACGCCTTGCAGCACCAGCGCTCATTGCTACGGCCAGCCTTGCCGTGCATCAACCTCGGCAACGGCACGTACCGAAGCCTCGCCGACAACAAGGTGCGCTGCTGCTTCCCCACGCCAAAGGGCTGCCGCGCGGGCGTCTGCTTCGGCAATCTGGTCCTGTACCGGCACAAGAGCTCTGGCAGATTCTTCCTCCGCGACCCATTCTTGGGCGGAGACACAGGTGCCGCCATTGAGATCTCCACCAACTACTACAGCAGGTCCACTATTAATGGCGGCTGCGGCGATTTGGGCACCATGAGTATGAAGGCGAGCATGCACATGAAGATGCTTGTGTGCTCGTCTTCGTCTCCTCTCATCGTGGCGATACTCCCCCACATTTCATTAAGCGCCCCGGTGTCTAACTCCGGAATCCAATACCTTCGGTACACGAACTTTGCATGCCTCTCACTGGACCAGCAGATCCGTGGTGCATGGTCACCTATCCCGTGTCATGATCATTATGGTTCTGGCTACAAGGACATTGCTTTTCACCATGGAAAGGCTTTTGCTCTCACCAGCTTGGAAGAGCTCTTCTGCCATGAATCATCCGTTGCCAACAGAGAGAATCATCAACAGATGCATCAGCCACTCTTCAACCATGTCATCAAGAAACAGCGGGACATGTATGCCAACTGCTACCTGGTCGTATCATCCGATGACCAAAAGCTACTGATGGTGCGGTGGAGGAGGAGCAGTACTGATGTCTTCGTGTTGAATCTGTGTGTGTTTGAGGCAGATTTTGACAAGGGTCATTGGTTGGAGGTGAGGGACTTGGGAGAACAAGTCCTCTTCGTCGGCAGGAATTGCTCCAGGGCATTTGCTGCAGGCCGAGCCTCGTCGGAGCACCATGATCAGATATTCCAAGGAGGTAACCGTGTGTTTATTCTAGGCACCGAGTGGAAGCGGGCATGGCCATTGATTGAAGCTGCCAGCTGCGACCCCCACAATCTCAGCTATTGCGTGTATGACATGATCAGCGGCGAAACTAGCCTGGTCTCACTTGACGGAGCTTCCTACAAGCAAAAATCTGTCTTGGGCTGGTTCTTCCCCTAGGAGTATTGATCTCCTAACAAGAGAATTTTTAAAACGGTCAATATTGATATGTGCTGTTTATTTTGTTTAATCCAATTGCTGGAATTTACTATTGCCTCTTCGAAGGTACGCTATATGTCAATAACTTTTAATTATCCTTGTTGACAATAAGATTGTCAATGATGAATTTTTGTTTGCAGAAAAAATAGACAACTCATGTTAAAACGCTTAAGGCATAGGTATATTGTAGCCTTCAATTCTTTATTTCGTGTATATTGACGATCCAAACAAATATCAATCTGATCCCAGTGATCTGAATTAAGATTCTGGAGTATCTGTTTGTTTGGGCTTTGGCTGACAAGACGAATGTGTCTCCATATTTTCCCACATTATCTGTATGTGGTAACTAGCAGAATTCGAGACCAAGGTAGCACATGTGGTCGATTGTGAATTTGTAATATGATCTCTTGACCCAAGGTTGATACTGGTCGATCAGGCCTACCTACATCTACAGTGCTATTTATATCTAGTGTTGCAGCCATTGATACATTTCTCTAATAAATTTTTTTTTAAAACTGGGCAAAAGATTTGCCACTTTCATTGATTAAGAAGAAGGTTTAGAGTTTTTGGCCAAATACCGAATTACAAAGACATCACTCTCGCGGCACTACAGTACTCAAATATTTGGCCCCTGCAAGGCACCAACATTTTGAAACATCTTTGATTCTTGCAACAAGAACCCCAACCGGCACCGCGGTGTTACGGAAGACGCGTGCATTCCTCTCGTTCCAAATTTCCCATGAGATCAACATAATAAGAGACATCATCGGCCGTCGAGACTGCGATGCATTGGAGTCAATGAGGTTCCACCAGGCTTTCACCGAATAGACCGTCACCCAAGCTGTAGGGTTCACATCAACCAAGCCAAACCAAGATTTGATCATTTCCCAAACTCGAACTGTGTAGCGGCATTGGAAAAGGAGGTGAGCCGCGGTTTCCTGAACTTGCTTGCAGAGGGGGCAGCGATCACAGTTAGGCCATCCACGGCGCTGGAGCCTGTCGGCCGTCCATATCCTATTATTCATCACAAGCCAAGCAAAGAATTTGCATTTGGGGGGAGCCCAGATCTTCCACACCAACTGTTGCATGTTGGAGTCAACTAAGCCCAGGAACTGGACCTTGTAGGCCGAGGACGCGGAGTAAGAGCCATCATTAGAAAGCTTCCAAGAGATAGAATCAGCCACGTCGGGGTTGAGTTGCACCACAGATAATTTCTCCCAAAGGTTGACGAACTCGGTCAGGTGTGTAGCGGAGGTGATCCCGTCTGTTTTGACTTGAGAGACCCAGGAGTTATTATCCAAAGCCTTCTGAACCGAACATCCCCTTCTTTTTGATAGGTCAAAAATCTTCGGGGCGATGTCTTTGGGTCTCATGCCATCTAGCCAAGCAGACTCCCAGAAGGAAGCACGAATACCGTTGCCAAGCAACACCTTGGTGGCAGCAGCAAAAATGTTTTTATCATTCTCATCACAGGGGTTACCCAAGCGAACCCACGGCTTCACCGGATCCAACCATTCAGCCCAAAGCCATCGGATACGAAGCGCGGACGCAAACTTCCTCATATTTAGGATACCTAGCCCCCCATGGACCTTGGACTTGCAGACCTGTTCCCAGTTGATCTTGCATTTGCCACCGTTGACCTTGTCACAACCAGCCCAAAGGAAAGCACGCCGAAGAGAATCAATTTTTTTCCAGAACCTCAATTGGAAGGTTTAACGCTGTCATATAATAAATGGCAATGGCTGTGATGACAGACTTGACCAACACAACCCTTCCCGGAGAAGCCATTAGCATGCCCAACAATGGAGAAAGCTTGGACGCAATCTTGTCCTCCAGGGGCTGGAAGTGAATCCTATTCAACCTCTTGACCGACAAAGGCAATCCAAGATACTTCATCGGGAAGGTAGATCGGTTAGCCGAGAAGGAATGCAGAATATCATCAAGGTCCAAGTGATCACATCTGATGGGGGCAACCATGCTTTTAGAGCAGTTTGTGATCAGGCCAGTGACCTCACCGAAACAGGCAAGGGTTTCCGCAAAAAATTTGACCTCAGATTTAATTGGCGCAAGAAAGACCGCAGCATCGTCCGCGTATAAGGAGGCACGGATAACCATCACATTTCCATCAAGAGGGTGTAACTTGCCTTGCTCAGTGGCCTTTTGAAGGATATGGTGCAGAGGGTCAATTGCAAGCACAAAGAGGAGGGGGGAGAAGGGGTCCCCCTGTCTGAAGCCACAACCTTGTGATATTGGGCATCCAGGTACACCATTGAGAAGAACCCTCGACGAAGCAGTAGACAGGAGGGCCGAGACCCAGCCTCGAAAACGAGGTGGGAAGCCCAAGTGGTTCAGCAAGTCGAGGAGGAAGTCCCATCTGACTGAGTCGAATGCCTTTTTGATATCAAGCTTGAAGAGCAGAGCCGGGGTTTTTTTGCGGTGAAAGCGTCGGGCCAGGTTGCGAACGTACATAAAGTTATCATGGATACATCTTCTTTTGATGAAGGCGCTTTGAGCTTGGGAAACAAGGTCATGCATGTGGGGAGCCAAACGGTTGGACATGACTTTGGCGATGATCTTCGCGATGGCATGAATCAGACTAATGGGGCGAAAGTCAGAGATGTCTTCAGCACCATCCTTTTTCGGAATAAGGGCGACATCCGCAGTGTTCAACCAGTGCAAATGGGAGGCATGGAGATTTGAGAACCGGATTATAGCCAGCATGACATCGACCTTAATTATGATCCAACAAGATTTGAAGAACGCCCCGGTAAAGCCATCCGGACCCGGTGCCTTATCGCTTGGCAATGAAAAAACTGCGGCTTTAACCTCCTCCTCGGAGATGGCCTCATCCAACTCATGAAGGTCGCAATCTGGAATAGGAAGAATGTCCCAGTTGATATCTGTTTTGCGCGCGGGGCCTTTTTTAGTGATGTTCTTGAAGTGACAGTGGATAATGTTCTCCTTAAGCTTGTGTTCCGTGACCCAGCCACCGTTGTGCTTGAGGCGGTGAATGAAATTTTTTCGCCTACGATGGTTGACCCGCAAATGGAAGTAACGGGTGTTAGCATCTCCCTCTTTCAGATTAGTTATCCTCGAATTTTGCCTCTTTCTTGATTTTTCCAAAACAGCCCACCCAATGATCTTCCTCTTTAACCTTCTTCGAATATCACATTCATCATGGGAGAGTTCTCTATGCTCCTGGGCCAAATCAAGAAGAAGGATCACCTCGAGAGCCATGTGAAGCTGGATCTTTGCGTTTGAGAAAAGAGACTTGCTCCAGGAGCGAAGTCTAGCAGCTGTAGTCTTTAGCCTGTGGAAAAGCCTTTGGTATGGCTCCACATGAATGGAGTCCTCAGCCCAAGCATCAGCGACAACCTTTTTGAATCCAGGCATCTTAGTCCAGTAGTTCTCGAAGCGGAAGGTTTTGGGTTTCCGGGCCATCGTCATTAGCCAGCAGTAACGGGCAGTGGTCAGAGAGCGAAGATGATAAAGCGTGTAGAATATGGGAGCCGAACTCGATATCCCAGTTATCATTGCAGAAGAATCCGTCGAGTTTACACAATGTTGGATTAGCGCGCTCGTTGCTCCAAGTGAATTTCCGGTTCTGAAGATGAATCTCTTTTAGTCTGCAATTTGCAAGAGTGTTTCAAAATCGCACAAGACGGCTACGATCAACATTAGCTCGGTTTTTGTCTCTAGCATGGTAAATTTGATTAAAATCTCCATTGACAAGCCATTTTGTTCCATCAGGCGGCTTCTGGGAGGTAAGCTCGAGGAAGAAGTCGTCTTTGTGGATGCTTCTGGTAGGTCCATAGACCGTGGTTAACTTGAAAGTCTTTGCATCTGAAGCATTGTTGAGAGCAACCGTAGCAGAAAGAAAGTACGTGCCATACTGAACACCTGAGATGGTTACCACAGAGTCGTCCCACAACAGTAAGATTCCACCTCTAGTTCCATCCGCCGGTCTGTCTGCGAAGTTCTTGAGGCGGTATCCTCCCAGATAAGCAGCCACATGAGAGTCAATGGTCTGGAGTTTGGACTCCTGGATGCAAACTAGATGGCAGGAGGAGGCAGCAATTGTTTCATGGACGACCGATTGACGATCTGGACAGTTTAGACCACGAACATTCCAGCACAATATAGCAAGGTTTTGTTCTAACATGATTGCACAAAGATTACATCAGTAAAGTGCTCAAGGAACCACAATGGCAACAATGGTCTCGCCAGGACCAACAAAGGCAACACTATGATGCTGCAAACAGGCGTACATCTAGCAAATTTCAGTTCATCTATCATCAGGAAACTAAGCTACAACTGGGACTAAGTAGCAAAGCTTAGGCCTCAGTCGCGGCAGCCTCGCTTGAGTCGGGTCCTCCTTCGCCTCCATGCTGCATCAGGGCTTGTTCTACCGCTGAGGAGAGATCACAGTCCAGCTGGAATAAAGCACGCAAGGCCGCGACAGCAATATCGGGGAGACGCCCTTGAAACATATCGGCAAACTTAGCAATTGCCGTCTCTGTGACCTGCTCCCCATCAGCAAGCACCCCCATGCGTTGACACAGGAGTTGTTCAGCGAGCCTGGCAATGGGCATCCTCCTCTTCTTAGCACCAAGTCTGGGACTCTGACGCGGCAGTTGAAAGCCAGTGACTCCAGCCAGCGTCTTCCGCCGAGCGGTAGGACGTCTTGGAGGTGTCGATCTTGAGGGAGATGGTAGGAGCGCTGGCATGCGAGGGATAAAAATTGGAGTGGCAATCTCTCTTTCTTCAACCGCAGTTTCAAGTTGGACAGTGGAGGCATCATGGATTGGTGTTTGATCCGATCTATCACCGTGGTTATCATCTTCATGCACAACTATCTCATCTTCAGGTTGAGCAGGAGACACCACTGAAGTGTCAAATTCCCTTTCTTCAACTTCGGCTTCAGGTTGGACAGTGAAGGCAAAATGGGTTGGTGTTTGATCTGGGCTGGCACTATGCTTGTCTTGAGCTTCATCTTCAAGCACCACAAGCAAATTTTTGGCTTGAGCAGGAGAAAGAGCATTGCCTTGTGGGAGATCAAGACTGTTGCACTTGTTACTATCTTCAAGACCAACTTCAAGGCATGGTGGAGGTGCTTCCATGGCAAAATCAGACGTTGGAGTTGGGGTGGCCAACACAAACTCCGGTGTAGTCGCAGGATTCATCCCAGGAGGCACATCATCAGGCGTGGCAGAGATCTCCAGAATCGTGCCATGCTCTTGACCCAGTGTCAGGGAGGGTTGGATCTTAGAAATTCTGCTTGCAGTACCGCAGAGCCATCCTAGACCACGCCCAGCAGTGTTGATCTCGATCACGTCGCTGGAGGTGGTACGCCGGGAGGGCGGCAGTGAGCGTCCACGGCTCACCGTCCTGCACCCCTCAGACGAGACCTCCCTGGGAGAGTCGCACGCCCGGCGTCGACCGTCACGCCCGCGGTCTTCGCGCCCACCAGCGCCGCAGTCATCACGGCGTCCATCATCACGGCGCTCAGGAGCCCGTGAACGACTGCGAAAGAGGCCCCGCCAGGAGGAGGACCGCGGTCTGTCACTGTCGCGTCCACGCCTGTCCTCCCTGTCACGATCATCATCGCGTCGGTGCCGATCGTCGTCATCTCGGCGTCCAGGTGGAGGTTCATGGCGGTCCCTTGCCCTGACCTCGCCGTCCACCACACCATAGTGCCAGGTGAAGGGGTCTGTGCGTGGGCGGCGAGGGATGTTTCCAGCGGCGTCGGGAGTGTAGTCCTCCAGCTTGTCGAGGTGCACGATGGCGCGGCGACGAAGGCCAGTGTGCCCAATGGCCGAGGACGGAGCTCCACCCAACCCAGTGGCCATCCGGGGAGCGATGGTGACGAGCTGCACCTTGGGGATAGCTGATGGATTCGCTGACCAAACCCACAACTTGAGGCAAGAGGCATCCTCTTGACGCAGCATAGCGATGTCGAAGTAGTGGAGGAAGGTATCCGGACCAAGCACTTGAGCTGCCACGGAGTCGGACCAAGCATTCAGGGGAATGCTCTCGAATAATTTGGTCAATATAAAAGGTTTGATTTACCACCAAAAAAAAGTTTGATGTACAAAGAAGATATAACTTCAAAATTTTGTAGCGGAGGAACTGTAAAGACATAATTTAACATAATAATCGATACTTCTAGTGTCGATTTATAGAATCCGCAGCCAGTTTGCGTGTGACACACATGTTGCATCCTCCATAATAATCAGTTCCAACCTGCTCCAATATGAGTCTAATTTATTGATCCCTAAGGCTCGCGAGATGCCGCAGCAGGATATGCCTGTTGCTCTGGGTAGTGATCAAAGCTATACCTTCCATTAGCTTTGTGCAACTCATCCAACTCCATTGGACAGTAGTATCTATGTCCAAGAAGTGGCGTGCAAATTCTGGCAAAATATCTTCAGTTGTAAATTGCTAGTCAATAACAATATCTTCATTGCCACTTGGTCGATTTCTTCTTGTTTCGATCCTTCCAATATATAATACATATTTGCATTTCTTTTGCAATGTATAAATTTCAGGCATCAACGGATCTTTATTAATTTCTCAAAAAAAAAAATACTTGAGCCAACGTACATAGTATATCCATCGACACGAGGCCTTTGTTTTGATGCCAACACTATTGCACACGGTCTCCTTATATGCGAGGAAAATGCGGACCTGGATCAGCCCATGCAAATCCCACGGCCAAGTCACTGATCTGCGTCACATCACCATCGGCGTTGCCACCGTATGCTGCGCCGTCGACATCAGGTCCGGCCTTGACAACCTCCGTAGCCCAACCTTGCAGCGGTGGGCCCTCGGCATTGACGTTGGCAGCAGTGGCATCGCAAGGCAGGGGACCAGCATGCTGCCTACTCTTGTTTGAGGCGATGCAGTCACCGACCTTTTTCATATAGTTATCCGCCATCCAGCCCAAGCTGGCGAGCTGCTCGATGTTGAGGCCGGCGAGGCTCTGGCGGTGACCGGCCAAGACGTGGTGCAGCAGCACCTTTGTCTCGAGCCGGTGGCTGTCGCATCGCGCCTTGGAAAGCTGCTCCTGGAGCTTGCTGATGCGCTCCCGGATGTAGTCCTCTCCCCCAATCGTCTTCTTGCACCGGTCAAGCTCCGGCGTGGACCTGAAGCGGTCTATAACCCGCATCGCCTCCGGGACAGACGGATACACCTCGGCCCCCTGCGATGACTCGCCCTCGGGGTAGTACATTACGTAGCACACGTCGACGCCACACAAGGTGGACAACTCGTGGGCCTTCTTCTTCATCCCGATGCCGCGTTTCTTGAACGTCGCCTTCCGGGTTGAGCCATTGGCGATGTACTCCATGTTCACCTTCTTGGGGGCCATGGACATGGATGATCGCTGCAAGAAAGAATGTAGGTAGGAATTGAGGTGCAATGGTTGGTGTGCTTGCCAGACGAGGGGATGGTGGAGTATCAAATCTTATAGTGGAGTATCAAATCGAATGACAAGCGTACAATCATCCACGTCATAATTGGAAAGAAATCATTATGGAAGATACGAGGATCGCCTGCATTAATGTTGTTTAATGCACAGTTAGCGCATAGTATATTCTCGCCTTGATTTCTTTATATCAATCTGATCCGTGTGATCTGAATTAAGATTCCGGAGTGTCTGTTTACACAGTTCATATTTCCCCCACATGGTCTATACGTGGTAACTGGCAGAATTCGAGACCGCTGGCGTACGTGGTCGATAGTCAATTTGTGATTCGACCTCTTGATCCCAAGTTGATACTGATCCATCAGGCATTTGAAGAATCAGCGGAACAAAATTAATTATCAGAACGCATGCTCAAATCTAAACGCTACAATTGAGGAGGTGAATTTACGAACGCGCCTACACAATGAATGTCCAACTAAATGATTGTAAAAAAAAGTAATACTACACTATGTACAATACTATTTTATTTTTGCGATGAATTAGGGAGTTTCATTCCATAGTCAACGGTAGTACGCTAATACTAAAGGTTTAGGAATACATTATGTACTCTTAATCAGATCAATTCGATGATATACGATCTGGAGAGAAAACGAGCATGACATAGCAAAACTATATATAAACAATTATTATAGTAATCTGAATCCCCTCCCTTCTGGCTACCGCTCCAGCGGCCGGTGTCAAGGTGGAGGATCCCGGTGCCTCGGCTCCTGATAGTAGTTTGGTATAGGATCAGCGGTGGAGCCAGCGTAGAGCTATTTCTTTTTTGAGCATCAGTACAGACACAAGCGCTCATATACACGTGAACTCAATGGAATTTGGCTCTTACGTGCGTATATGTACGTACTTACCTGATGTGAACCCAGTAAAATATCTTGGTTGACCCCAACAAATACACCTCACCTAGAATAAAGGGCCCATAAGGCAACAACCCTAGAATCCATTCATAAGCCTAAACCGTGAGTCCGTTTTGCTAAAAAAAAGTAAAGAAAATGCAAGTCCGTGAATCACGCAAATATGCAGCCATACGCGGCACGCCTCATCTACCGTCTGCTTTTTGCATCGTTTGTCTGTTGCTTTCTCCGACTCCCATCTTGCCTGTTCGTGTTGCTGGACGACTCAGCCGCCGCACGCCAGCGGCAAGCAGGCGGCCGCAGATCGACATGGGCAACAATTGAATCCCAAGACTTGAGGTAATTAGATTACATTGCCGCATCTTCTCTCTCTTTTCTATGTTCTATCTGGCCTAATATCCATTATAATAGTGATTGTATTGCCTTAGTCTTCAAAATAAAATTCTCCATGAACTTTGATTTCGATCTAGTCTATGAGGGTAAGGGTAATGTTATTTGCTTTCATAATATAATAGTAAAAGGATGTGATGTTTTGAAGAATCAAGTTCGGTCAATTCAGCTTGCTCTTGATAAGCAAACTAATTTTACCAAAAAGCAAAATCGAATCCGGCTTAATGCTTTCATTGATTCGGTGAGATATTTTTGTTGCATCAAGGCTTAACTTTCCTAGGCCATGACGAGTCAAAAGAGTCAAAGAAAATAGAGATTTTTTTCAAGGCTTGGTACATACTTTGGCAAACCAAAATATAGCTATACGGAATGTAGTCATGGAGTGAACCCAATGACCAAATTTTATGGATCCGCCCTGTATAGGGTTCTTTTCTTCAAGGGCTGCCGTTCCTGCACATGGTGGCGTTTCATCTCCGAGTCACCTGGGCCGCGCGGCAGCCATGCGCGGTGGTTGCAGTAGACTAGCCTGGCTGAGTACTCTCTCTAGGTTTTACAGGGTAGCATCTAGCGAGTAGCATGGCAATTTGGGCAGGGCCTTTTCTTAATTTTCTATGCGTGCGGTATTTGTACTGCTGCGGAATAATTAAGGCTATTTGGGTAATTCGGGTAGTCCTATGCCCGAATTACCCAAATAAAATTGAGGTTTTAAAAACGGCTACCCAATATAGTGCTCGGTTTTTCGGGTTTAGGTTTGGGTTCGGGCTTCGGGACACGGGTTTTATGCCCATCCTAAACCCCAAATTGAACTTCTTAAACATCATATTTCGTAACAAAGGGAGTAGCTTGCACATTTGTTTATATGTAACGTACGACAGATATATATGGTCATGGAAAATTTTCTAGCCAATAACGGCAGCGATTAAAGTCGACACGTATATACACCGATCACATTATTTCCTTGACAACCCTAAAAAGCCTTGCCGGCCGGACGGACAGAGGGGATCACAGATACTTTGTGTACATCGGCTAAAGGAGTAGTAGGCAATCCAAGAGGTGAAGCTCTAAGGGGGGATCTGATGTCTAAGGGGTTCGCCATCATTAGTGATCAAGTCTGTGTCAAAAATCCTGTGGCCAATGGCAAGTGCATTGACGACTTCCTCACAGCGATGAGCATGTGCCGACTGCATCGAGAGGGACGATGTCAACATAGAGGTGTGCCTCAAAGCCACGGCTGCGCTGAGTGAGTGCTTCGCCGCCAACCTCGAGTGGTTCCTGCACTAGTTATTGCCCACATAGATGAGGGCCTCGATGGGGACCTGAAGGCGTCGCCGGAGGAGGTGAAGGAGGAAGCAGAGAACCAGTACAGGTCATGGACCGGCATGAGAAGAAGCTAGGCTTGTTTTATTAATGTGCGCTTCAATACCGATGCATGTCTAGTGATGGCGATCGATCGGTCTTAGATACGTGCATGACCTATTCTTGTAGACTAGATTGATTAATGATGTACATAGTAACAGGTGGGATCTGTACGTGGTCGTTACTCCGCTATGCGTAAGTCAAAGAGCATATGGCTTATAGGTGCAACCGTTGAAAGAAGGTAGAACATGATACTTACAACCGGTTTGGATGGCGATCCCATAATATGATATGTGTATAGTCATCTAGTACTGTCTTGGGTCTGTCTAGGGCATATCTAGATATGCTCTAGTTATTGCACATCTAAGTGACTCAATCAAGCTAGAAAGAAAAGAAAAAAAGACAAAAGAAAATGTGTGCACGAATCTTAGCGCAAAAATCAATGACAAAGGATTTAGATGTGCAATACTTAGAGCACATCCAGATGTGCTTTATCAAAACTGTACTGTTTTTGCAGGTTGTGGCAATGTTCTTTTCTGTTTAACTCATTTTGTGTTCTTGTATCCAACTACATACTTGGTGGATACTTTGGTTAATAATATGGCTACATGCATCAAAGTGCTATATTCTTGCCGGTGGTTGTGACTCGTGACCAAGAGCTCGTGGTCTAGTAGCCCCCACCTGTAGAGTGCAACGCTAGCAAAGGAAGCGCGTCGAGGACGAGAGCAAAGGAAACTCCTATGGATATAAGGTAACAAAATTTGTTTTCAGACCAGTCATTATTCTCGACCTGCCCGAACCGCCGCCACCGCCCTCGGCCATCGCTCCACCCCCTCCCCTGCCTTGATCATCTCACGCACGGATGACCCCCAAACATATCTACCCTAAAGATTTAAATAGCTCGCCATAGCTTTTGGAGAGACCTGCTGCTAAAGGTATGCATTCTTTAACGCTAAACCGGAGATGACCCTAATAGCTTGGTAATTCCTCCTAAGCGCTAAATTTGGAGCCATTTAGCGCTGCTAAGGCATTAGCAACACACGAGGGATGCGTCTGAGTTCCACAAAGACATCCATCGGCCTTGTTGTTCTGTTTTGGTTATATATATATATATATATATATATATATATATATATATATATATATATATATATATATATATATATATATATATATATAGTGATCCTATTCATCACCCAGGGTGGAGAATAAGTTATTCTTCATCCGAGGTAATCTTATGATCATTTCATAATTAAATTACGTTAAGTAATTCAAATAGTTACATTCCTATTGATTCATTACGTAAAATTTGGCATAAGAAAATAAAAATATAGGTCATAAGACAAGAAAATTTACAGTTTATGTGTATTTTACACTATATTTTTATGTTTATAATTTTACATGACATAAAATATTTTTTACGATGATTATATATTTTCTTACGGTCTCTTTTTACGTCGGAAATAAGAAAAAACTTACGGAACGTAAAATTACGGTGTATTGATGGTAAAATAGAGGGGGTGAAGAATAACTATTCCTCACTCGGGGTGACGAATAGGGATTGACCATATATATATGCGATGGCGCATTGATGCAAAGCATTGTTACTGATAGAGGATACTTGATGAGTGCTTGAGTTGTTATTTCTTAATATGTGTACATCAAGTATATGCGATACATAATATACGATGAATCATTGTTTGTTAAAACATTTTAAATACGATTTAAGAAAACGCTAAATGGGGGAGCTATGGCGTTTCATAACTATTGGCCAAGCAAACCCCAAATGGCATACCCATTATTTCTCAACCCCCTGCCTCAGCTTGCCCTCAACCGCGACCATTGACACATCGTCGTTGTCTCGCCCTTTGTGCTCCGCAACTCATACCAGCAGTGTGGGGTGGAGGTGGTGTTGGGTAACGTAGTAATTTCAAAAAAAATTCCTACGCACACGCAAGACCATGGTGATGGCATAGCAACGAGAGGGAAGAGTGTCCATCCACGTACCCTCGTAGACCGAAAGCGGAAGCGTTATAACAACGCGGTTGATGTAGTCGTACGTCTTCACGATCCGACCGATCCAAGCACCGAACGTACGGCACCTCCGAGTTCTGCACACGTTTAGCTCGATGACGATCCCCGGACTCCGATCCAGCAAAGTGTCGGGGATGAGTTCCGTCAGCACGACGGCGTGGTGACGATGTTGATGCTCCACCGACGCAGGGCTTCGCCTAAGCTCCGCGACGATATGACTTCTCCGGCGCAGGGCTTCGCCTAAGCTCCGCGACGATATGACCGAAGTGGAATATGGTGGAGAGGGGCACCGCACACGGCTAAGGAACAATCCGTAGATCAACTTGTGTCATGGGGTGCCCCCCTGCCCCCGTATATAAAGGAGCAAGGAGGAGGTGGCGGCCTAGGAGGAGGCGCGACATGGGGGAGTCCTACTCCCACCGGGAGTAGGACTCCTCCTTTCCTTGTTGGAGTAGGAGAGAAGGAAAGAGGAGGAGAGGGAGAAGGAAAAGGGGGCTGCTCCCCTTGTCCAATTCGGACCAGAAGGGGGGCGCAGGCCTCTTTCCTTTTGGCCTCTCTTCTCTATTCCCGTATGGCCCAATAAGGCCCATATACTCCCCGGCGAATTCCCGTAACTCTCCGGTACTCCGAAAAATACCCGAATGACTCGGAACCTTTCCGAACTCCGAATATAGTCGTCCAATATATCGATCTTTACGTCTCGACCATTTCGAGACTCCTCGTCATGTCCCCGATCTCATCCGGGACTCCGAACTCCTTCGGTACATCAAAACTCATAAACTCATAATATAAGCATCATCGAAACCTTAAGCGTGCGGACCCTACGGGTTCGAGAACTATGTAGACATGACCTAGAACTATTCTTGGTCAATAACCAATAGCGGAACCTGGATGCCCATATTGGCTCCTACATATTCTACGAAGATCTTTATCGGTCAAACCGCATAACAACATACTTTGTTCCCTTTGTCATCGGTATGTTACTTGCCCGAGATTCGATCGTCGGTATCCAATACCTAGTTCAATCTCGTTACCGCAAGTCTCTTTACTCGTTCCGTAATACATCATCTCATAACTAACTCATTAGTTACAATGCTTGCAAGGCTTAGGTGATGAGTATTACCGAGAAGGCCAGAGATACCTCTCCGACAATCGGAGTGACAAAACCTAATCTCAAATCGCCAACCCAACATGTACCTTTGGAGACACCTGTAGTACTCCTTTATAATCACCCAGTTACGTTGTGACGTTTGGTAGCACCAAAGTGTTCCTCCGTAAACGGAGTTGCATAATCTCATAGTTACAGGAACATGTATAAGTCATGAAGAAAGCAATAGCAACATACTAAACGATCATGTGCTAGGCTAACGGAATGGGTCATGTCAATCACATCATTCTCCTAATGATGTGACCCGTTAATCAAATGACAACTCATGTCTATGGCTAGGAAACTTAACCATCTTTGATTCAACGAGCTAGTCAAGTAGAGGCATACTAGTGACACTATGTTTGTCTATGTATTCACACATGTATTATGTTTCCGGTTAATACAATTCTAGCATGAATAATAAACATTTATCATGAAATAAGGAAATAAATAATAACTTTATTATTGCCTCTAGGGCATATTTCCTTCAGTCTCCCACTTGCACTAGAGTCAATTATCTAGTTCACATCGCCATGTGATTTAACATCAATAGTTCACATCTATATGTGGTTAACACCCATAGTTCACATCGACATGTGACCAACACCCAAAGGGTTTACTAGAGTCAGTAATCTAGTTCACATCGCTATGTGATTAACACCCAAAGAGTACTAAGGTGTGATCATGTTTTGCTTGTGAGATAATTTTAGTCAACGGGTCTGTCACATTCAGAGCCGTAAGTATTTTGCAAATTTCTATGTCTACAATGCTCTGCACGGAGCTACTCTAGCTAATTGCTCCCACTTTCAATATGTATCCAGATTGAGACTTAAAGTCATCTAGATTAGTGTTAAAACTTGCATCGGCGTAACCTTTACGCATTTAACCTTTTTTCACTTCCATAATCGAGAAACACATCCTTATTCTACTAAGGATAATTTTGACCGCTGTCCATTGATCTACTCCTAGATCTCTATTGCACTCCTTACCAATCTTAGTGGTAGGGTATGCAATAGATCTGGTACAACATGACATACTTTATAGAACCTATGGCTGATGCATAGGGAATGACTTTCATTCTCTTTCTATCTTCTGCCGTGGTCGGGTTTTGAGTCTTACTCAATCTCACACCTTGTAACACAGGCAAGAACTCTTTCTTTGACTGTTCCATTTTGAACTACTTCAAAATCTTGTCAAGGTATGTATTCATTGAAAAACTTATCAAGCGTCTTGATCTATCTCTATAGATCTTGATACTCAATATGTAAGCAGCTTCACCGAGGTCCTTCTTTGAAAAACTCCTTTCAAATACTCCTTTATGCTTTGCAGAATAATTTATACATCATTTCCGATCAACAATATGTCATTCACATATACTTATCAGAAATGTTGTCGTGCTCCCACTCACTTTCTTGTAAATACAGGCTTCACCGCAAGTCTGTATAAAACTATACGCTTTGATCAACTTATCAAAGTGTGTATTCCAACTCTGAGATGCTTGCACCAGTCCATAGATGGATCGCTGGAGCTTACACATTTTGTTAGCACCTTTAGGATTGACAAAACCTTCTGGTTGCATCATATACAACTCTTCTTTAAGAAAACCATTAAGGAATGCAGTTTTGACATTCATTTGCCAGATTTCATAAAATGTGGCAATTGCTAACATGATTCGGACAGACATAAGCATCGCTACAGTTGAGTAAATCTCATTGTAGTCAACACCTTGAACTTGTCGAAAACCTTTCTGCGACAAGTCGAGCTTTGTAGATCCATTTATATAATATGGCTTGCAAATACTACTATCAGCATCTGTCTTCCTCTTGAAGATCCATTTATATAATATGGCTTGCCGATGATCGGGCAACTCCATCAAAGTCCACACTTTGTTCTCATATATGGATCCCATCTCATATTTCATGGTCTCAAACCATTTCGCGGAATCTGGGCTCATCAACGCTTCCTCATAGTTCGTAGGTTCATCATGGTCTAGTAACATGACTTCCAGAACATGATTACCGTACCACTCTGGTGCGGATCTTACTCTGGAAGACCTACGAGGTTTGGTAGCAACTTGATCTGAAGTTTCATGATCATCATCATTAACTTTCTCACTAATTGGTGTAGGAATCACTGGAACTTATTTCTGTGATGAACTACTTTCCAATAAGGGAGAAGGTACAATTACCTCATCAAGTTCTACTTTCCTCCCACTCACTCCTTTCGAGAGAAACTTCTTCTCTAGAAAGGATCCATCTTAGCAACGAAAAACTTGCCTTCGGATCTGTGATAGAAGGTGTACCCAATAGTTACCTTTGGGTATTCTATGAAGACGCACTTTTCCGATTTGGGTTCGAGCTTATCAGGTGAAAACTTTTTCACATAAGCATCACAATTCCAAACTTTAAGAAACGACAGCTTAGGTCTACTGTTAAACCATAGTTCATACGGTGTCGTCTCAACGGATTTAGATGGTGCCCTATTAAACGTGAATGCAGCTGTCTCTAATGCATAACCCCAAAACGATAGTGGTAAATCGGTAAGCTACATCATAGATCGCACCATATCAAAATAAAGTACGGTTATGACGTTCGGACACACCATTACGTTATGGTGTTCCATGTGGCGTGAGCTGCGAAACTATTCCACATTGTTTTATATGAAGGCCAAACTCGTAACTCAAATATTCACCCCCACGATCAGATCGTAGAAATTTTATTTTCTTGTTACGATGATTCTCCACTTCACTCTGAAATTCTTTGAACTTTTCAAATGTTTCAGACTTGTGCTTCATTAAGTAGATATACCCATATCTGCTCAAATCATCTGTGAAGGTCAGAAAATAACGATACTTGCCGTGAGCTTTAACACTCATCGGACCGCATACATCAGTATGTATTATTTCCAATAAGTCATTTGCTCGCTCCATTGTTCCGGAGAACAGAGTCTTTAGTCATCTTGCCCATAAGGCATGGTTCGCAAGCATCAAGTGATTCATAATCAAGTGATTCCAAAAGTCCATCAGCATGGAGTTTTCTTCATGCGCTTTACACCAATATGACCTAAACGGCAGTGCCACAAATAAGTTGCACTATCATTATTAACTTTGCATCTTTTGGTTTCAATATTATGAATATGTGTATCACTATGATCGAGATCCAATGAACTGTTTTCATTGGGTGTGTAACCATGTAAGGTTTTATTCATGTAAACAGAACAACAATTGTTCTCTAACTTAAATGAATAACCATTTTGCAACAAACATGATCAAATCATATTCATGCTCAACGCAAACACCAAATAACATTTATTTAGGTTTAACACTAATCCCGAAAGTATAGGGAGTGTGCGATGATGATCATATCAATCCTGGAACTACTTCCAACACTCATCGTCACTTCCCCTTCAACTAGTTTCTGTTCATTCTGCAACTCCCGTTTCGAGTTACTGAACCAGTATCAAATACCGAGGGGTTGCTATGAACACTAGTAAAATACACATCAATAATCTGTATATCAAATATACCTTTGTTCACTTTGCCATCCTTCTTATCCACCAAATATTTGGGGTATTACCGTTTCCAGTGACCATTTCCTTTGAAGTGTAAACACTCAGTTTCAGGCTATGGTCCAGCTTTGGGATTCTTCGCAAGAGTGATAACTTACTTGTCTTTCTACTTGAAGTTCCCTTTCTTTCCCTTTGCCCTTTTCTTGAAACTAGTGGTCTTGTCAATCATCAACACTTGATGCTCTTTCTTGATTTCTACCTTCGTCGATTTTCAACATCACGAAGAGCTCGGGAATCTTTGTCGTCATCCCTTGCATACTATAGTTCATCACGAAGTTCTAGTAACTTAGTGATGGTGACTAGAGAATTCTGTCAATCGCTATCTTATCTGGAAGATTAACTCCCACTTGATTCAAGCGATTGAAGTACCCAGACAATCTGAGCACATGCTCACTAGTTTGAGCGATTCTCCTCCATCTTTTAGCTATAGAACTTGTTGGAGACTTCATATCTCTCAACTCGGGTATTTGCTTGAAATATTAACTTCAACTCCTGGAACATCTCATATGGTCCATGACGTTCAAAACGTCTTTGAAGTCCCGATTCTAAGCCGTTAAGCATGGTGCACTAAACTATCAAGTAGTCATCATATTGAGCTAGCCAAACGTTCATAACGTATGCATCTGCTCCTGCAATAGGTCTGTCACCTAGCGGTGCATTAAGGACATAATTCTTACGTGCAGCAATGAGGATAAACCTCAGATCACGGATCCAATCCGCATCATTGCTACTAACATTTTCAATACAATTTTCTCTAGGAACACATATAAAAACACGGGGAAGCAACAACGCGAGCCATTGATCTACAACATAATTTGCAAAATACTACCAGGACTAAGTTCATGATAAATTAAAGTTCAATTAATCATATTACTTTAGAACTCCCACTTAGATAGACATCTCTCTAGTTATCTAAGTGATTACGTGATCCAAATCAACTAAACCATGTCCGATCATCACGTGAGATGGAGTAGTTTCAATGGTGAACATCACTATGTTGATCATATCTACTATATGATTCACGTTCGACCTTTCGGTCTCCGTGTTCGAGGCCATATCTGTTATATGCTAGGCTCGTCAAGTTTAACCTGAGTATTCGCGTGCGCAACTGTTTTGCACCCGTTGTATTTGAACGTAGAGCCTATCACACCCGATCATCACGTGGTGTCTCAGCACGAAGAACTTTCGCAACGGTGCATACTCAGGGAGAACACTTCTTGATAATTTTAGTGAGAGATCATCTTATAATGCTACCGTCAATCAAAGCAAGATAAGATGCATAAAGGATAAACATCACATGCAATCAATATAAGTGATATGATATGGTCATCATCATCTTGTGCTTGTGATCTCCATCGCCGAAGCACCGTCATGATCACCATCGCCACCGCGCGACACCTTGATCTCCATCGTAGCATCGTTGTCGTCTCGCCAACTATTGCTTCTACGACTATCGCTACTGCTTAGTGATAAAGTAAAGCAATTACATGGCGTTGCATTTCATACAATAAGCGACAACCATATGGCTCCTGCCAGTTGCCGATAACTCGGTTACAAAACATGATCATCTCATACAATAAAATATAGCATCACGTCTTGACCATATCACATCACAACATGCCCTGCAAAAACAAGTTAGACGTCCTCTACTTTGTTGTTGCAAGTTTTACGTGGCTGCTACGGGCTGAGCAAGAACCGTTCTTACCTACGCATCAAAACCACAACGATATTTCGTCAAATAGACTCCGTTTAACCTTCTCAAGGACGGGCGTAGCTACACTCGGTTCAACTAAAGTGAGAGAGACAGACACCGCCGGTCACCTTTAAGCAACGAGTGCTTGGGCGGTGAAACCAGTCTCGCGTAAGCGTCTGGCGTAATGTCGGTCCGGGCCGCTTCATCTCACAATACCGCTGAACCAAAGTATGACATGCTGGTAGGTAGTATGACTTGTATCGCCCACAACTCACTTGTGTTCTACTCGTGCATATGACATCAACGCATAAAACCTGGCTCGGATGCCACTGTTGGGTAACGTAGTAATTTCAAAAAAAATTCCTACGCACACGCAAGACCATGGTGATGGCATAGCAACGAGAGGGAAGAGTGTCCATCCACGTACCCTCGTAGACCGAAAGCGGAAGCGTTATAACAACGCGGTTGATGTAGTCGTACGTCTTCACGATCCGACCGATCCAAGCACCGAACGTACGGCACCTCCGAGTTCTGCACACGTTCAGCCGATGACGATCCCCGGACTCCGATCCAGCAAAGTGTCGGGATGAGTTCCGTCAACCACGACGGCGTGGGAGCGATGTTGATGCTCCACCGACGCAGGGCTTCGCCTAAGCTCCGCGACGATATGACTTCTCCGGCGCAGGGCTTCGCTAAGCTCCATGACGATATGACCGAAGTGGAATATGGTGGAGAGGGCACCGCACACGGCTAAGGAACGATCCGTAGATCAACTTGTGTCATGGGGTGCCCCCTGCCCCGTGATATAAAGGAGCAAGGAGGAGGTGGCGGCCTAGGAGGAGGTGCACCAGGGGAGTCCTACTCCCACGGGAGTAGGACTCCTCCTTTCCTTGTTGGAGTAGGAGAGAAGGAAAGAGGAGGAGAGGAGAAGGAAAAGGGGCTGCTCCCTTGTCCAATTCGGACCAGAAGGGGCGCAGGCCTCTTTCCTTTTGGCCTCTCTTCTCTATTCCCGTATGGCCCAATAAGGCCCATATACTCCCCGGCGAATTCCCGTAACTCTCCGGTACTCCGAAAAATACCCGAATGACTCGGAACCTTTCCGAACTCCGAATATAGTCGTCCAATATATCGATCTTTACGTCTCGACCATTTCGAGACTCCTCATCATGTCCCCGATCTCATCCGGGACTCCGAACTCCTTCGGTACATCAAAACTCATAAACTCATAATATAACTGTCATCGAAACCTTAAGCGTGCGGACCCTACGGGTTCGAGAACTATGTAGACATGACTTAGAACTATTCTTGGTCAATAACCAATAGCGGAACCTGGATGCCCATATTGGCTCCTACATATTCTACGAAGATCTTTATCGGTCAAACCGCATAACAACATACTTTGTTCCCTTTGTCATCGGTATGTTACTTGCCCGAGATTCGATCGTCGGTATCCAATACCTAGTTCAATCTCGTTACCGGCAAGTCTCTTTACTCGTTCCGTAATACATCATCTCATAACTAACTCATTAGTTACAATGCTTGCAAGGCTTAGGTGATGAGTATTACCGAGAAGGCCAGAGATACCTCTCCGACAATCGGAGTGACAAAACCTAATCTCAAATCGCCAACCCAACATGTACCTTTGGAGATACCTGTAGTACTCCTTTATAATCACCCAGTTACGTTGTGACGTTTGGTAGCACCAAAGTGTTCCTCCGTAAACGGAGTTGCATAATCTCATAGTTACAGGAACATGTATAAGTCATGAAGAAAGCAATAGCAACATACTAAACGATCATGTGCTAGGCTAACGGAATGGGTCATGTCAATCACATCATTCTCCTAATGATGTGACCCCGTTAATCAAATGACAACTCATGTCTATGGCTAGGAAACTTAACCATCTTTGATTCAACGAGCTAGTCAAGTAGAGGCATACTAGTGACACTATGTTTGTCTATGTATTCACACATGTATTATGTTTCCGGTTAATACAATTCTAGCATGAATAATAAACATTTATCATGAAATAAGGAAATAAATAATAACTTTATTATTGCCTCTAGGGCATATTTCCTTCAGGTGGACCTTGGAGCCTCAATGGGTGAGGGGAGCCAGGATCTTGCCGGAGGTCAGTTGTGGATCAAGGATTTCAAACATGGGTGTTATAACATAGGGTTTCATTGCCTCTAGGCTCCAGCCAGTGCCGCCATCGATCTACCTCATCATATGTGGCTTTAGGCCCAGGTAGATCTCGGGTCTTTTCGGTTGGAGGGTTCCTGTCCCGTTCTATGTATACTTTTGTACATTTAGGGTTTGCATCCTGCTCATAAAGATGAGGCGGTGGGGGCGTATTCCTAAATATGGAATAAGGTTCTCCCTCGCAAGACTCGTTCCAGCGGTGCGTCTAGCATAATCAAAGTACGTGTGGAGGTGTCTTCGACAGATCTCACACAATTCAGTCAGTGTTTATCTTCGGTGGATCCATTTGGATCTAGTCTTCATACATCCGTGTTCGTGTGTCTAGAAATTGGATCATTTTGTTCCGTTCGTCTGCGGTTGTTGTTCTGCTACGCTTGTCCTGTCGGGCCGTAGCACGACAAATTTTCGATTGTCTACTACAATAAGGGTTTCATGGCTCCAATTAGGGAGGGGCAATGCGGCATACCTTCGGCTTGCTCCAGTGCTTGTAATCGTTGTTAGGTGTTTTACGATCATGGATGTGATTTTTATTACTTCTTGTGTTCATTCTAATATTATCATGTATGATGCATTGATTCGAAGTTATTTTGGAATAACAGTTGGATAGAGTGCCTCGCAAAAGGAGCTAGGTTAGAGTGAACATAGGTACGTATGTGCGAAGTGCATCAGCTAATGTAGGTAAAAGCACGGGGAGGGGATTTGTGGCACGCAGTGCAGCGGCACCAAGTCCCTCGCGCCTGTTTTTTTCTTTTGGCTTCTGACTTTCAATCGAAAAGTCCTAATTAAATTATGTTACTATATTTGTGTTTCTCCTAGCGAGGGCTTTCAAGTAAGATGCATTTAAAATACATTTTGATGAGTTCTAATTTTTTTGTCAAGTTTCAATCTTTGAAACCTAGTACGTGGGACCGACAAAATCACAACTTTGAAACTGGATATAAGCTACTAAGAAAATCGCGAGTTTCAGATGCAAAATTGTAATCCTCAAAGATTAAAACTAAAAGTCCTCATGCAGGATCTAACTACTTTGTGGGTCACAAGACATTTTTGGTTGCCCGAGAAGGGCTCGGCAGATGCGTGCTCGCGCATTTTCGTGCCTCTCCGAATTTTATAGGAAAAATATATCAACATTCAAATTAAAAATAAATATCCTTAGATGCATTATTAAATTAAATTTCATACTAGATAATTTTAGTGTTGTGTAGATACTGATTTTTTAAATTTCTAATTAGTCAAGGTTGCAGAGTTTGACTTGAAGCAAATTTTGTAGCATAGTAAAAGGAAACAGACACAGTACGTACTACTTGCTTCCCGATTGAATGAACGGTGCTCCCCGCGATTTTCCAGCGGCTCCCCTTTGCCGGCGACCTTGGTCGTCAGTGGTGAGGGAGGTCGACGGATCCACGCATGTGGATCGTGGCTTTAATTAGGTTTTAGGCCCTACTAGCTTAGGTTTTTGGGTCGTTCATCGTTGTGCCTTCGGCAGCGGCGATGTAGATGCTGAATAAATTAGTTTTAGATTCTTCCCCGATGAGGCGGTCGGTCCTATGGTTGGTGACCGATTTGATAACCAGTCTGGTCAAGAAAGGGTGACGTGGAGGCGGCATCCTCGTTGTGGACTTGTGTCGTCGGGCTCCATTGCGACGACGTTTGCTCCAGCGCCGGCGCTGTGTCCGGGTGGTAGCCTAGGAGCGGATGCAGATTGTAGTCTGCTTCGACGGCATCTCGAAGATGGTGGATCGTGTGCTGGTTTTGTAGTTCGCGACTGGTAGGTATGCTTTCCTCCGCCGACGTCTTAGTCATGCAGGGATGGTTGATTTGGAGTTCGAAGACGTGTCCGGGGTATTGCTCCGGTCTGATTCGTTCAACGGCAATGGCTTCCCCTTGGATCAGCCGTCTTGAAGGTTCGCAAAGCTGCATATCAGCGATTGAGCCGCATCAAGATCGAGTGAGGAGGTGATCCGTCATTTATTTGTTCGTTGGCAGTTGTGGTGGCGCTGAAGGTAGGTGATGAGTGATGATGTCAAGCCCAGGGGATTCTTCAGTCTTGATTGTAATTTCCTTTCTTGGCTAATACTCTTTTGTGCAAAGGCTGGCGTTCTGTTGTCTTTTCAGTTTTGTTAGGTAGATGTGCACGTTCCTTGTATTTGATCGTTTTGATATAAATGAAACACGTATTATCTTGCAAAAAAAAAAATGCTTAATCCTGGTCTGAGCTCTTGACGTCCTGAACGACCCTACTATAGCGCAAGTCTCGGGATCGATATGCATTCTCCCTCCATCCGGTGAAAAGTGTAAATCTTTAAATTTTAGGACAAATTATGGAGTGGAGTAAAAAATGCATTGGGAAGATGCAAGTCACCATCTTTCCTCTTTAATTACCCAACCCCCAATGCGCTAAGTGCATGTACTCCCTCCTTTCCGGTTTATAAGGCTTATCATAAAATCTTAGTTTTTTTCCATTTTATAAGGCTCAATTTGGTTGTTCTTCATCACAAGTTCAGATTTCAAGGTGCATTAAATAATTGCATGCAAGTATTAAGAGAAAATTGACCAATGCATGTACTTTATGTATGCATGCATTGCAATGAATACATTGGTAACATAAATTTTTAAGAAAAACAAGAGTATTAATTGGGTGCTTTTGCAAATTACAAAGAATATTCCACCACTCATCATCTACCTTGGTTGGCGAGATTTTTAAATTGAGCCCTATAAACCGGAAAGGAGGGAATTGCTATTGGTCTTGATTACTGTGTGATGAGAGAAATACTTTGAAGTGCGTTGGAAATATAGAAGTACACTTTTTTATGGATAAATTTTAAACTCAAACGTATACTCTTCACCAGACGGAGGAGTAGACAGCGTTACGTACGACCGACATGCATGAGCAGTTAATGAAAGGAGATTGACGCGTATGTATGGCAAACTACTTAATCTCAATGCCGATCATTCCTTTGGCAGAAAGTAGACCGCGCATTATATAACGTGGACGTAAATAAACATCTAAAAGGAAGCATCTCAACGGCAGCACGGTTTTAGCAGAATGTATGGAGTGAATGAAGCACACGTGTATATTTGTATGTATTTAAGTAGGATTGAGTGGACGTCGTCTAGGAGGATACCATGTACCAGCTCTAGGAATTTGTACGTACGAGCTCTACTGTACGAGCTTCCCGATTCAGAGAACGCTGCTGCCGGCGATCCTTAATTGTCGTACGAGCTCAATTGTAGCGCAAGTCACGGGATCGATATGCATACACAACCTGACATATACATTTTTTTTTGCAGAATAACGTTACGTATACATCATATTTATGTTTTTTTTTTTTGAGATTTAGAGTAGGGAAACTACTCTATTGTAGCCACAATTCTGAAGACATGAGTTGACGGAGGCACTCAGGTCTCCTGTACTTCTGGCCACAGCTGCAAGCCCATGCGCCAGGGCGTTGCATGATCTTCCTACACAATTAATGATGTGGGATTGAAACGTATTCAGAGCTTCCTTGATGTCAATGAGCAGCGCATAGTAAGGGGAACGACAGCAGTCCCCCATCTTCAGAGCATTTGCAATCACTTGGCTGTCTAGTTCCAAAATCAGAGGACCTCTATAAACTCTCAAGAGTCTGTTAAGACCAAGCAGAGCAGCTTTTGCCTCTGCTTCCTCGACGCTGCGGCAGGGCGACATCCTTTGGCTGACAGAGATGAGAACATTTGCATTACTGTCTCTGCCGACGGCTCCTGCAGCGGACTCGCCTGAATCTGCCATAAATGAGGCGTCAGTATTCAACTTGACCTATCCCATGGGGGGTCCAGACCACTGAATTTTTGGTTGTGCCTGGCTCGCACCCTGCCCACTGTTAGCTCCCAAGCTCTCATCTTTATCAATATCCCTCATTATTGTCGCGCCTCGGAACTCCTCTAAGTACCTAGTCAAGAACTGTACCGAGCCAATGATTGATTCCTTTCCTGACACTGGTGGAAAAAAGGCCTTTGGTCGCGGTTCGCAACTGCCATTAGTCGCGGTTGCGCAACCGCGACCAAATAAGCGCGACTAAAGCCCCCCACCTTTAGTCGCGGCTGCTTAAGAACCGCGACTAACGGCCCGTCCACGTGGGCGCCAGCGGCCGTCAGGCGGAGGACCTTTAGTCGCGGTTCTTCCGCCAATCAGCGACTAAAGGGTTTAGGGTTTTAGCCCCCCTAAACCTGTTTTCTGTTTAATTTGTATTGTTTTATTTCTTTTGTGCTTTATTTTAATTTTGAAGGAGTTTCATATATTCTACGGTACTACATACATGCATATGAATGTACAATTTCAAATAAATTTGAAATTAGAACCAAAAAGAATTCAAGAGGAATATACAATATATATTAAATATCATCGGATGACCATATACAATTTTGAACAAGTTTCCATACATGATTTAATCCATATAAAGTTCTCGTCCTCGTAATAGTGTTCTCCTTTAGGATGGAGGACTTCCTGCTGAACCATCCAGCTAGTTCCTCTTGAAGTGGTCGGAAGCGAGCTTCTAGACTAAGCATCATCCGGAGGTTATTCCTCTGAGCATTGGTATCACTCGGAACCCGCTCAGAGGTGTATCTCTGGATCCTCTCACAGACATAGTATCCACATAGATTGGTCAACGGTGGCTGAATATCCCCAGCATTCTTAGGCTTTACCATTTTGAATTCTAGCTCTTTTTTGAATTCACCGACCTTTGTATCTACGAACCGTCTCCAAACCCTACGAGGCAAAGAAAATTAAATGAACAAGAGAGTTATTAGTTACTTGATATTAGGAAATGAACGAAATAGGCCGATCGATATAGAGCGCAAATGAATGAAAATAATTACTTCTGCAGCATTCTTCTCATGTCGGCCCAAATCTTTGGATCCATATTCAGAGAGTCGTGGACGAGACATTCTGAGGTGTTAACTTTAATTACTAGCAGAATCCAGTGGAACCTGCGGACACGATACATGCACAGTCGTCATGCATAACTCATCGATTAGCCGGCCACATACCATGCATGGAGTAAACAAAAGAGAATGTGCTCAAGACAGAAACACTCACCCAAAATGGTAAGGAAATAGAATATCACTTTTGAGATCCTGCTTTGTAAGAAACTGCCACAGGTCTGCCTCCACGTCGGCGGGGTGACGCTCCAACACATATCCATTAACGATGTGTGGGTCAATGAACCCAACATCATGGATGTTCCTTACTCTGCATTCCTTAATCTTCATTCTGCATATATAATAGCGGACACAACAATATAGTTAGGACATATATATAGTGCAGGCAATATGAACGAGATGGGGTAGAAATTAATAAATCACTTACGAGCGTAGCAACCGATGATAGATTTGTCGAGCTCAAGAGATTGAAAAGCTGGAACAATTCACTCAGTGCAATTTGTACATAGTAATGTTTGAAGTGATGCTCATGTCTAACTTCCACATAAATATATTCTTTGGCGTTTTATTTTTATGTAACCCTTGTACCAATTCAGCAGACCTTTCATTTGGTCGGGTAGATCCTTTTCTGCGCAGGCTCGACGAGAGGCCCATTCTTGACATATGTAATTACTACCTCCTTCACTGGCGCCTCATCAAGGCCTAACAGTTCACGAAGAGTAATACCTAAGTTGGCGCTTGTTCTCGGCACTCGTTATAGTCAATCCATGTGTTGCCGCAGCTTGTATGATCTCGGGTCATCCGGACAGAAGGCTTCCACTATAAGCGGGGCAATCGATTGTTTACTTTGTTCCCGAGCTGGGCAACTTGTTTCCGCTTTGTTTACTTTCGGCCTTCTCCGCTCTTTGTTCTCCTTGAACATGAGTGCCTGCCTGCAAGTTCACGTTCATAGTCGTTAGGCAGATTCTTGTGCTTGGGACGGTGTGCTCAAAAATGACTTAGCCCACTTCTTTTGCTTATCAGAAAATACTGGCTTGGGCTCGGGCTCTCTTTTCTTCTTGCAGTCCGCCTTCCATTTCTCCAAATCAGCAGCCGCGGCCGCGTCGACTTCCTCGGCACTAAGTTCCCAAGGCCTTGTGGGGAGAGGCTTCAGTGATGGCTCCGGTACCTTTGTGGTCTTAGGTACATAAGGGTCCGGGTTAATAATCCAGGACTGCTTCTGCCTCTTTGCCGTAGGTGGATTGGGGGGCGGCGTCTGATCACCCGCCGGACGAGGACTGGGGGGCGGCGGATGATCACCCGCCGGACGTTGTGGACTGGGGGGCGGCGTCGGCTGACGTGACGGAGGTGTAGGTGAACCGCCACCACCACCACCACCACCACCACCGCCACCGCCACCACCACCACCGTAGGGGGGTGGACTTGTTGTCCTTGGCGCCTCGCCTGGAAACTTGATAAACTTCTTTTGCCATAGAATGAAATGGCGCTTGACATCTCCAAGTCTTTTCTCCCCTTCAGGTGTAGCAATGTCAATCTCCAGGTCCTCAAACCCTTGGACTATGTCCTCCACCGTGACACGAGCATAGCCATCTTGAATGGGGTTGTTGTGGTGGAGTGCTCCAGGTAAACATGGTAAAGCACTGCCGATGGCTACCTTCATGGACATGTTCCCGATAGGATAATACAGATGACATTCTTTCATCTCCTTTATATCGTCCACGGGGTAGCGAGGAGGCTCCGGTGCAGTAATTTCGACCTCCGGTGCAGTAATTTCGACCGCCGAGGCTGCGGTGCAGTAATTTCGATCGTCGGTGCATCTGCACCAGCCGGTGGGGCCTCCGTGGAAGCCACGCTGCTTCTCCGCTGCTGGCTTCCGAGATCCGCTGGATGATCTTCATGCTGCACACGAGCTGCATCTCTTTCGCTACTAGTACACTCATGGTTTCTTCATCACATCCATTTCCGATGCCAACCGCGCCACAACATCTGCTTCCCGATCCATCTTTCTCTTACGGCTTCAGAACCGCACGGGTCATCGTTCGGGGAACCCTATTTTCCACGGAATGTGCCCCATGCCTCGTATACGTCCTCCGTGTTCAGGATTCCCGAGGGCTTTTGTCAGTAGCGTCGTTCTCTTTGTTGAACTTGATCTTCCCTGTTGAGCATCCTTCATTGCGTCAATAAGGGCTTGGGTGGGTTTAATTAATTTGCCCGGTAAAACACTCCCCTGTCTCCGGGTTCAGCGTTCCCCATGCCCGTACCACCAGCTTTTGGCCCTTGGGTCCCATCCTCCGCACTGGACGGATTCTCTCGCCCTCATCTCGTTCTCCATCTTCTCCAACCTAGGCACCAAAATGCGATACCCTCCTGGCCCCATAACATGATTGTACTCCTTCTTAGCCGCATTTTCCTTATTTTTTTTCGATATTTCAATGAACTGCTCCGATTTCTTTTGCTTCACAAATTCTGGCCAATCATGTTTCAGTTTCTCATATTGTCCTTTGAAATCCGGAGTCTTGTTCTGCTTGACAAAGTCACGGGCTAGATTTTGCTTGAATTTCCGGAATGCGTCGGCCATCTTATGAAGAGCGAACTGTTTGACTAGCCTCCTCCTCTCCTTGTTTTCCTCAATCTTGTTACCCTCCTCATCGAATTTGTTGTATTCCGGAGGTAGAACGAAATGTTCCATAAGCTTCTTGAAGCAATCTTTTTTTGTTCTCTTATCGACAAAAGTGAAACCATCAATTCGTGCCTTCTTTGGCTCATTCCACTCCTGGACGGTGATCGAGACGTTGTCTCTAACAATGGCTCCGCATTGGCTGACAAACTTGGTGGCGTTCTTGCGGGGCTCCAGCGGCCTGCCGGTTGCACTGTCGACAACCTCGATGGTGCATGTTTCTCCTTGTTTCATCGTCTTGGTTGCGCCACGCTTTGACGACGTACTCGATTGTTTCGACGATCCGGCCGAGGGCTAAAATAAGAAAGAGAGTCGCGCGCGTTAGTACACATATTTATTCAAATCAGTTAGTTTGTATCACCAGAGGCTCAATGTATATATATACCTCGCGCCGAGGTGGTTGCTACTTCCATTTGAAGATCGCGTTTATCGACGTTTCTTGACATCATCTTCTCGACGGCGCCCTTCATCTTCACCGTCAAGGTTCAGATAAGAAGAGATATCATCTTCTTCTTCTCCGGTCGGCACATATTGAATATCGCCGTTTATGATGCCGAACATATGTGCTTCACCGTCCGGATCATAGTTGTCCATAATCGGGTCAGCTCTATCGTCCGCCATTATGTCAGTCCTGAAAACATGTAGTAAAACAAATTAATTAAGTGAAGAAGGCGGTGGCGGTGGCGGTGGCGAAAGGCGGTGGCAAAAGGAGGGGCGAGGAAGGGGTGGGAGAGGGTGTCGCGGTAGAGCGCGAGACGGGCGCGCAGGCAGCGGCGTCACGGAGAGGGAGGCGAGGACAACACACACGGAGAGGGAGGCGAGGACAACAGACAACCACGTGGGTCCCGGTTGGTCTGGCGGCGAGCAAGCAAGTGCATAACAGGACAACAAGCAAAGCTAGACATGTTCTAACGCGGTATGAGGTGATACGGTGAAGGGGGAAACATCCAGAAAGTATCCCGGTGTTCCGTGTTTTGGACAGATGAACCGGAGGGGAAAGTTGCGTGTTTGCTATGCTAGGGATGTGTGGTGGACGAGCGGGTTGCGATCCGGATTCGTCTCTTCGTTCGAGCAATTTTCATGTAGAAAGTTTTTCATCCGAGCTACGGATTATTTAATATTAATTTTCAAAGTTTTAATTCATTTTAGAATTAACAGAATTAATTTAATTAGGAAATGCCATTATGACGTCAGCATAATTAGGGCAGTGGGGCCCGTCTGTCATTGACCTTTTATCTAATTAGGTTATTAAGGTTAATTAACAGGGTTAGTTAGATTAATTAACAAGATTAATTAAGTTAATTAATTGGTTAATTAATTAATAATTTTAATTAATATATTTTTTCCTGCTTTTTTCTTTACATTTCAGGCGCGGGCCCTGCTTGTGATGTTGAGAGGGGCCTAACGGGCGTCTTGGCGTGCGGACTTCAGGGCTCATGGGCGCTGCCACAGCGCCCACCGGGCGAGCCCAGCGATGGCCTCGAGGCGCCGCCACCGGCGACAAGGAGGCAGCCAGGCGGCGAGTAAGGGACGGCACGGACGTGGTCCCGGCGAGTCTGCAAGGCTGCTGGCCGTCGATGAAGAAGGCGAGAGCAGCGACGGGGCTGCGGGCGGAGGACGGGCGGCGCGGGCGGCAACAATGAGGAACCTGGCTCCGGGGCGAGAAAGGCCGCAGATCGGGCGGCGAGGCGGGCCGACGGCGGGCGGCGTCGAGGGCTTTTTGTTCGGGAGTTTCAAAAAATGTTCGGGTTTTCACAAAAATTTAGGAGTTTCAAAAATTTTCCCGTATTTAAATTTTGTTCATGGATCCAAAAAATGTTTGTGCTTTTGAATTTTGTTCGAAGTTTCGTGATTTTTTGCAAATTCGCTGAACTGTTTTCATATTCGACGGACTCTTTTAAAACCTGTGATTAACTTTTTTCAAATTCGACGTAATTTTTATCAAAATTGATGAACTTTTTTCAAATTTCGTGATTTTTTTTCAAATTTTATGAACTTTTTGGCGCTGCTAGGGTTTGGTGGGGGGGCGATGGGCGCGAGACGAGGAGGCGCCAGATCCCATGTGAGCCTTGAGCGAGGAGGAGGAGCCTGCGCCGCCCGCCGACGGGCGCCGCCGCCGCCGAGACGCGCGCTGCTGGGGACAGTCGGGCGCCTCGCTGCTCGGGCTCGCCACCCACGGCTGCCAGTGGCGGAGAGCAGACGAGGAGGAGGCGGAGCAGACGAGGAGGGAGGCGGCGACGAGGAGGGCGGGGAGGCGGTCGGCAGTCTGAGGGCGGGCGACGGCGGGCGGCGCGAGGGCGAGGGCGACGGCGGGCGGCGCCGAGGGCGCGGGCAGAGGCGGGCGGCGGCGCCGAGGAATCGGAGAAGACGAGACCCGCGATCGGGCGACGAGACCTTGTATTTATAGCCCCCCCTTTAGTCGCGGTTGGCGACGCGACCATGATTAAGGGTACCCTTTAGTTGCGGGTTGCCTGCCCAACCGCGACTAAAGGGTTTTGGCGTTTTTTGCGGTCCCGCGCCCCACCTTTAGTCGCGGTTGGGCAGGCGACCGCGACTAAAGGTCCCACCTTTAGTCGCGGCTGGTCCGGGCGACCCGCGACTAAAGGCCTTGTGCTGCCTCGCCTAAAAGTTTAGTCCCACCTCGCTAGTTGAGAGAGCTCGAGAGTGGTTTATAAGCGCTGCTGCCGCCCACCCTCTCGAGCTCCTCTCAACTGCAGGCTTCGGCCTAATCATCACTAGCTATGTGCTGTGGGCCTACTTGGCCTCCTGCGGGCCTGAATCTGGCCCATGTAGGGTTTCTAGTCGTATTCAGGCCGTGGGGGTCCGATGGCGGCACTATTTTTTCCAGTTTTTTGTTTTGTTTTCTGCATTATTATTTATTTTTGTTGTTTTTGCTTTATTTTTAATTCTTTTTGCTTTTAGTTTTAGAAAAATTATAAACTTTCTGTTAGTGCCATTAGTTTTCAAATTTGAAAACACTTTTTTGTTTTCTTTGTTGCTTTATTTATTTTATTTTGTTTCTACTTACAACAAAATACTTAGCGACACTATTTTTTCCAGTTTTTTGTTTTGTTTTCTGCATTATTATTTATTTTTGTTGTTTTTTGCTTTATTTTTAATTCTTTTTGCTTTTAGTTTTAGAAAAATTATAAACTTTCTGTTAGTGCCATTAGTTTTCAAATTTGAAAATACTTTTTTGTTTTCTTTGTTGCTTTATTTATTTTATTTTGTTTCTACTTACAACAAAATACTTAGGCGGCACTATTTTTTTCCAGTTTTTTGTTTTGTTTTCTGCATTATTATTTATTTTTGTTGTTTTTGCTTTATTTTTAATTCTTTTTGCTTTTAGTTTTAGAAAATTATAAACTTTCTGTTAGTGCCATTAGTTTTCAAATTTGAAAACATTTTTTTGTTTTCTTTGTTGCTTTATTTATTTTATTTTGTTTCTACTTACAACAAAATACTTATTGTTGCTATTTTAGTCGCTGGTCGCTTGCCCAACCGCGACTAAAGGCCTTATGAGTTTAGGGTTTTCCGCCATTTCTTCCCTGTCTTCCGCCTCTTTCTTCCCGCCACTTTCTTCCGCCTCCTGTCTTCCCGCTCCCATTTTTCCCGCCATTTCTCACTACATATATATGTAGCCCGGCTTGGCCAGCATTATCACATCTCTACAATCTCTCATCACTCTCTCATGGCTTCCACCGCACCCACTCTAACCTACCAGCAGGTGGAGGAGCTTTGCGCCTCGAACTACCCTTGTCCACCGGGCTATCAGCGTCCCCACCGGCTGGAGCCTAAGCGCGGGCGTGCGGTCCCTCCGTCCCTCGGTACTGCTGGCGGGCGGCCATCACGAACCACTACTACCTCGACCTCACGCCGAGCAGCGGATGAATCCCGCGGCATCCCGATAACCAGCATACTTGGGACGCCTTCTTCATCAATCGGCGTGAGAGGCGCCGCCAGTATGAGGAGGACGGTCGCCTCACAGGAACTTCCACGAGGCGGCCGTCGGCTATGGTGGTATGGCGGACTCGCAGAGCGTCATGGACTACATCACGGCGGCGATATCCCCGCCTGCGCTACCCTCGATTCGAGCCACGAAGCGCCGCCCGACGACGGCGACGACAGCAGCGACGACAGCAGCGATTTACGACGGCGGCAACTTAGAAGGCGGCGACTACCGATACAACGACGACGGCGGCTATGAAGACTACGAGTATGCATATTATCGCCTAGGCAGGAGTATGACTAAATCACTCCAAATTTCATGTATCATCAGTGGTATCTCGAATCATTGAAAATGGACACCAAACACATCACGGGTAATATAATTCACATGATCCATTCAACAAAGTTTGGTACAATAAATTATTACACATCATTTCTTCCCTTGTGTCCCTGCTTGCTTACGATTGTGCCGTATCCATGGAGCATCCTCATCATTTAACTTAATGCTTGGGTCGGTGTTCACTTTGAAGGGCGGAATTTCAGCAAACATATTATAATCTTGACATGTCTGTCTTGTCCTCCACTCCCACGATGTTTCTTTTCCTGAAAGAACAATGTGGCGCTTTGAATCATCGCATGATGTACTGATCGTTTTCTTATCTTTCCGTTTCCTCGGTTTGCTACTCATGTCCTTCACATAGAAAACCTGAGCGACATCTTTCGCTAGGACGAATGGTTCGTCAAGGTAACCAAGATTGTTGAAATCCACCATTGTCATTCCGTATTGCTGGTCCACCTTTACCCCACCTCCTGTTAGCTTGAACCATTTGCACGGAACAAAGGGACCTTAAAGGAGGGTCCATAGTCAAGTTCCCATATCTCCTCTATGTAACCATAATATGTGACCTGATGCCCATTCTCGGTTGCTGCATCAAAGCGGACACCACTGTTTTGGTTGGTGCTCTTTTTATCTTGGGCGATCGTGTAAAATGTATTCCCATTTATCTCGTACCCTTGGAAAGTCGTTATAGTCGAAGATGGTGTCTTGGCCAACATGTACAGCTGATCTACAACATCATTGTCATTCATTAAATGTTTTCTCAACCAACTGCTGAAAGTCTCCATGTGGGCCTTCCTAATCCAGGATTCAGGCTTCCCCGGGTTGTCAGAACGTAAAATATTCTTGTGTTTCTCAAAGCACGGAGCCACCAAGCTGGAATTGGTCAAGACAGTGTGGTGTGCTTCATCGAGAATGGCCGTCCATACATATCGTTGATTTCCTTCCGATCGTGCCTTTTCCACTTAGTCTCCCCTCGTGCCGCGATCGAGGAAGACCAATCGGCTTAAGGTCAGGAACAAAGTCAACACAAAACTCAATTACCTCCTCATTTCCATAGCCCTTGGCGATGCTTCCTTCTGGCCTAGCACGGTTATGAACATATTTCTTTAATACTCCCATGAACCTCTCGAAGGGGAACATATTGTGTAGAAATACAGGACCGAGAACGAAAATCTCTTCGACTAGGTGAACCAGGAGGTGCGTCATAATATTGAAGAAGGATGGCGGGAACACCAACTCGAAACTGACAAGACATTGGATCACATCGTTCTGTAACCGTGGTAGAACTTCTGGATTGATTACCTTCTGAGAGATTGCATTGAGGAATGCACATAGCTTCACAATGGCTACTCGAACATTTTCCGGCAGGAGCCCCCTCAAAGCAATCGGAAGCAATTGCGTCATAATCACGTGGCAGTCGTGAGACTTCAGGTTTTGGAACTTTTTCTCCGCCATGTTTATTATTCCCTTTATATTGGACGAGAATCCAGACGGGACCTTCATACTGCTCGGGCATTCAAAAAGATGACCTTCTCTTCTTTGGTCGAGCGTAGCTGGCACGACCTTGAAACCATTCCGGATGCGGTCATCGTGGTCTTTCAAACGTTGCTGGTCCTGCCGTGCTTCCTTTGTATCATTTGTCTTCCCATACACGCCCAAGAAGCTTAGGAGGTTCACGCAAATATTCTTCAGAACGTGCATCACGTCGATTGCAGAGCGGACATCTAGGACTTTCCAATATTCTAGCTCCCGAATATAGATTTCTTCTTCCACATGGCTGCGTGCCGTCAGCTCCCTTCGAACTGATTGTCCGCCGGGACCCTTTCCAAAGATGACTTTCAAATCCTTGACCATATCAAATACCTCAGCACCGGTCGTTCCGCGAGCTTCGCCGGTGATCTGCCTTGCCGTTGTAATGCTTGCCTTTCTTTCTTCTTGGATGAATTTTGGAAGAAATCGGCGATGCCCAAGGTACACGTTCTTCTTACAATTTGGCAAATGTACACTTTCAGTCTCATGTAAGCAGTGCGTGCATGCATTGTATCCCTTATTTGACAGTCCCGAAGGTTACTAAGAGCAGGCCAATCGTTGATGGTTACGAAAAGCAACGTCAGAGGTCAAATTCCTCTTGTTTGTGCTCATCCCACACGGACACCACCCCACAGCTGTAAAAGTTCATCAACTAATGGCCTTAGGTACACATCGATGTCGTTGTCGGGTTGCCGGACCTTGGATGAGCACGGCATCATAATGAACTTCCGCTTCATGCACAACCAAGGAGGAAGGTTGTAGATGCATAGAGTCACGGGCCAGGTGCTATGGCTGGAGCTCGCGCGCCAAAAGGATTCATGCCATCCGTATTTAGAGCAAATCTTATGTTCCTTGCGTCAGCTGCAAAATCTTTGAACCATCGTCGATCTTTCTCCATTGCGTTCCATCTGCGGTGTGTCTCAACTCCCCGTCCGACTTACGGTCCTCTTTGTGCCATCGCAACAACTTGGCATGCTCTTTGTTCCTGAACAGACGTTTCAACCGTGGTATTATAGGAGCATACCACATCACCTTGGCGGAACCCTCTTCCGGGTTTCGGCCCTCAACATCGTCACCAGGGTCATCGCCTCTGATCTTATAACGCAATGCAGTGCATACCGGGCATTCATTCAAATTCTCGTATTCACCGTGGTAGAGGATGCAGTCGTTGATGCATGCATGTATCTTCAGAACCTCTAAACCTAGAGGGCAGACAACCTTCTTTGCTTCGTACGTACTGGCGGGCAACTCGTTATCCTTTGGAAACATATTCTTCAACATTTTCAGCAAGTTTTCAAATGCCGAGTCAGCTACACCTGCCTCTGCCTTCCATTTCAGCAAATCCATTGTGCAGCCCAGCTTTTTCAGACCATCATCGCATCCGGGGTACAGCGCCTTTCTGTGATCCTCTAACATGCGATCCAAATTCTCCCTCTCCTTTTCAGTTTCGCAGCGTCTCCGTGCATCAGCAATGGTCCGACCAAGATCATCAACGGGATCATCACGTGCCTCTTCTTCACCTTCCCCTTCACCTTCAGCATCCTCCATGAAAGTATCACCGAAATGAGCAAGATAGCTTTCATCGATGAAATCATCCCCTTCTTCATCTTCTTCCATTATAACCCTCTTTCTCCATGCTTGGTCCAACAATTATAGCTTGGCATGAAACCCTTCAAGCAGATGCATGTGAACAACTCTTGAGGAAGAGTAACCCTTCTCATTCTTACAGATAACACATGGACAGATAACAAAACCCCCGCTTGTTCGCATTAGCCACTACGAGGAAATCTTTCAAACCCGTAGTGAACTCGCCGGAGAGTCGGTTACCGTACATCCATTGCCGATTCATCTGCATTATTATAATATAAAATATATAATTAACCATCATGCATTTGTTAAACTAACTAGCTACAAACAATATAAATTAAACAATGAACTACACACATGCATATTGACACATCAAAGGTTCATCAAGTTGCTAACCATGATCAAGAGTGTGGCTCCAACACTTCATGTCATGTTTGTTTCATGCTCTTGGGGCATTTCATCAAACACCTTATGTGCATAAGAGGAACCAAAAGCAAACCTACACCCACTTGTGAAGAGAATGGCTCCAAATGGCTAAGTGTTGGCTGCTGGATGGGTATATATAGGGAGGGCTTTAGTCGCGGTTGGCCTGGCAAACCGTGACTAAAGGTGCCGAAAAGCCTTTAGTCGCGGTTGTCCTGGCCAACCGCGACTAAAGCCCTCACGTGCACCAGCTGGCCACCGAGCGCCTGGCCCAGGCCTTTGGTCGCGGTTCACCTCCGAACCGCGACTAAAGGTCCCATTAGTCGCGGTTCCTACAGCTTCGCGACTTATGGGGCTGGACGGAAGCCTGTTTTTCCACCAGTGACGGGACAGTTCCTCTCAGCCAAAACAGGTAGCCTGCCGCTGAGCGCAGGTTAGTGCTAGAACCCGATGATTCGTCCGACTTTTTGTCCATAGCATCAGCCCTTTGAGTTATCATGCATGTTTGTTAGACCATTACGTGTGAATAATCAATAAATCGACGACCATACAATGGAAGATATGTACGGCTGTACTATAGCTACCCAGATGAGTTTGCTCAGTTCTGATGATCCAAGACTTTGTATAGGTTTCAAAACGTAGATGGTCTAGAAGATTATGACTTCAGTAGGAAGGTTAAGGCAAAAATTCACAGTTACGGTTTGTAAAATCCTCCTTCCTGATTAACTTCGGCTCCTACTCCTACTCCCTAATTAATTTTTGGCAAGAAGCGTTAGAGATCAGTTCTTGCCTCCTCGGTTAAATATTATACTATAGTAGTTCAACCAGACAGGACACGGGAGTAGGTGAGCTAGATAGTTCGTCTAATTGCTAAATATTGAGGCATAGCCTCTAACAGAGTAAGACACTATGTCATATACACTATAATTTCTCGCTACCTAGTTCATTTTTTCTAGTTTTTTTTTTCTGAGAAATCTCGCCTGCTTTATTTATTCAGAAGCCATTGTCATAGGTACAAGATTGGGGTCATGAGGAGAGCCCAACCAAACATGTCTACCTATATGTAGGTTACAAGCAAATTTGGCGAGATTGTGAGCTTCATATAATTGAAGTTCCTACGCTCAAAAACAAAAGAGCAAGAAATAAAACTATTACAATGGTTCATAATTTCATGTACCAAAGCAGCATTGGGGCCTCCTGTACCCCTGTTGATATCATTAACCACCTCCTGGCAATCCGATGCCACGTAAACTTTCTGCTGTCCCAAGTCATCCGCCAAAGCAAGAGCCTCACGGCATGCATATGTCTCCAGGGTTAAGGGGTCTGTGATCCCATGATAAACCATCGCCGAAGAGCCCAAATAGTTCCCCTCATGGTCGCGGCATAGGGCAGCAACTGCACCTCCTCTCCGTGATCGTACCACAGCCCCATCAACATTGATTTTCGCAATGGCACTTGGTGGAGCAAGCCACCTTTTCGGTTGTGGTGGTGCAGCAACATTGCGCTCCTGTACTCGGACAGCCGCAATCTGTCCCAACACGTCAATATAAGTATTGATAAAAGACGCCGTATGTTGGGGATGAGGCCGGCCAGTTTGCGGAAGTCGTGGCGTGGGAGAGACCCATGGTCGATGAGATGCGATCGGATGGTTATCTACGACAAGTCACGGGAGAGGCCCATAGATATTATACCCTAGTAGTCCGTGTTATATAAGTACTACTAGTACAATATTGCCATCAACGTGCGTTCGATGGTTGCAACGTACGACGTTGTTGGTTTAGCTACGACTCTACCTACACGTTGCCATCAACGGATCCAATCCGTTATATATACAGATCGCTCGATTTCGTTGTCTAACATAACAAACCCTAGCGCGAGGCAGCCGGACGGACGGACGGAGGGATATGGGGATCATGGATGCGTTGCTTGCATCGGCCGGAGGAATAGGCAAAGAACTAGGCCAAGCAATAACGGCAAACACGGAATTCATCAGCGACCAGAACTGCGTCGAGCACCACGTGGCCAACGGCGGGTGCATCGACGAGTTCATCACGGCGGTGGACGAGTGCCACCCCAGGCAGATCATGACTCGGGAGGACCCCGCCGAGCGCGTCCTCGACGTCGATGCGTGTGTCAAGGCCACGGCGGCGCTGCGTGAGTGCTTCGAGGGCAACCGCCTGTGGTTCGCGCAGCAGTACATACGTCGCATGGACGAGGGCCTCGACGAGGACCGGAAGCCATCGCCGGAGAAGGTTCAGGAGGAAGAGCTGAAAAGGTTCAGGTGGTGGACTGGCATGAGGAGAAGCTAGGTCGATTATATACCTATGCATGGATTATTATTTTTAACCCCTCTATGCACGTATTGTGATCAGTGCTGATTGGCGATCAGCCCATCAACTAATTCTTGTACTTTTCCTTTCATACATGTCTGCACGCCCTTTATATAATCTTAATGTGATAGATCAGATTGGTTAGTGGTAATGGTCGAGTTTGTATATATACTTGATATAATCGACTCTTTGTTTTGGCTGAGTTTTCTTTCTATAAAATCCTAGAGGTACTCTATCCGCTCAATAAACACTTTTTCGTGTCTCCTTCGAGCTTTCGACAGTATTGCAACATTACGGTCGCCCATTGGAACCTCTCTATATATACTCATACTTACTTACAAAAGAGCAAACATTATCTTTTCTAAACGCAGTTTATGTCTGCAACCTCCAATTCCGTGATGATCGCCCACTTTTCCACGTGATTCCTTTCCCACTCGATCCCTTCTCACCGCTGATGCTAGATCCGAGACCCCCTTCGCCCTCCTCTCTCCTCCAACAACCGGATGGCAAACCGTCCCTTCTGTGAAGGTCCTTTCTCCAACATACCTCGCTTGGATAAGGGCCTCGACGAGGATCGGAACCTATCGCCGGAGAAGGTGGAGGAGGAAGACCTGACCCGGTTCAGGTGCTGGATTGGCATGAGGAGAAGCTAGGTTGATACTTATGCATGGATGGTGATGTAGCTTTCCTTTTCTTTGAACAACCCATCATACAAGTCCGCATGCTCTATATGCAATCTTAATGTTATAGAACAGATCAGTTAGTGGTGTTTGCGGAGTTTGTATACTTGCTCTGAATTCTAGAAGTTCTATATCCAAACAATAAACAGTTGTTTGTGGTTAAACACGTATTTGTTGTTCCAGCCCGCCTTCCACAATATTGCAATATTATGGTCACCCGTTTGAATCTCTCTATATGTACTACTTATAAAAGAGCAAATGTTATCTTTTTTTTTCCTGTTGCACGATTGTCGAAGGCCTTTTCACTCGTGTGCGTTCACATAGGCGAGATTGATCGGATCGGCGCCTGGGTGTGCGTACAGGCAGGCGACGGCTGGGATGTCCGCGTGCGGAAGGCGTGCATGGTGAGCAGCGACGTGGGTCAAAAGGCCCAAGGGTTCCTGCGCCGCCGGCGGCGCTCCCCTGCTGGAACGCGGCGCGCCGAGCCCGTCGTCGCCGCGCGCCTCTCCCTCTCCCCCGCCCCTCCCCTTCCCGTACCCCCCGCGTCGCCTCCCCGGGCGAGGCGGCCGGGGGGCCCTTCCGCCGCTCCCCTCCAGGCTCTCTCCTCGCATCTCCTTGCTCCCGCCGCCGCCAGCGTGCGCTGCCGGGCCTCGGCTCCATGGTGCTGGCGGTGGCGGGCCTGCCTTCCCGTCGCGGCCCCCATGCCCGGCGGTGGGGGCTAGCGGCGGTGCTCCTCGGCGGCGTCGGTGTGGCCCGTTGGCGGCGATGCCACGTGCCACGGTGGTGCTCGACGCGGCGGTGCGGCTGTTGGCCGTGGGGCGGCGCGGTGGCGCTGGTGGCTGGCGGCGCCCGCCCAGCCCAGATCTGGGCCCTTTTGGGCCCCATCTGGGTTTGGGTGGGCCGGTGGCTCGGTGTTCCGCGGTGTCGTTTCCTGGTGATGGCATGGTGGCGGCGGTCTCGGGTGGTGAGGATTTCGTCGGTCGGCGAGCTGCAGCGTGACGACAGGATTATCCGGGTCCAAGTGGACCCGGCCGGGCCGTCGAGGCCCGGCAAGTCCTCGTTGCCGCGTCCGGTCGGCTCCGCTACGGCGGTGGAGGTTGTCCCTGGAGGAAATATGCCCTAGAGGCAATAATAAAGTTATTATTTATTTCCTCATATCATGATAAATGTTTATTATTCATGCTAGAATTATATTAACCGGAAACATGATACATGTGTGTATACAAAACATACAGTCACTAGTACGCCTCTACTTGACTAGCTCATTAATCAAAGATGGCTATGTTTCCTAACCATAGACATGTGTTGTTATTTGATTAATGGGATCACATCATTAGGAGAATGATGTGATTGACATGACCCATTCCGTTAGCCTAGCACTTGATCGTTTAGTACATAGCTATTGCTTTCTTCATGACTTATACATCTTCATGTAACTATGAGATTATGAAACTCCCGTTTACCGGAGGAACACTTTGGGTGCTACCAAACGTCACAACGTAACTGGGTGATTATAAAGGAGTACTACAGGTGTCTTCAAAGGTACATGTTGGGTTGGCGTATTTTGAGATTAGGATTTGTCACTCCGATTGTCGGAGAGGTATCTGTGGGCCCACTCGGTAATGCACATCACTATAAGCCTTGCAAGCATTGCAACTAATTAGTTAGTTGCGGGATGATGCATTACGGAACGAGTAAAGAGACTTGCCGGTAACGATATTGAACTAGGTATTGGATACCGACGATCAAATCTCAGGCAAGTAACATACCGATGACAAAGGGAACAACGTATGTTGTTATGCGGTTTGACCGATAAAGATCTTCGTAGAATATGAGGGAGCCAATATGAGCATCCAGGTTCCGCTATTGGTTATTGACCGGAAACCTGTCTCGGTCATGTCTACATAGTTCTCGAACCCGTAGGGTCCGCACGCTTAAGGTTTCGATGACAGTTATATTATGAGTTTATGAGTTTTGATGTACCGAAGGAGTTCGGAGTCCCGGATGAGATCGGGGACATGTCGAGGAGTCTCGAAATGGCCGAGGCATAAAGATTGATATATTGGAAGCCTATATTTGGATATCGGAATGGTTCTGGGTGAAATCGGGATTTTACCGAAACACCGGGGGGTTACCGGAACCCTCCCGGGGGTTAATGGGCCTTAGTGGGCCATGAGGGAGAAGAGGAGGGCCGGCCAGGGCAGGCCGCGCGCCCCCTCCCCCCCTAGTCCGAATAGGACAAGGAAGGAGGGGGGGGCTTTCCTCTTTCCCCTCCCCCCTTTCCTTCTCCACCAAGGCAAGAGGGGGGAATCCTACTCCCGGTGGGAGTAGGACTCCTCCAGGCGCACCCCTAGGGGGCCGGCCGCACCTCCCCCATCCCTCCTTTATTTACGGGGGCAGGGGGGCACCCTTGGACACACAAGTTGATCTTCGTGATCGTTCCTTAGCCGTGTGCGGTGCCCCCTCCACCATATTCCACCTCGGTCATATCGTCATGAGTTTAGGCGAAGCCCTGCGCGATAGAACATCATCATCGCCACCACGCCGTCGGTTGACGGAACTCATCCCGACACTTTGCTGGATCGGAGTCCGGGGATCGTCATCGAGCTGAACGTGTGCTGAACTCGGAGGTGCCGTACGTTCGGTACTTGGATCGGTCGGATCGTGAAGACGTACGACTACATCAACCGCGTTGTCATAACGCTTCCGGTTACGGTCTACGAGGGTACGTGGACAAGACTCTCCCCTCTCTTTGCTATACATCACCATGATCTTGCGTGTGCGTAGGAAATTTTTTAAAATTACTACGTTCCCCGACAGTGGCATCCGAGCCAGGTTTTATGCGTTGATGTTATTTGCACGAGTAGAACACAAGTGAGTTGTGGGCGATACAAGTCATACTGCTTACCAGCATGTCATACTTTGGCTCAGCGGTATTGTGAGATGAAGCGGCCCGGACCGACATTACGCGTACGCTTACGCGAGACTGGTTTCACCGTTACGAGCACTCGTGCTTAAAGGTGACTGGCGGGTGTCTGTCTCTCTCACTTTAGCTGAATCGAGTGTGGCTACGCCCGGTCCTTGCGAAGGTTAAAACAGCACCAACTTGACAAACTATCGTTGTGGTTTTGATGCATAGGTAAGAACGGTTCTTGCTCAGCCCGTAGCAGCCACGTAAAATTTGCAACAACAAAGTAGGGGACGTCTAACTTGTTTTTGCAGGGCATGTTGTGATGTGATATGGTTAAGACGTGATGCTATATTTTATTGTATGAGATGATCATGTTTTGTAACCGAAGTTATCGGCAACTGGCAGGAGCCATATGGTTGTCGCTTTATTGTATGAAATGCAAACGCCCTGTAATTGCTTTACTTTATCACTAAGCGGTAGCGATAGTCGTAGAATCAATAGATGGCGTAACGACAACGATGCTATGATGGAGATCAAGGTGTCGCGCCGGTGACGATGGTGATCACGGCGGTGCTTCGGAGATGGAGATCACAAGCACAAGATGATGATGGCCATATCATATCACTTATATTGATTGCATGTGATGTTTATCCTTTTATACATCTTATCTTGCTTTGATTGACAGTAGCATTTTAAGATGATCTCTCACTAAAATTATCAAGAAGTTTTCTCCCTGAGTATGCACCGTTGCGAAAGTTCTTCGTGCTGAGACACCACGTGATGATCGGGTGTGATAGGCTCTACGTTCAAATACAACGGGTGCAAAATAGTTGCACACGCGGAATACTCAGGTTAAACTTGACGAGCCTAGCATATAACAGATATGGCCTCGGAACACGAAGACCGAAAGGTCGAGCGTGAATCATATAGTAGATATGATCAACATATTGATGTTCACCATTGAAAACTACTCCATCTCACGTGATGATCGGACATGGTTTAGTTGATTTGGATCACGTGATCACTTAGATGACTAGAGAGATGTCTGTCTAAGTGGGAGTTCTTAAGTAATATGATTAATTGAACTTAAATTTATCATGAACTTAGTCCTGGTAGTATTTTGCAAATTATGTTGTAGATCAATAGCTTGCGTTGTTGCTTTCATATGTTTATTTTGATATGTTCCTAGAGAAAATTGTGTTGAAAGATGTTAGTAGCAATGATGCGGATTGGATCCGTGATCTGAGGTTTATCCTCATTGCTGCACAGAAGAATTATGTCCTTAATGCACCGCTAGGTGACAGACCTATTGCAGGAGCAGATGCAGACGTTATGAACGTTTGGCTAGCTCAATATGATGACTACTTGATAGTTTAGTGCACCATACTTAACGGCTTAGAATCGGGACTTCAAAGACGTTTTGAACGTCATGGACCATATGAGATGTTCCAGGAATTGAAGTTAAATATTTCAAGCAAATACCCGAGTTGAGAGATATGAAGTCTCCAACAAGTTCTATAGCTAAAAGATGGAGGAGAATCGCTCAACCAGTGAGCGTGTGCTCAGATTGTCTGGGTACTACAATCGCTTGAATCAAGTGGGAGTTAATCTTCCAGATAAGATAGTGATTGACAGAGTTCTCTAGTCACCATCACCAAGTTACTAGAACTTCGTGATGAACTATACTATGCAAGGGATAACGAAAACGATTCTCGAGCTCTTCGTGATGTTGAAATCAACAAAGGTAGAAATCAAGAAAGAGCATCAAGTGTTGATGATTGACAAGAACACTAGTTTCAAGAAAAGGGAAAAGGGAAAGAAAGGGAACTTCAAGTAGAATGACAAGCAAGTTGTCACTCCCGCGAAGAAGCCCAAAGCTGGACCAAAGCCTAAAACTGAGTGCTTACACTGCAAAGGAAATGATCACTGGAAGCAGAAATACCCTGAATATTTGGTGGATAAGAAGGATGGCAAAGTGAACAAGGGTGTATTTGATATACAGGTTATTGATGTGTGCCTTACTAGTGTTTATAGTAGCCCTGAGTATTTGATACTTGTTCGGTTGCTAAGATTAGTAACTCGAAACAGGAGTTACAGAATAAACATAAACTAGTTGAAGGGGAAGTGACGATGAGTGTTGGAAGTAGTTCCAAGATTGATATGATCATCATCACACACTTCCTATACTTTCGGGATTAGTGTTAAAGCTAAATAAATGTTATTTAGCTTTTGCGTTGAGCACAAATATGATTTGATCATGTTTATTGCAATACGGTTATTCATTTAAAGCCAGAGAATAATTATTGTTCTGTTTACATGAATAAAACCTTCAATGGTCATACACCCAATGAAAATAGTTTATTGGATCTCGATCGTAGTGATACACATATTCATAATATTGATGCCAAAAGATGCAAAGTTAATAATGATAGTGCAACTTATTTGTGGCACTGTCGTTTGGGTCATATCGGTGTAAAGCGCATGAAGAAACTCCATAAAGATGGATTTTCGGAATCACTTGGTTATGAATCATTTGATGCTTGCGAACCGTGCCTTTGGGCGAGATGGCTAAAATTCCGTTCTTCGAAACAATGGAACGAGCAACAAACTTGTTGGAAATAATACATACTGATGTATGCATACCAATGAGCATTAAGGCTCGTGGCGGGTATCGTTATTTACTGACCTTCACAGATGATTTGAGCAGATATGGGTATATCTACTTGATGAAACATAAGTCTGGAATAGTTGAAAGGTTCAAAGAATTTCAGAGTGAAGTGGAAAATCATCGTAACAAGAAAATAAAGTTTCTGCGATCTGATCGTGGAGATGAATATTTGAGTTACGAGTTTGGTCTTCAACTAAAACAATGTGGAATAGTTTCACAGCTCACGCCACCTGGAGCACCACAACGTTATGGTGTGTCCGAACGTCGTAACCGTACTTTATTTTGATATGGTGCGATCAATGATGTCTCTTACCGATTTACAAATATCGTTTTGGGGTTATGCATTAGAGACAGCTGCATTCACGTTTAATAGGGCACCATCTAAATCCGTTGAGACGACACCGTATGAACTATGGTTTAGGAGTAAACCTAAGCTGTCGTTTCTTAAAGTTTAGAGTTGCAATGCTTATATGAAAAAGGTTTTCAACCTGATAAGCTCGAACCCAAATCGGAGAAGTGCGCCTTCATAGAATACCCAAAGGAAACTGTTGGGTACACCTTCTATCACATATATAAAGGCAAACCATTCGTTGCTAAGAATGGATCCTTTCTAGAGAAGGAGTTTCCCTCGAAAGAAGTGAGTGGGAGGAAAGTAGAGCTTGATAAGGTAATTTGTACCTTCTCCCGAATTGGAAAGTAGTTCATCACAGAAATCAGTTCCAGTGATTCCTACACCAATTAGTGAGGAAGCTAATGATGATGATCATGTAACTTCAGATCAAGTTACTACCGAACCTCGTAGGTAAACCAGAATGAGATCCGCACCAAAGTGGTACGGTAATTCTGTTCTGGAAGTCATGTTACTAGACCATGATAAACCTACGAACTATGAAGAAGCGATGATGAGCCCAGATTCCGTGAAATGGCTTGAGTCCATGAAATCTGAGATGGGATCCATGTATGAGAACAAAGTGTGGACTTTGATGGAGTTGCCCGATGATCGGCAAGCCATATTATATAAATGGATCTTCAAGAGGAAGACAGATGTTGATAGTAGTGTTACTATCTACAAAGCTTGACTTGTCGCAAAAGGGTTTTCAACAAGTTCAAGGTGTTGACTACAATGAGATTTTCTCAACTGTAGCGATGCTTAAGTCTGTCCGAATCATGTTAGCAATTGCCACTTTTTATGAAATCTGGCAAATGAATGTCAAAATTGCATTCCTTAATGGTTTTCTTAAAGAAGAGTTGTATATGATGCAACCAGAAGGTTTTGTCAATCCTAAAGGTGCTAACAAAATGTGTAAGCTCCAGCGATCCATCTATGGACTGGTGCAAGCATCTCAGAGTTGTAATATACGCTTTGATAAGTTGATCAAAGCATATAGTTTTATACAGACTTGCGGTGAAGCCTGTATTTACAATTAAGTGAGTGGGAGCACTACCGCCTTTCTGATAAATATATATGAGTAACATATTGTTAATCAGAAATGATGTAGAATTTTTCTGGAAAGCATAAAGGAGTATTTGAAAGGAGTTCTTTAAAAGAAGGATCTCAGTAAAGCTACTTACGTATTGAGCATCAAGATCTGTTGAGATAGATCAAGACGCTTGATAAATTTTTTCAATAAGTACATACCTTGTCAAGATTTTGAAGTAGTTCAAAATAGAACAGTCAAAGAAAAGTTCTTGCCTGTGTTGCAAAGGTGTGAAATTGAGTAAGACTCAAATCCCAACCACGACAGAAAATAGAAAAGAGAATGAAAGTCATTCCCTATGCCTCAGTCATAGGTTCTATAAAGTATGCTATGCTATGTACCAGACCTATTGTGTACCTTGCTTTGAATTTGGCAAGGGAGTACAATAGTGATCTAGGAGTAGATCACTGGACATTGGTCAAGAATATCATTAGTGAGGACTAAGGAGATGTTTCTCGATTATGGAGGTGATAAAAGAGTTCGTTGTAAAAGTTACATCGGTGCAAACTTTTACACTGATCCAGATGACTCTAAGTCTCAATCTGGATACATATTGAAAGTGGGAGCAATTAGCTAGAGTAGCTCCGTGCAGAGCATTGTAGACATAGAATATTTGCAAAATACATACGGCTCTGAATGTGACAGACCCATTGACTAAGCTTCTCTCACGAGCAAAACATGATCACACCTTAGTACTCTTTGCGTGTTAATCACATTGCAATGTGAACTAGATTATTGACTCTAGTAAACCCTTTGGGTGTTGGCCACATGACGATGTGAACTATGGGTGTTAATCATATACAGATATGAATATTGGTGTTAAATCACATGGCGATGTGAACTAGATTATTGACTCTAGTGCAAGTGGGAGACTGAAGGAAATATGCCCTAGAGGCAATAATAAAGTTATTATTTATTTCCTCATATCATGATAAATGTTTATTATTCATGCTAGAATTGTATTAACCGGAAACATGATACATGTGTGAATACATAGACAAAACATACAGTCACTAGTATGCCTCTACTTGACTAGCTCATTAATCAAAGATGGTTATGTTTCCTAACCATAGACATGTGTTGTTATTTGATTAATGGGATCACATCACTAGGAGAATGATGTGATTGACATGACCCATTCCGTTAGCCTAGCACTTGATCGTTTAGTACATTGCTATTGCTTTCTTCATGACTTATACATGTTCCTGTAACTATGAGATTATGCAACTCCGTTTACGGAGGAACACTTTGGGTGCTACCAAACATCACAACGTAATCGGGTGATTATAAAGGAGTACTACAGGTGTCTCCAAAGGTACATGTTGGGTTGGCGATTTGAGATTAGGATTTGTCACTCCGATTGTCGGAGAGGTATCTCTGGGCCCACTCGGTAATGCACATCACTATAAGCCTTGCAAGCATTGCAACTAATTAGTTAGTTGCGGGATGATGCATTACGGAATGAGTAAAGAGACTTGCCGGTAACGAGATTGAACTAGGTATTGGATACCGACGATCAAATCTCAGGCAAGTAACATACCGATGGCAAAGGGAACAACGTATGTTGTTATGCGGTTTGACCGATAAAGATCTTCGTAAAATATGTGGGAGCCAATATGAGCATCCAGGTTCTGCTATTGGTTATTGACCGGAAACCTGTCTCAGTCATGTCTACATAGTTCTCGAACCCGTAGGGTCCGCACGCTTAAGGTTTCGATGACAGTTATATTATGAGTTTATGAGTTTTGATGTACCGAAAGAGTTCGGTGTCCCGGATGAAAACGGGGACATGACGAGGAGTCTCGAAATGGTCGAGGCATAAAGATTGATATATTGGAAGCCTATATTTGGATATCGGAATGGTTCCGGGTGAAATCGGGATTTTACCGGAACACCGGGGGGTTATCGGAACCCTCCCGGGGGGTTAATGGGCCTTAGTGGGCCATGAGGGAGAAGAGGAGGGCCGGCCAGGGCAAGCCGCGCGCCCCCTCCCCCCCTAGTCCGAATAGGACAAGGAAGGGGGGGGGGGCGCCCCCCTTTCCTCTTTCCCCTCCCCCCTTTCCTTCTCCACCAAGGCAAGAGGGGGGAGTCCTCCAGGCGCACCCCTAGGGGGCCGGCCGCACCTCCCCCCTCCCTCCTTTATATACGGGGGCAGGCGGGCACCCTAGGACACACAAGTTGATCTTCGTGATCGTTCCTTAGCCGTGTGCGGTGCCCCCCTCCACCATATTCCACCTCGGTCATATCGTCGCAGAGTTTAGGCGAAGCCCTGCGCCGGTAGAACATCATCATCGTCACCACGCCGTCGTGCTGACGGAACTCATCCCCGACACTTTGCTGGATCGGAGTCCGGGGATCGTCATCGAGCTGAACGTGTGCTGAACTCGGAGGTGCCGTACGTTTGGTACTTGGATCGGTCAGATCGTGAAGACGTATGACTACATCAACCGCGTTGTCATAATGCTTCCGCTTACGGTCTACGAGGGTACGTGGACAATACTCTCCCCTCTCGTTGCTATACATCACCATGATCTTGCGTGTGCGTAGGAATTTTTTTGAAATTACTACTTTCCCCAACAGTCCCCTCCCCCCGTCCGAGTTGTGCTCGCTCCCGTGGCCGGGGTCTCCTTGCCTGAGCTAGGCCTCGTGTTGGCAGCTCCAGAGAGGCGGCGGGGGTGTCCGGTAACCGTGGTGGCACAGGCTGGTGGGCAGCTGTTGTGGTGGTGCATCTCGAAGTGCCTCGGGTGATGGTGGTGGTTGTGGATCGGGAGAAATCCTTGTCGGCTTGTCCGGCACCGACGCGGTGACGCTTGCGGGCGCCATTGGACCCTCCTGAGGGGCGTCGGATATATCTCTTCCCCACCATCCCTCGCGTATCGGGGTAAACCCTAGAACTTATTCGGGCAACAGCGGCGACGGCGTCGCATTCCTTCTTGAAGGTGTTGCTTGGTGCGAGGCGCTTCGAGATGCTGGGAGCGCGGTGGCACTTCGTCAGAGGGTGCAGCGGTTGCCGGTCTTCCTTTCGTCGTTGATCTGCCGGTGTCGGCATTTATTTCTCTTTCATTTTCTTTTGTTTTCTTTTGGGCTTATCTGTGCTGCGGCCCCAGCGTGCTGGATGTATCGGGGATTTTCTTTATAATATAAAGTGGGGGAAACCCTTTTTCTCAAAAGGCCCAAGGGTTGGCTGCTCACTGGGGCATCACGGAGGTCCTGAAGCACGCACGTGAAGATGCAAAGTGTGAGATTTGTTTGGAAAAAAGAGGCACGATGTCTAGTCTTTACAATCTATGTTTAATTTTGAATTTCTTCCTATTTTGCTACTCCTTTCGTTTCAAAATAGATGACCTAATTTTAGTACAAAGTTAGGTCATCTATTTTAGAACGGAGGGAGTACAACTGTACTGCGTACTACCTATACATTTATAAAAACTAAAAAAAATACTCACATGTAATCGCGACCTGACATGTGTTGTCTGTGCGTATGGGTGAGGGGGTCTGAACTCACAAGCACAAGCCAATGTGTGGGTTGCTTTATAGGGTTAGAAGAATGGATTGGCCGTAAACCGGGGGAGTTTCTTTTCTTGAGGGTCGAGCCCGGGGAGTTTCATGCGAGCAGGCTGGATAAAGTTGGTAAGGAGAGGGCGCACGCGGCCAAATGAACTTGGTAATCTAAAGAGTCGCCATCGACACCCTCCATCAACCCCGGCGTGCATGTAGGTTTGAGTAAGAGTTTTGCGTTAGTAACAATCGGTGTGGAGAAAAGCAAATGAACTTGCACATGAACTTTCTTTTCGGGGAAACACGAGGGTCTATTTGATTGACAAAAAGGAAAAATCGTAGAAGTCGAGCTCACACAAAAGTTTGATTTACTTCCTGCATACTACTCCAGATATTAATATAGGGTGTATCGATTTCCGTGCAAGTCAACCCTTCTTATATTTGACCAAGATTATAGACTAAAATAACAACATCCGCAATACCTAATAGATAAAATGTGAAACTATTTTTTATGATGGATCAAATGGTATAAATTTGGTATTGCGGATATCAATATATTTTTCTACAAACTTGGTTAAACATGCACTGGTTTGAATTTTGGAAAAACAAATACACCTTATATAAAGGAACAGAGGGAGCATGTACTAGTGTTTTTTGGAACCTCGTATGCACGCCCTGTGTAGCAGCACACTAAAGAGTCAAGTGAAAACAAACAAAACAATGAGATTGTTTTATCAATCAATCAACTATTGAAAAGAAAATAATTTGACCTTGTTTTGGTGCAACGTCTCTCTTTTTTTCCTTTTCTTTTTCTTTTGCTTCCTGGATCGATCGCTTTGATACCCCGACAGACGGCTGGCCGGCGACTTCCTCTCGTGCGCAGGCATGCAAGACCGATCTATCCACACTAGTAGAAAACAGGGCTATGGTCCCGGGCCAATATTCACATTAGTCCCGGTTCAATCACGAACCGGGACTAATGTGAGCATTTATCCCGGTTCGTGCGGCTAAGGCATTAGTCCCGGTTCACCTGTGCCCTTTAGTCCCGGTTCGTGGCACGAACCGGGACTAGCAGGCGATGCCAATAGCATTGAAAACAGTGCCTCAAACGGGACTAAAGACCTTTAGTCCCGGTTTGAGGCACGAACCGATGCTAATGGGGTTGAGACCATTAGTCCCGGTTCGTGCCACGAACCGGTACTAAAGGTCCCATTTTCAAACTCTACCGCCCCCCATCGCCTTTTCAGTTTTAAAAAAAATAAAAGAAAATGATGGAAATGTCAAAAAAGTAAAAGAAAATAAGTTTCTCATGTGATATGTGGTCTAGTTGCTGGGAAAATTTGCAAATGTGAATTTCGACTTTATTTGCAAAATCTCTCTGGAATTTGTAAATATGGGCATAACTTTTGCATACTAACTCGGATGAAAAAGTTTTTTATATAAAAAATCATCTACTCGAAAAGTTACATCCAAATTTAACTGGGGGAACCCCGTTAAACATTTTCAAAATCCTCAAAAACCTAACAGAAAAAAATTACGGGGCTTTTAAGATCTAGAGTGGAAAAAATCGAAAAAATTTCAAACTATGGTCAAACAATGGTCAAACTAATTATTCTAGAATATTAGTGTTACTAAATAATTTGTTCAGTTATTTTGAATTTTGGTCAAATCTGGTCAAACCATGGTCAAACTATGGTCAAACTAATTATTCTAGAATATTAGTGTTACTAAACAATTTGTTCAGCTATTTTGAATTTTGGTCAAATCTGATCAAACTGTGGTCAAACTATATATGGTCAAACAATTGTCAAACTAATTATTCAAAATAACTATTGTTTTCTAAATAATTATTGTTTTTTAAAACAATAGTTTAAAACTCAAACAGTGAAATGTGTCACTTCATGCTCAAGCAAAATTCCTGAGGGTTAATAGGATTGACATCGTACTATTGTCAGGAAAACAATAAGTGCAGACTTGGAAACGAGGGAGAATAGAACCCGGAAGTTACGCGTGCTCAGGCTCGGGGAGTGGGAGGATGGGTGACCGTTCCGGAAGTTAGATGATTTGGAATGATGAGGGTGATTAGAGATTAGAGGATAAATTGAGCAGTGATGAGGGGTGTTGAATAGAGATTAGAGGTTAAAAGAATTCAGAAATTTAAAAAAAAAATTCAAAAAAAAAATCATAAAATTTCCTTTAGTCCCGGTTGGTGTTACCAACCGGGACTAAAGGTGGAGCTCCACGTGGCCGCGGCCTTTAGTCCCGGTTCTGGATTGAACCGGGACTAAAGGGGGGAGGCATTAGTACCGACCCTTTAGTCCCGGTTCACCAACCGGGACTAAAGGCCCTTACCAACCGGGACAATAGACCCTTTTTCTACTAGTGCCATGAAACCGTGGGTTCACTATCACCGTGGTCAGGAGAGAGAGAGAGAGAGAGAGAGAGAGAGAGAGAGAGAGAGAGAGAGAGAGAGAGAGAGAGAGAGAGAGAGAGAGAGAGAGAGAGAGAGTTGAGTGACCAAGGAGGACGGAGGAGGGAGGTGTGCGTACAAAGGGTCCGGACATCCACGTGTGGAAAATAAGTCCATGTTTTTTGCGTTGGTAGCGATGGATGTGAAGGAAAGCAAATGAACTTGCGCATGAAGTTTTTTCTTCTAGGGAAACATGAAGGTCTCTTTGATTGACACAAATGAATAAATGAACAAAAAGGAAAAATCGTGCAAGTTGAGCTTAGACAAAAGTTTGCTTTTCTTCCTGTATACTACACTAGTAGAACGCCCGTGCGTTGCGGGCTTTTTTCTTTCATGATTGCACCAATGCACCTATACAAATGTAATGTACGTAGCTAGGTGGAAGCCCGCCACGGTACCCCGTCTGAATAATAAATATATAACTCGTTACTCAAATTTCACATGTATAGAAAAAATAAAATCCACTCCACTACAATGTAATTCAACAATGTATACAAAGAGAGCACTAATAATTACTCCCTTCGTAAAGAAATATAAGAGAGAGGGAGTATCTATTATAAACTAAGATCTCCTTGATGTGCTTGAGAAATTCCTATAAAACGTCAGGAATATTGTCTTTCGCTTCACTCGCATGGTACTTGTATACAAGTATAATAAATTTTCATTCTCAACTCATAACCATCCTGCACGAGCAATATATATATAGTTAGCATGAAAATTTCACGTGGGAGATTTATGAATGTGCAACATAGAATACTCATCATGCATTGTATACAAAACCTGGTTATATATACAGTTAGTGTCTTACTTTATCTAGAAGCCCCCTCTATGGCTGCCATGGTTGCCTCCACGGTGTGTGAATAGAGCATAAACTTTAATCTCCCAACATTTCAACACATGACTAAGGAAATTAAATGAAATAAAAAATAATACTTTTCAGCGATGTTTCTTCAAAAAAAAAGATGGGCAAACAGTAGGGGAACCCCCTACTGTGTAATTTTCATTAATAGAACGAGGAAAAAGGGGAGTAATGTACAAAGTTACATGATTACATAGAGGTAGAGGATACCCCTAAAAGAAAAAGGAAAATTAAAGTCTAAGGATCAAAAGCTCAAGACATAGAGGAGATCCAAGCACTCAGAGTGGACTTTGGTTTTAACGCTATGTGACCAGAGCCATCCGGATAAAGATGCTTGCTTCCTTAAAAAAATCCAAGCATTCACCTATTTCCAAATATTCCACAACACAAAAGAGATGATCTCCAAGAAACAAGGGCCATCAAATTGTCTTTAGCTATCTGAAAAAGAGGCATACTATCTAAACTTGTCCCTAGGAAATATCATACGTCACCAACACTGCTGAGCAAATCTGTAACTAAAAAAATAAATGCCCCCTGGTTTACCATCATTGCTCTGAGTGTTCGACTTCCAGGAAAAAAAGATATGCATCCGACAGAATGTATCAAGTTGTATGTTTTCTATTAGATGCGACGAGACCAGCTAAAAAAGATGCAACCATTATCTTCGTCAGTAAGCTATAGTATGTAGATTCAGCTTAAGCATGATGCCATACTGATGCACAATGAAATATAGCATGATGCAATCATCAGTGACAGAATCAGATCCCTTGGTGCCATTCCAGACATCAAGATCTGACACCGTTGCAACATAACTGTTGAGATGAGGTTCCTTGGCCTAGCAGGTAGATTCAGCTTAAGCATGTGCTCTCGACAGTAAGCTATCCAATATCTTCTTTAAGGAGAAGACCGGTGTGGACCTAATAGAACAGTTCCTCGCCTCCGCGTCGTCTCCCGCGAGGCGGCCGGAGGCCAACCCCATCCCTCGCCGCCGCTCCCTCCTCCCCCCTCCTCCTCCCTTGTCGCCGCCCAGGGGCGCGGCCGGGCGAAGCCCGGCTGCTGCCGGGCGGCGGCGGGCCCCTTTGTCTCCCGCTCGGGCGTTTTGGCGGGGGCGGAGCCCCGGGCAGGTCGTGGAGCTGTGGCGGGCTCCATGGCGGCGCTTGGCGGGCTGGGGCGGCTCCTGTCGTCCCTCCCTCCCACCGGGGCGGGCGGTTAGGGCGGGTGGCGCGCCTGTGCCCGAGTCGGCGGTGGCTCCTACGCGGCCAGATCTGGCTCATGGCGGCGCGGGCTGCGGGCGGCGCGGGCAGCCGGTGGCCTCCTCTGCCGTGGCCGCGGCAGGTGGTGGTGGCACCGCGGCAGATGGTGGTGGTGGTGCGGGCTGGAGATCGTAGTCGGCGGCCGCGGCGGCTTTTCCGGATCTGGCCTCTCGGCGGCGCGGGCCGCGAGGGCTAGGGCTGCGGCCGGCGGCCCTGACCGAGGCCCCTCGGCTGGTCGGGGTGGCGGCGCAGTGGCGGTGGTTCCGGTGGTGCTTGCCCGGCGGCTCCGGCGCTTGGAGCTCGCCGGGCGACGCGGATGGGCAGCGGCCAGTCGTGGCTGCTGCTCCGGCCGTGGGCGGCGGCATGGGTAGGTCTCGGTGGCCTTCCGTTGTCGTGGCGACTTCACGGTGGCTCGATGGTTCTGTCCGCGGCAACGGCCGGCTCCTCCGGCGTCAGTTTGTCTGCGTTCGGACCGTCTCGTCCTTCACCCCATCTCCTCGTCGCCCGGGCGCTACTTCCATCAAAGGGCTGGCCCTCTCCCAGCTGCGGTCCACCACTCGTCTCGCGCCCGTTGCCGCATGACAGAGCTCGTCTCGCGCACGATGCAGCTGGACCGAGCTCGTCTCACGCACGATGCAGCAGGACTGACCACGTCCCCCTCTCGTCGCTGCAGGACCGATCATCTCGCGCTTGGGGCAGCAGGATGGGTCGGTGGATGCCAGTTCTGGCCGACCTATTGGGTCTCGACGCTTGGGGTCGCCCAGGAGCGCGAAAGGTGGGACCTTTCTGCTCGTCTCATTCGTTGGGGTGCGGCGGGTCACGGGTGATGTGGTGTCGAGGTCTTGGATGCTGGGGCGGCGGCCCTGGTGGTGGTGGTTGCGCGGTGCTCTTGGACAAAGCCCGTGCCTTGGTGCTGCCCGGTCATCATGGTCGTGTGGGCGGCGTGGTTGCCGGGGTGTGGCGTTCGGTGGCGGTGATTGTTGGCCGAGGTGAAAACCCGGTCTATCTTCGGACAGACCGGCGGCGGCGAAGATCGCTCCCTTCTTGAAGGCGTCGTCGCGGCTCTCATTGCCGGTCATACGGCTTCGGGGGAAACTCTGATCCTTGGATCGGGCGGTGGCGGCGCCCCGGCGTCGTATCCTTCCTGAAGGCGCCGCCTTGGAGCACATGGTTCGTCATATGTAGCTTCATATCTTCGGGGCGGTAGTGCTAGGAGTGGTGTTGCTGCGCTCAGCGCCTATGTATCCTGTCTTGGGTGTGTGCGTGTGTTGCGGTGGCGTGGCGTGTCGTTGTACTAGATGCTTGTGGTTTGGTGCTTTATATATAAAGCGGGGCGAAAGCCTTTTTCGATACAGTAAGCTATCCACATCGCCATTTGAAGTTGGGTCATCCAGTCCATGTTCTCAGTATCTTTGACTGCAACATAACTGCGGTAAAAAAAGAACTGCAGAATAATCCAAAGCATTATCAAATACTGATTATTAGTAATTGTTGGCTACCAACACATGCTAAAATTGTTGAACTGGCTGCACGTTATAGGAACCATTCTGTTGGCAGTAAGAAAATTAACAGAATCAGTACACACTTACCATGGAGATGCTTGAAGAGAGCCCCATTTTGACCTTATTCAAACATCGTACCTCTGATGAAAGGATTTTGTTCTTCACCAATAGCCAAGCAGATTCATAAAGTTCTCGTGGCCCACTTTGAATAAACTTGAGATCAAATAAACATCTCTTCGATCATTGTGGGAAACCCTAGGTCCGGTTCTCCAGATCGGATGGTGGCGGCTTTGCGACGTTGTTCTCCTTCTTGAAGGCGCTATCTTGCTTGCTTGCGGCGTCCACAGTGTTGGATTTGGAGATGTCCGATGTCATGCTTGTTTGGTGTGCCTCCCTAGTTCTAGGATTGGTGGGTTTAGTTGTGTCTTTTCCATGTTCGAGCTGAGCATCCCTTGTCTCTCTGCTCCGGGTTTAATGTTCATGCCTTTGCACGTTCATGTCATGTTTTGTACCCTCGACTGTACTCATTCTCTTTTCTAATAACGGAATGATACGCAAGCTTTGCATATTCGCAAAAACATATGCCCCTACGAAAAAATGTAATGTGCACGATCTGAAGCCATTAAGTGCAACTTTCTCCTACCTATAACTTGAAGTTGCTACTTTGGGAATGTGCAAGAATGCCTGAACCAAGAGTGAAGCAACCATGTGAAATAATTTTTCAGCACATACTTGTTGTTCTCGCCCCTTAAATGTATTCAACTAATTTTCTGAATATTTTGTTTGTGGATCATCACTCCCTAACTGTTTTACTAGTATATCATGCGCCTTGGTTTCATGCTGCCACCAAAATCATGAAGTCAGTAAAATGTGTCACAATGTTATTCCGCCATTTTTTGGTCGGAACTAACCTAAACTGAAAGCTTGTATGCACCCATACAGCTGAATGCAATGGCGAGAGCATGATAGCGAACTGTTGTTTGAATATGACATGGGCCTAAAAGGCACTCATTCTTCTTAAGTGCTTCCTGAAGATACCTAAGAGCAGTACTCATATTGCTCGCATCCTGGTACATCATTGCCACATTTATAAAAGTTGCTGCAATATCCGGATGATTAGGACCTAATCCAACATTCACTCATTGGTGAGGTCTGCATGACTACATCTTTTAGCATCAGGCTAATCTGTTATACTGCGTCAACTCTGCAGGCTCCAGTGATTATCTAGTGTATTCATGTAATACTTTAAGCAGGAAAAATGTAAGTTCTAACAGGTTGAAAGAAGAGATTAGCCAATCGATAATTCTTCCTTTGAGCTTCTACAGGCAAGTTAGCCCAAAAAGGGGAAAATAGAATACAGTTTCTACGCCATAAGAAGAAATGTTCAAATATAGAAACAAAAAACAATCTTATACCTCGAAATTTAGGACTACATGTCCAAATTGAGGTCCAATCAAACATGTGACAACCTCCATACATAACCGATAAGCGAAAAAAACAGACAGTTAAAACTTACCAAGTTAAATTCAAGTTGATTTACAAACTATAGTCAATGATCAAAATTGCAGGCAGTGATGAAGAGTAGATAAATTACTGAACAAAGCAGTTGTTTGGGATCAAATGAAGCCTGACACCATGATTGGGCATCAGGAGGAAGCATTCCATTTTCTAGATAATATATGCCACATTCCTGCAGTAATAAAGCATAAACAGTGATTGGAGACTCAAAAAATGGGAGAGGAAGAAATACTTGTGAGAGATCTTGCGTTTGCACTTAATGTAGTACCTTCGTACGTCCATAAATCCTTCGTCTATAGAGGTGATCATTTTCCAAGATTGTAATGTTAACCATGCCAACTGCATTGTGAGCTGGTCTGGTGTCTCCTCTTACTCCACATCTCACCTAACACATTCATTAGGCATGAATTTTATTTTCTACAATGAACATTTTTAGCCAAAAAAGAAAGAGGACTTTACATCACCTACAAAGAATAACTTCTTTGTAGAAGGAGGACCATAGATACATTAAAAAAAGAAATATACATGATCAAGTGGGGAAATACTGCAAACTCTGAAACAAAATAAACTGGAAAATGGGAAGCTCGTTTCCAGTATGGCTTAGTCTACCTCTAGTGGATTGTGTGGTGATGGCGTGCAAGGAATTAGTTAGATGATATAGGGGAGGAGAAGGCACAAACCATGGCTCAGGGAACACCGTCGGGTAGGGTCGGATGGGCGTGCACAGCAGAGGTCTGCTGCGGGCCTCGCCAACTTCGGGGTCGCTTGCTGCAATGCCACATTGTCGTCGGTGTCAGTGGCCGCCGCCGCAATGGGCATCTACGCGGCGTCACGTAACGAGATTGTTGTGTCAGTGGAGTGGCTGCATGCCCAATTCCTTGTTGGATTTTGGCACCCCTCTTCTCCAAGTGCCGCTCCTTAGTTCCTTGTAGCCTTAGTTCACGAAATCAAAAAGCAATTATCACTCAAATATATATCATGGCTATCAGGTAAGTTAGCTCTGCAATATTTCCAGAAACTTAACTCGCTAGTTCAGTTTTCAAAAGTCGATTATTACCTATCTTATGGTCAAATTACTTAGTCCTATTATGTCGGTGAAAAAATATGTACAACAATCAGTAAGCACCAATATAAACAATTTCATTGCAACCACCAGACATGCCCCCAATCTTGTTATCTCCGTGTACTCCCAATCTCCTTATCTCTGTGTACTGGAAGAATAGTAACTAAGGATTTTTCACAAGCTTGTAGTCCAAGAATGTACACTCTAATGTTTGATCTTTTAGATACATTGTTTATTTTTCTGGAAGACGTCCTAACTATGCCTAGCTTCCAACACCAAGAATCGATAACAACAAAAACTAAGTTCAGGTATATCAAGATGAATACAGAGAGGATTCCTAAAAATAAAACATGGAAATAACTCAGTTCAAGCACTTCCAAATATTCCTCATTTTTCATGTGCAGCTGAAGTCGTTGAACTCAATATCTGCATGACAATTGATAATTAACTGCCAATATCTTGTTATGGGACACAATATGGGTTACTAATTATAATGATATTAGGTATGGTTTAAAGCAGTCATTTACTGAAATATCTGTACATGATTAAGAAAATTGATTTGAAATTATGTAACAACAAAGAGTTTGCAACAACACCAACAGGCTGGTTGTCGATCTATGTGCAAGAACAGCCATAAAAAATTAATGAACATGTATAATAGCATCACAAACCTCTGATAAAAATTATAAACCACCGAATTTGTCTACATTCACCTGTCCACTCTAATGAATAATACCACATGTCCATATTCACGTATTTATGCTTAGCAAATGTCTGCAAATCCTACAAAAAATATTCCATGATGATGCAAAGAAACGAAGTTAGCTTCCTAACTAAGATGCATAAATAAGAAGGTACAGAAAAGAAAAAACGAAAGTTGATTATCCACTCCCGACATAATGAAAGAAGGGAAGAAAGAACACCGGCTTGTTGGTCCAGGCATACTGGCTTCCGTCCTATCGCTGTTGAAGTCGCCGTCCTTGTCCCTTTTTGCTATGACTAAAAGCAAATCTAGATATGGATAAAGATTATGCATTTCTTCTAAACAATTGTGAGATGTGCAACCTGAATAACATGCGACATGAATAACATGCGACTTTCATACCAGTCAAGCCGAGCTGGATTGTCACACGGAGAAAGAACCTGAGCGACATTTTTGAGACAGAAGGCAACAAGTCAACAATCTCATGCAAGAAGTGGTCAAGCATAACATCACCCCTCACCCTCTCTCGGTACAAGCATTTCTGTTCCTTGTAAGTTACTGCACACATAATGTTCACACAAAGTTCCTGTATTTACAAAGTTACCCCAAATTGCATCAAATACACACAGGGGAGAAGGAATGCACCATACTTCTCTAGATCCAGTCCGTAGGGGATGGGGAAGATAGCAGCAGGAAGAGGGCCCCCTCCTCTTCAGCGTCGGCCATCGATCCTTGGCGACGACCACTGCGCCGGTCCACGCCCGCTAGGCTCCGCTACATGGTCGACGTCGTCCTCCCGCGTCGGGCTCACGCAGGCAAGCCATGGTGGAGGGGAGGCGACGGTGACGGCTTGAGGAGGAGGAGGAGGTGGTGGTCGTCGTCGTCGCCGGGAGGCACCATGTCGGCATGAGGTGGCCCACAAGTCCAAGACCCACGCCGGTGGCGGCCATCAGTGCCCCTTGGTGTGGTGGCGTCGCGTGGGGGCGTGGAGTGCAGGCGGCATGCGTGGGTCAGAAGGACGTGGATGGTCCGGGTAGGAGCGCCGGTAGCGCAGGAGGTATACAGGGAGAGAAGGAAATGGCTTGGGATTGGGATTTTTTTTAAAACTATGATTTTTTTGTAGCAAATTCGAAAACTATATGATCTAAAGTGTTATTTGTAAAACTATGACCCTGTCGGCCTCTTTTAGGCCGAAAACCAACTTTTCGGCCAGCACTAGGCCGAAATAGGCTTTTCAGTCTCCTAATGGCCGAAGATGAGCGCAGCTGGGCCGAAGAGCTGTTTTCGGCTTTGCTCACGCCGAAGACCACTCTTCGGTCATCTTTTGGCCGAAGAGCTCATAAGCATACTGCAGTGCAGTCCGGCGTATGGCACGGACGACCTGAACGTGTGCACACACGTTAGCTGCACCGAGATTTGATGCCGATGCATGTGTTTAGTACGTGGGCAGCTCGCCGGCTGGCTGGTTGTGTGCACGTATTCGTATACATACGCGTGCTTGCCGGCTGGACTATATCACGTATATTGTACTGGTATTTCAGCCAGTACTTCTCGGCCAATACATGTGCGCATGTTGGCGGCATGCGTGTGTGCTAGTACGTATGCACCAAGTTCTGATGTATGCATTGCTATCTCGGTCCTGATGCATGCATTAGCCACGTACGAACCACATGCAATACCGATCAGCCCTTCGATGCATTAGTCTAGCATCATATGTACGCTACGCATGCATCGATCACCGGCCAGGCGCTCTTCGGCCAAAAGATGACCGAAGAGTGGTCTTCGGCCAGAGCAAAGCCGAAAACAGCTCTTCGGCCCAGCTGCGCCTGTCTTTGGCCATTAGGAGACCGAAGAGTCTGCTTCGGCCTAATGCTGATCAAAAAGTTGGTCTTCGGCCTAAAAAAGGCCGACGTGGTCATAGTTTTGCAAATAACACATTAGATCACGTAGTTTCTGAATTTGCTATATAAAATGCCATAGTTTCAAAAAAAAAACCGGGATTGAGGTGCGGTGGCGGCGGCGGCGGCGGGTGGAGAAGAGGAGAGGAGCGACGGCTAGCTAGGGATTGAGGGAGCTGGGGCATGTGCGCTGTTTTTTCTGGATTTTTTTTCTCTACCGGTTCGGTGTGTGGGAGGGAGCTAATGTTACGTAGGAGGGGTGGTGGGAGGTGAAAAAAAAAAACAGGACGAAAAATAACCAACGAAAATTAACCAGTGAAAATAAACCGCGCATACTATTCACCAACTGCTCCATTAGAAGTACACCTACTACATTATGTACTATTGTCTTTTTTGGAACCTGATGTGGACGTACGGACGACGCTCCGCGTAGCAGCACGCTCAAGAGTGAAAAGAAAACAAACCAAACGAAGATATTGTTTTACCAATCAATCAATCAACTATTAAAAAGAAAATAACTTGACCTTGTTTTGGCACAACATCTCTCTTTTTTTTTCCTTCTCTTTTCTTTTGCTTCCTTGGATCGATTTGATACCACTACAGACGGCTGGCCGGCGACTTCCTCTCGAACAACGCATGCAAGACCAATCTATCCATGAACCCGTAGGTTCATTGCCACCGTGGTCGAGAGAGAGAGAGAGAGAGAGAGAGAGAGAGGAGTTGAGCGACCAAGGAGGACGGAGGAGGGATGTGCGCATTCAAAGGGTCCGGACGTCCACGTGTGCAAAGTAAGTCGAAGAGACGGCAGGCTAAAGTGTCTGGTGTTTACGCTCTAGCTAGTCTCTCAGTTGCCGTCGCAAAATATGTGTTTGATGAACTCTTATTGTCTAGTCCTTCCGCCGCCGGTCATGACAGCCGATCAGACCCAATGTGTTAGGGCATGTTTTGATTTCCGTCTCGCTCTTCTTTATTCATCAAATCAAACCAAACAAAAAGGAAAAAAGAAAACGAAGACAATCGACGTGCGAGGCCGGAAGGAAACAAACGGATGTCGTGGTAGGTTAACTTGCGGATCGACGCGCATGACAGGCAGTTGAAAGGTCGATCGATTCACGGGCGAAATCAATAGTGCGACACGTCTTTGCAGGCGTCTAGACCGCTGCAATATCCGCTCTTGATGACCCTGCCCCACAAAAATTCCATCCGCCTCTCCCAGACTTTCAATCGGATGCCGGCGCCGTTTGTCGTGCAGCATTCAAGCCGACCCAGAGCATGCAGCGGCCGGCATTGATGCCCGCGATTTGACCGGATGGGAGGGCAGCGCAGACGGAAGCGGTCCTTTTGGGCGCCGCCGCGTCCCAAGAAACCAATTCCAGCCGTTGTGCCGCATTGAAGCAATTAGGATGGAGCGTGGCCACCTCCTCTACTGCCTCCGGGGAGGGAAGGGAGTTACGGCGATCTTGAGTGCGATGTTAGAGCCCGATATGGACCAGCCCGATACGCACTGTACTTTAGGATGAATGGAGTATTGTATTGGATTATCATTCAGTAAGTAGGACCAGACGTTCTTGTCGACGACGAGTCGCCTACGGTGACTTTGTAAATCCAAGATGATATGCTGGCTCAGTCTCTCGAACATGCTCATTATAGAGGTAAGGTGTGTGTGTGTGTGCGTTCATAGGGGCGAGTGTATACGCGTATGCATGAGTGCTTGCGTCTATACTGTGTTAAAATAAAAGAACATGGAAAGTTTTTTCCTTGGGTTTGTTTAGGGCACATCAGGATGTTTCTAATTATTGCACGTCTAGGTGACCATCAAACTAGAAGGAAAAGGAAAAAAGACAAAAGGAAATACTTGCACAAATCTTAGGGTAAAATCAATAACATATGACTCAGGTGTGCAATACTTACATCACATCTAGATGTGCTTTAGCAAAATTATTTTTCCTATTTATACTAATATTTTCTTGCGAAAAGGCCCTCAGATCTATTAATAATCCCAACCGGTTACAAGAAGCACCCCAGAAAGAAAAAATTACAACCAAGTCCTCAGAGAGCCACCACAATGCCGCATCCGCTGGAATGAGTTCGTGGCGCGCCGCTGCCATCACCTCAATGCATGTTCACTGGCGATCCTCCTTGACAGACAGAAAGTCATCATACTTAGAGAAAGCCGCTTCAAATTGGGATTTAGGAGGCTTACACTCAAAGGTGGCCCGGCTGCAGCAATTCCTTATCGCCCAGCAAACCAACTGTGCCCCATTAGGCAGGAAAACATAGCACCAAGAGTAGTATTGCCAAATATTATTTGGGCAAAGATCCGTTCAGAGAAATAGAACCAACTGTGTGCCACACTACCCTGACCTGAACATGCCCATTTCTAGAATTTGTTTTTTTGTCACTAGGCAACTCTATGAATTTTTTTATCTACACATATGGCAATTCTTTTAAAACCACTAGATGTTTTTACCAGGGCAAATTCAGAAATTTGATTTTGGCTAGATGGAAAATTTAAACTTTTTGATCAGACAAAGTTTGTGTGAACAGAACCAGTGTATGTTCTTTTTTATTTTACTGTTTCATTTTATTTTTTCGTATTGTTTTTTCGGTTTTGAATTTTTTTTAGTGTAATACTAAGCAACTGGGCTGTGCCTGGTCTTTTTTTTTTTGATTTGGGCCGGCTGGATCTGTGCCAGATGGGCCTGCAGAAATACTCGCTACGGACTCCTCTAAAAAGAAGGTCCATATTGAGGTCCCTAATTAAAGCGCTGCAGGGCATTCCTTGAACGGCAAGTTTCTCATGAGCACGCACGTACGTATATATACTTGCATCGGTGCGGCTGCATATCCGATTGATCGAGGCTAGATTATAATAAACCTAAATAAAATATAGTAGGAGTAGCACATAAGTTACGGCCATGGGGATCGGGTGCGACTCCACCGTGGTCATACACCACGTGCAGAACGGCGGTTGCATCGAGAAGTTCGCCAACGCGATGAGCGAGTGCGACCCCTCGGACAGCGACGACGGACGTCCAGGCGTTGTCAACGTCGAGGCGTGCATCAAGGCCACGGCGGCGCTGCGCAAGTGCTTCGGCGGCAACCGCCGGTGGTTCGAGCACCAGTACATCAACCGCATGGACTACCTTCTCGACGAGGACGTCAAGCCGTCGCCGGAGCAGGTGCAGGAGGAGGAGCGTCGCCAGTACAGGTGGTGGACTGGCATGAGGAGAAGCTAGCTAGCTTGTAGTAATTGCATGCATGTTTTATAGTGATGGTGATTCGTGAAATTTTTATAGTACTGCATCGGATACGATAGATCGATCTTTGATAGAAGCAGAGTAGATAGTTCATATATATATATATACAGTTGGAGGCTTTAATTCGTCTATTTAGTTTTCAGTATGATCCATATTTTTGTGTACGGCGTGCCCCGTTTCTACTCCACCTGATGTGAAGCTTGTTTTGATCTCATGAATTACGAAGCTCTTTCTCTTTGTCGGTAAAATATGTAACTTTTAGCATCCAGTCATGGGTACGAGTAGCTATTTAAAGCGACATAAAGAGAGATCTATCGATTTCGTTCTTAACCCTAACTAGCGAGCTAGCTAAAGCCATGGGACTCTTGACCACATTGACAACACTTGATCAAACGATGCATCACAGTGCGCCGAGGACTACAAGAAGGCAATCATCGTGCATCACGTGACCAACTGCGGGTGCTTGGACGACTTCAAGAAGGAGATGCATGAGTGCTTCCCCCGAGGTGCCAACATGGAGGCATGCGTCAAGGCCACGGTGGTGCTGCACGAGTGCTAAACCGGCAATGCCGCCATGTTCAAGCACCAGTATCTCTGGCGCATGGATGAGGGCCTTGACCAGGACACAGACAGGCATGAGGAGAAGCTAAGATAAGCTATGCTTTGCATACATGCATAGCCTATACTCGTATAGACGGATTAGATCGAGTTAGTATGCTGATATAAAGGCAAAAGTTATATCTGTTGAATTATATTTTTCTTTTAGTTGTGGAGTTTCCGTGTATGTGCACGATATTCATTGTTCTCACTTCGTTCGTGTTCCCTGACAACTACTACAAAATCTATCGGCCAAAACAATACTTGTTTCATTGTTCTCACTTCATTCGAGTTCCCTGACTACTAGCTATTAGTACAAAATCTTTCGGCCAAAACAACATAGCAGTGGTGGTTCCTCAAACCCTTCTATATGCATATGCATCGTAAGTGATGGTGATAGGTTTGATATAAATACTTGTAGACCAGACAATTAAACATGGAAGTTCTATTTTGCGTGTATGTAGGCATGCCCCTCCCTCCGTATAATCTAGTATGCATTGTAGTTTAGGACGAATGAAGTATAAAATTGGATATCATACACTGAATTTGTTTGGACATTTGAGTTTTCTTTCTTGAACTGTTGAACTCGCTTTCTTTCTTATACCAATAAAACATAACGTTTATTATATGGATGAAACATTCGCTCACTAGAGTTTGGGTACACCGTCCTTGTGGCTTTTCCACGGCATGCATCTATCTGGTATAGAAAACATAGTAAGAGGGAAGTTGTTTTGCAGACAAAACCGTCTGCCCGATTCACGGTTCATTTTCATAGACTGTTGTTTATCGTCGAGGTCTTCGAAACTAGATATCACCTGGGTATAATCGCACAAACTTTATTTTGGATCCTAAAGTTGCCACACGATGATAGATGAATGCCAAAATTGCCCTTGTGTCGCTATCAAAGTTGTCACTTGGGTGCAATACCATTGCAATTTCATTACCACGTAGGTGGCTTCATTTAAGGTGGATAGTTTTTTTCCCGCTGGAAGATAGACATACCTGATCCAATATAGAAGTTCTCATGGAGACAAAGGCAACCATGAGGATGAGTATTAAATCGAGTATGTTGTTTGGGAGTGAATAGAATTTGAAATTTAAAAAATAACATTTGTTGCACTGATGTCATTGTTTCTTTTTTCTGATTCTCATATATATGCATGGTTGCATGTTGATTGTTCCGCTGGGAATCCTACCGACGCAATGCCCAGCGACGCTTCCAGGCCCTTGATGCCTTGGTTGGCCCCAACCCTCCACGGGTGGAGACGAGATCTCCTAGCCGCCACTTTGCTTGGCCGTGCCCTTTGGCAGCAGCAAGGGAGGAGGGAGAGGTGGAGGGGAGACCCTGGTCGCACACAGGGCGACAGGCAAGGGCAGGCTGGTGTGAACACATTTCCATACAACAGTCTATATATGCCAAAAAAAATTAATATTGTTTTGTTAATGCACATCAAGATGTCCCATAAGAGCATCTACAACCGGTCCTCTCAAACCCGTCTCATACACCCGGGCAGGCCGTCCGGTCACTGCCCCGTCATGATTTTTTGACCCAGACTTGCCTCTCAAATGGCCGTCAAATGCTCGAACTGACCGGCACCCCCCATATCTAGCCCAAATATGGGGCGGATATGGGGGAGCCGGGGCGCGCCCGGGCATGCCCGCCACGTCGGCCTGACGGCTTGGCCCCACATGGAAATGCCCGGAAGCCCAGCGTTTCGACGGCGCCGCCTCCATTGCCGCGGTGTGAACGCCGCATGGTACTGCTCCGCCTCCCTGCCCAAGACGAAATCGGGCTATGCCGGCCGGCGTCCCGCAACCCTAACCCACCCCTCCCCCCTCTCCGTGCCGCCAGTCTGAGCTCATCCACCTCCTCCCTCTCCTGCTCCGACGCTCGGCGCACGCTCCGGCACTCCGCCATGGTCCGGAAAAAGATCACCTACTATGCCATGCTGACGCCGGAGCGCAGCTACGAGATCCAGCAGCGGATCCGGACAAGGGAAGCCGCGCGCGCCGCCCGCATGCGGAGACCAACCGGGCGTTCGTCCGGCGGCAGCAGACGGACGTCCGACACGCTCTTCGCCAAGCTCGACGCGGATATAGAGGCAGAGGAGGCCAGAGTGGAGCATCCGGAGGCACATGAGGAGTCGGAGCTGCAGCTGCCGCCCATGCTGCCGGAGCCGGGCACGGAGATCATCGTGATCTCCAACGTTGAGTAGCTAGGATCAACGTAGTACGTAGATTCTATTCCTTTTGCATGGGTTTGTATGGATATAAGAATCGATTATGAGATGTCTGAATGCAACAAGTAAAATTTGAGGTGTGCCCTATCAGATGCCCTCGGACGCGTCCGCAGGTGTTTGAGGGGCCGGATTTGCCAAGTCCGGTTGTAGATGCTCTAAGTATTATACGTCTAAGCCTTATTTCATTGATATTACAGGAAGATTCATGCATGCATTTTATTTTGTTTCTCTTTCTAGTTTGATTGAGTCACTTAGATGTGCAATAATTACGGCATATCTAGATGTGTCCTAGACCTATTTTGTTAATCTGTTTGTGTGTCTTGCTACAACTGTACTGCGTATTGCATATTGTTTTAAATATATGCCATCATCGAGTGCTTGCAGCCAAACCCGACCAGCTTTAATCACATTATGTACTACAAATATTAAGATGTGGTTGGTGAGAAAAATATTTATTCTGAAAGTTATTTTGATTATTAGAATGTATTTTTATAAGTTTTGGCCAGGATAAAGGCAGTTGTTATGAAAATTATTTCTAAAACGACAAGCACTATTAGTTAACGAAAGGATTGACACCTATTCTGTTGATATATATGTGGAAATCAATCCGTGTATACATTCTATGCCCCTTCTGCATTTAATACAAGTAATTCTTGAAAAAGAAAACAATCTATTCATTAAACATCATGGCTGTATAAAGAACACGAGAAGTAAAATAAATTGCATCCATGTCCATAAACCATGTAGCGACAACTACAAACGCTCTAGCAAGACAATGGCGCACTGCCACCATCGCCCCTCCCTTGTAGGAGCCGGGCAAACCTTCTTGTATAAACAGTCAAGAAGTTGTCGTACTAAGACACCAAAAGACCAGAGCACCATAATAGATTTATCATATTTGAGGAAGGCGGCCGGCGAGGGAGCTGCGACTGGCGCTAACAAACGCCGGAGCTACAGTGGAGGGACGGAGCCTGGCGAAGGGGAAGAACGATGGAGGAAGACGGCGATCTGCGTGGACCTGGCCTTCATTCATCCGCAGTCAGGTGTCTACATGTTGGATTATCCCGATCTATGATCCTCATTATTGGTAGCGGTTTTTGTTCTGGTGCGCTGATACTTTCGGTGTTTAGACTAACGACTTCCTGATTGAATAATACAAGACGGTTTGCCAGCCTCAGGTGAGAGACGGGCAATGACGGCATTGTGTCTTCGACTCGCTATAGTGCTCGTAAGCCTTTCTGTCATCATGCTTTCATCTAAGGTGGTGTTGTCTAAAACCTCAATTGTAGTATTTTATTAAAATTTAGCAAATCAAATGAAATTTGAATGAATAAATTGCATAGATCCTTGATCTATTTAAACTGAGGGGATTCACATGGTGGATCTCTTTATAACCCATGAACATATCCTCACAATATTATTATGGAGCTATTTAAACAGAGGGGATTCACATGGTGGTTCTCTTTATAACCCATGAGCATATCCTCACAATATTATTAGGGTGCTTAAACAATCATTCCATTAATTTGGAATAAAGTATAACACACTTGCAATTTAAATCGGTTTGGTTCCAAAATATTATAAATCCATGCATGTGGAGCTTTGAAAAATGTCAGAGTGGCCACCTGTAAATTTTGAGCTCAGCTGCAAAATATTTGGAACTGTTATTATGTTGATTTGAAACAGAAGCATTTTCATAATGCTACAATTTAATAAATTTTGACTGACATGTTCTTGCGCCAAAGTCGCATAGTGGAGACCGTGTATCCGTTTCAAACATAGGCCGGTCAAAACAGTGCCGATGCATGCGTGCATTTTTTTTTTCTTTTTGCGGGTGGCATGCGTGCTATATTTAAATAGCTGCAACTTGTACCGCAAGAATAGGATCTTCAGGGCAATCGTGCGGAAGCATGTGCTATTTAAGCAGGCCGATCGATTGATCGAGGGCGAGACTAATTAACCCCAGCTAAAGCACACATCAATCAGATTCAGACTTAGCGGTGCCGGTCATGGGGCTCACCGCGTCAGTGCTCGGCGTGGGGCTGTTCGGCGTCGCGGCCGTCTCCCACAGCGCCGAGGTCGGCAACGACAAGACCGCGGTCACGCACTACGTGGCCAACGGCGGGTGCCTCAACGAGTTCCGGGCGGCCATGAGGACGTGCGACCCCTACGAACCCAACTCCGCCAAGCGCCGCGTCGTCGACGTCGAGGCGTGCGTCGGCGCCACCAAGGCGCTGCGCGAGTGCTTCGGCCGCAACCCCGACTACTTCGAGCATCAGTACATCAAGCGCCTGGACACCGGCCTCGACCAGGACCCCGACTGGCAGGAGGACGTTGGCAAGTTCAGGTGGTGGAGAGGCATGAGGAGAAGCTAGCTAGCTAGCTAGAGATTGCATACTTAGTATATATCGTGATTCCTTGCGTTCGACGGCATACTCCATGCATTCCGTAGATCCATCGTTAGTTCTACTAATATAGTTATATTATTCAGAGATTTGTTTTTTGCGGCGTTATATAATATACAGTTTTGCTAAGTCGTTATGTGTATTCTTTTGATATTGCATGGAGATTCGTACAAAAAATTTATTTTCAATTTTTCTTTTTTCTTTTTATATACTGTATCACTTGACTAAGAAGACCTAGACACGTCCTATAATAAAATACTTTGTCTATATTGTTTTTATTATTATTTTATATTTTGCGAGAAATATATATTGTTTTTTATTGTGATCCGTATACGCCAGTTTTCTGAGACAAGGCAGTAGCCCCAATGCAGCTCCACCCGAAGAATACCCTGATGTAAACCTTGATTTGATCGTCGACGTCACAGGCGTTGGGTTTCCCCGCCTTCTGCATGCCCCAATGCCGCTCCAATCGAAGAATACCCTGATGTAAACCTTGATTTGATCGTTGACGTCCCAGGCGTTGGGTTTCCCTGCCTTCTGCATGCCCCGGCGCCGATCTGCCTCGTCTCTTTGGCATTAGGGCCATGGAGGCTCCATGGATCCTAGTCCTACTTCTTTTTAGCTGTTTTTTTTATGTTTGTTGTGGAATTGTGTCCTGCTCAGGATAGCGAGGTTGGACACAAATGAGGTCTAGATGTGTCAACTCCATGAAGATGGAAAAAGGTTCTCCTGCCCCCCCCCCCCCCGCCGCTTCCTCCTTCGGGCGGTGCATCTTGCACCGTCGGAGGGCATGTGGAGGTGTGCCTCCAATTGATCTCGCGGGATTTGGTCGATGCTTTTCTTCGATGGATCTTGCGTTCGTTTGTCTACAGGTTGGATCCTTCCGATCTTGCACTTCTATTCATCGACGACTGGTGCGGTGTTTCTTTGTGGCCTTAGCATAATGACTTCCTGACTTTCTACCGCAATAGGATTTTCTTGGCTCATGTGAGGGAGGATCGATGACCCAGTGGTTGACATTTGATGAATAGATCAGAAGTATTTCCGGTAGGAAAAAGACCTTCATTTGTTTAGGCAAAAATACCTTGTTTAGATCTATTGAATTATCAAACTTTGTCTTTTGTAAAAATGTAAAATATGCAACTTTCAGTAGGAATTTATTCCTAATTTGACTCCAAACAATTTTCTATCAGTCTTTGCTTGTTGCCTTCTAATTTGTTTTGTTTTCATTTTTAGTGGGACCCACCACTTCGCCACATCATTGGAAAACTCGGTTGAGCCTTAGTACGCCATGGGCCTGGTGAGGACACTCGGTTGAACCTTGATCCAAGTTGCATCCACCAGCAACACTTGATAGTGGCACGTTCCTAATGTTTTGGCAGGTAGAGATCTAAAAGGTTCATACTCGGTTTTTTTTCTGTATTGTTTTCTCATTTGGTGTTTTTAGAGGTTTTGTTTTGTACCCCTTATTTTATTTTTATTTTTTCTTTCAAAAAATGTTGAGAATTTAATGAAAAAATCTGAAATTTCTTAAATGTTCATTTTTAAAAATGTGCATGCCCTTTAGAATTTTGTCGCAAAAGTTTTAAAATGCTCATGTTCTTTATAAGTTAAGATTTGAAAATTAAGTAAGTAGCCGTAATTATTGAAAGAATCAAAAATAAAAACTGACTGAAAACTAGTTAAAAATAACAGAGGAATAGACGCACTCGCTACAGTCGCGCTGCTCCAGTGCGTTGTTAGCACTAATCTTGACATTTGAATCAGCATGTTTGTTTTTGTTAGGCATGTAGCATAGGTTAGGGAGTAATTGGTCGGCAAAGCTTCATCGGAGATGTGTTGAGAAGGCGAGATGCCAAACGGCCGTGCGATACGGCGAGCACGGCGAGATGCGGAAGCGGCGCGAGGCTGCGATGCTGCACGAGGCGGCACAGCCGTGTGATAAGGCAAGCGCATGAGAGGATGGAGAAGGACCGGTTAAGCACTTAGTTGGAGCCAAGAGATTTATACAGGCCTTTTCTTTCCTTTCCACACGGACAACCCATTAAGCCAAACTGGGCTCTACTGCCGAGGTAGTGCACACCAAATACACACACACTGCCACCCGCCGCTCCCCGATCCCCTATGATCCAACGCCCGCTGGCGGCCGCCGCCGGAAAATCCCCCGCCCTCTGTCGTCCGTCCTCCCTCGAAGCTCTTCTTCTCCACCCCTCGTACCTCGCTGCGCGGAGTGGATCGGTAATGGCGCGGCAAGAAAGCTTGGTAGATCGATGGTTGGAGAGCGCCGGCGCCGGCGACGGAACAGGAGGAGGGAAGGCTTGCCTATGCTTTTTCCTATCCATCTTACTCACACTGCCAATTGTTGTTGCCGCTGGTGCTGCTAATATCATCGTCATGGTACACCGTACACGTACTTCAGTTCTTTCTTCCTGTTGTGTTACCCTCCATTCTTGACAATGATGCTAACAAGAAAATTAAATGTCCACTTTTGCATTTTTTGGAATCACATGAACTTATATGACGGACAAAATCATTGTTTTGACCTTTTTAAGAAAGTTAATCATGATTTAACCCTACTTTGCAAATATTTTTGAATCTGACCGCTATGGTCCACTATATCGCGCCGCTACTCATGGGGCCATGCTGTTGTCACCGTGGCACGGTTGGGCCCAGGCTGGGTATCATAGCCCCTCGTTAGGGGGCGCTATGCAGCTACAATAGCGCCTATGATCAGGGCGTTATGCCCGGTTGCCTCAACTACAATCAGCCCTTTTTGCGTGGTAATACGTCTCATTCATATCATAAAGATTAAAGTACAAGTCACGTAAGAACTGACATAACAAAACTGGAAAGATAGCAAAACAACTCTGAGCTGGACACCAACGCCCATCACCTGCGTCCGGCACCACGACAGCAGCCACCGAAGAAAAGAATGACGGATCACCTCCTCACCTGAGCTCGACGCAGCTCTAACGCTGATATGCAGCTTTGCGGACCTTCAAGGTGGCTCACCAAAAGTGAAGCCCTAACCGTTGAACGAATCAGGCCGGGGCAACACCCCGGACACGCCATCGAACTCCAGATCTGGCACTCCACCGCGACTAAGACGTCGCAGAAGGAAACCATATCTGCCATCCACGAACCACGAACCCAGCACATGTTCTGTCTTCCAGACGTCGTCCATGCAGACTACAATCTGCATCCGCTCCTGGACTACTTCCCAAGCTCCGCACCGACGTTGGAGCAAACACTGTCGCAACGACGGAGCCCGAGGACACAGGTCTACCACGAGGATGCCGCCGCCGCCACGCCATCCTTGCTTGAATAGACTGGTTTCCAAATCCATCCCCAACCATAGGACCGACGGCCTTGTCAAGGAAGGATCCGAAGAATCTTTATTCAACGCTGTCATCGTCGCCGCCGAAACAAAGACGATGAACAGCCTAAAAATCTAGACTACGAGGAAGTAAAAAGGATCCACACGCGTGAATCCGGCGACCCCGCTCACCACCGACGACCGGGGTCGCCGGCGGAGCGGAGCCGCTGGAGGACGGCGCAGAAAGATTGGATCTCCTGGCGGCGGCTAACTACAATCAGCCCTTGCGTACATGCACACTCGATAGTTAATTAGTGTACTGTTCTCGATGGTCCAGGCTAACCTAGCTATAAACGTGAGATCTAGGTGTTGATAGTCAAATTTGGCAGATTAAAAATATGTATCATGAATCAAAGCCTTAGCTTCAATGAGGTTGATCTGCTAATGTGCTAAGCTGAAGATTGCTTTTTAACTGAAGATGTCCAAACGCTCAAGGAGTTGGGAGGTAAGTCAGTACAGGAAATTGAAGATTCAGACTCCAGTTTTGTTCACGTACAACAACCATCATCACGTACAACAACCATCAGGTATAAGATGAAGATGGGATACGGTTATTTTGGAGCACAGAGAGGAGCGGACGTCGCTGGTCGTATTTTTTTAATTATTATCAAGGAAACCAGGATTCTGTTCAGATTTTGAATGAATAGATAAAGACCAAATCATGTAAAAAAGAATTGTAACCAGATCGGTCTCCTGATCGTTCAAATGATCAAAAGTCCAGATCGCCCTATATATATACATAGGGCAGAGGCCGGTAGAGGGGACACCCAACATCGACAAAAACATATCTACTTTATTTTCATGCACGGCTTTCCTTTCGTTCATTTTTCCCCATCGACTCCTCTGTTCTTGCCTGCAAGTTCAGAGATCGTCGTGGCAGTAGGCCAACCCTACGCCGCTGCACCCGGAAAACGAGACCTAGACGTCGCTTAGGTTCCGTTCACCTGGAAAACAGTGATTTTGCCCCTCATATGACATCTTACCGAGTTAATAGATTGCCCGTTTCTGCTGCATTGCTTGGAATGGAGTGCCTTACGTAGCAATATCTTGGTTTATCTGTTCAGCTATCTCTCTCAGGATGAATACAATTTATCCTATTATGTAATATAAGTCCTCTGCTCAACAAACTCACTCCTATGAGTATCTTTTCTGGACCCTCGTAACTGCCCCCGCGTCGCCCGAACTGGCGACACAGGAGGCGATCTCAATCTACTTTTTTCTGGTTGTCCCCATCTTGGATTCCTTACCTTGCCGCTGCCTGGTGCCGCCGGCAGGCAAAGCCTGCAAAACCCATGGTGGCGGCGGGGTGCCGGGTGGTTCCACCGAGGCTATTCATGGCGGTGACTCGAAGTGAGCAGCGGCAGTGGGAGCGGCAAAAGCGGGGGGACGATCTGGGGCAACGGCAGGGGCGCTACATGCTCAGCAGCGGTCGTACAAATTGCGCAGCTGTGGGCAGCAGGAGCAGCGTACTTGGGTAGCAGCGGCGGGGATGAACACAACCACGACTTGGAAATGAATATCTTTTTTTTTTAATGTTGGCAGGAGAACTATCAAATTCTTTGATCAGAAGAAGTGTTACAAGAGATCCCCAAAGGGGAAAGCACCGCAAAAAGACAGCGCAAAAGGAAAGGAAAGGAAAAAGGCCCCATCGGCAGAACCACAGAGCCAAACTCTACCATCAATCGTGAACACCATTAGAATCCATCGTCGGAATATCCAAGGTGACGACATGGAGCAGCATGAGTCCAGGCATACACTACCAGAAACAAATTGGTCGATGCCGCACGCAGGAACTAGGCGAGCACACACCAATCTGACGGGTCCGCACTGCCGAACGCAAGCCTAGGCGAGCCAAGCCGGATTTGGCCACCCTCTACCTCCGAGCCGGACAGAGCTGGTCAGCACCGCCGCGCGCAAGAACAGGCCGAAAACCAAGCCAAACCGCACAGCCCGCACAACTGCGCGCAAGAGCAAGACTATCCGTACTGGATCTGGTCTGCACGAGCCTCCAGTAGCTAGACAAACTGACCGGCGCCACCGCTCAGAAGAGCTGGACGTGGATGCGCTTGAAGGAGAGAAACCACCAGCCATCCCCGACTCCACCACTACAACCTCCACACGGTAAACGCAGCCGTATAGGCGCGAACTGCGGCCACCAGACACGCCGGCCTGCGACGCCAAACTTCCGCCGCTAGCAGGCAGACGGCCAGCGCGAGCACCTCGCGTCCGTCCGCGCGACCCTCCGCTCCCCACCGTGACCTCTCGCGCCATGGGCTACGCCGGATCCACGCAGCTCCGCTCCTCACCTCCACCTCGCGCGCCGGCGGCCGCGCCAGATCTGCACCGGCGGCCGCGTCGCGCCTCCCTTCCTCACAAGACCTGGCGCGCCCATGCGCGTGCTGCAGCGACCGACGTTGCGCGCCCCTCCTTCGCACGCACCAGGCCACGCGCCGGCCGCGCCCCCATGCCTCTCCTCCGCCGGGCGACCATGCTGCGCCCAAACCTCGCGAGAGGGAAAAAATGAAGACCCCGCTGCCGCCGACGCTGCGCGGGCCTTGCCCGGCGGTGCTTGCCGGTGGCGGCGAGGGGAGGGGGAGTTTCTCGAGCGAGTTTATGATTACTTGCCGGTTATAAGCTTAACCCACTTGGCAATGAATATCAGCAGCAGGTGGCATGACAGTCCGGAAGGCAGTCCCCACATCGTCATGGTGGTCCATGGTCAGTGGTTCCAGAGTTCTGCGTCAGAGGGCATGATCCCATGACTTGCAATTTCGTGGGCTTTTGGGTCGTGATCTTGCAACGTGGGAGAGAATTATGCCCCATGGTGGTGTCGTCTACAACAGATCTACCACTGGACGCCAGTTGTGAAGTTGGCGTAGGGCTGTCAAATCGTCCAATCCGGGATTTTGGCGGTGCGAGGACTCTCTTCTCTCCACAGTGACTCTGCCACATCTGCATGAACCTGCAGGGAAAGTGGAGGATAAATACATCACATGATGATTTTGGTTTGGTGATGCTTGTCGAGCATCCAGTCTCGAGCTCCATTTCGATTTAGATCTAACCCTAATTCGGTACACCTGACAATGGTGGCGTTTAGCGTCGTTAACTTTCTGAAGGCATGGCTTGGAGTTTACTCGGACTTGTCTCAAGGGTGAAAACCCGTGATCCTGCCTTTGGTGGTTAAGGTCCAGCAACGACGGCGCTTGATTGTTGTTTCCTTTTTGGAGGTATCGACGGGGTTTTAAGTTAATAAAATCAACCCTTTATTAAAAAAAATGAGTATCTTTTCTTGCTGCACCATGTCTTGTATTTTTTTAGTTCAGTATGCCTGCCAGCATGTATGTCTACTTGTCTCCTGGCCCCTTAAGTACGGTAACTTTCCCGTGCTAGTGAAATAAGCGTATGAATTACTAGTTGCGTAATCGGAACGGATGTCCTGGCCACAAGGGCGAACATTCTGTGGTCCAGACTTTTCTGAAGCGACGTGCATCGGCCTGGCTGTTTTGGGTGTACACTTGCACTTGTACCACAGCCACAACCACACACATCATCTACCAACGAGTGCAGACTAGTCCTCACTTACCTGTGAGGCTGAGAATTAGGATACCCAAGATATTATTCGCGTTTTCCACGCCAATCTCTTTCATCTATGTGAACTCTGGCTACTTGTAAACTAAGGAAATGCTTTGCTGCTTGCCATTTTCTTACCCAAAACTTCAATGGCGCCCCTGAAGAAACTCTTTCGTATCTCGCTTCTCTTGCTAGTATGTGCAGCCAAGGCGACCAACCTGGAAGCGGAAGCACTTCTCCGATGGAAGTCCACTTTGGTTGGTGCCAACTCGCTGTCCTCATGGTCGACCACGAATTCCACCTGCTCTTGGTTCGGCGTCACCTGTGACGCTGCCGGACATGTTACGGAGCTCAGCCTTCCCATGGTCGGCCTCAACGGTACGCTCAATGACTTGTATTCGGCAGCATTCCAGAACCTCACCAAGATCAAACTCAACAAAAACAATCTTGTTGGTGCCATCCCAGCAAATATATCCAAGTTCCTCACGCTCACTTATCTAGACTGAGCAACAACAATCTTGCTGGTCCCCATCCCTACCAACTCAGCAACCTACCAATGATTGTCAAGTTTAATCTGGAAAACAACCACTTAACTAACCCAGACTATGGCAAGTTCTTACATATGTCCAGGTTGAATATGTTATCTCTAGCTAATAATGATCTCAGTGGTACCTTCCCACAATTCATCCTCAATACAACCAATGTGAGGATGAGATCCCTCAATTTATGGGGTAACGCCTACTCGGGGCCATTACCAGATTCACTACCGGAGATGTTTACAAGGTTGAGGTTTCTAAATCTATTCCTTTAATGAATTCTATGGCTCCATACCTCGCTCATTCTCAAGGCTCCAAAAGCTCAAGACACTGCGTCTCTTTGCAAATAATCTCACCGGAGGAATCCCAGAGGAGCTGGGGATGATATCTGGGTTGCAAACCCTTCCACTGGGCAACAACCCACTTGGTGGATTGATCCCAGCCTCACACGGGCAGCTTCAGTTGCTACATGCAAAATGCTAGTCTGGTTTCTAACAGGGGAACCTTACTAGTCTTAAGTACATGGTCCTGTCAAGGAATCAGTTATATGGAAGTTTGCCACCATATTTTGCCAGGATACAAACATTGTTACATTTTAACATGGAAGGAAACAATATCAATGGCAGCATCCCGACAGAGATGTTTATAAACTGGACCAAGCTTGAGAGTTTAGATGTATCTGAAAACTTGTTAACTGGAAGCATCCCATCGCATATCAGCAAGTACAAGGAGCTTGAGTTTTTCGATGTATCTGACAACTTGTTAACTGGAAGCATCCCGGTGGAGATAGGGAGCATGCGAAACTTGCAAGCATTGTTCTTGTCCAAGAATCGCCTTACTGGAAATATGCCATCAGATATTGGTAATGCAACATCTTTGAAATGCCTTGGTGTCAGCTCCAACCATCTAGAGGGTGAGATTCCCGAAACTATCTCCTTGTTGGTAAATCTTGTTTTTCTCGACTTGTCGGGCAACAACTTCACGGGTACTATTCCTAATCGTGATAGCAGACAGTTGCCATTTGTCAAGGTGGCCTATAGTACAGACAATAATAGCTTCTCGGGAGAATCATGGTCTGCCTTTTGTCGATTAACACTTCTGCAACACTTGGATCTATCAAACAATGAATTGTTTGGAGATCTTCCTGGTTGCTTCTGGAATTTGAAAGAACTACAATCCTTGGATTTGTCGAGCAATACTTTTGTTGGGGAAGTTCCAAGCTCAACTTTCTACAACTCTTCACTAAGATCACTGCACTTGTCAAGCAACAACTTCACAGGTTGCTTTCCAGTGGTGTTGAAGAACTTAAAAAGCCTTGTTGTTTTGGATCTCGGGAACAATAAGATTTCTGGTGTAATTCCTTCGTGGATAGGGGAAAACTACCCTTCGTTAAGGATTCTCAGCCTGCGGACAAACATGTTCCACGGAAGTATTCCTTGGCAGCTATCACAACTCCCCCATCTACAGCCGCTTGATCTTGCTGAAAATAATTTTGTAGGCTCCATACCAAGAAGTTTCGTCAACTTCTCCTCAATAAGGCTGGCATTTGTGATGCAACCAGCTGTAACAATCGACATGGTACTTATCACTGATACTTTAATTGTTTATCACAATGGCAGCATGGACATGATTTGGAAGGGACGGGAGTACACCTTCATGGGAAAACATGCATTTGTGACTGGTATTGATCTCTCCGGTAATGCTCTATCTGGTGAGATCCCTTCAGAGCTGATAAGTCTCAGAGGCATGCGGTTACTAAATATTTCAAGAAACAATTTTTCTGGTAGTATCCCCAAGGATATTGGCAATCTAAAGCTATTAGAGTCCTTTGACCTCTCTTGGAACAAACTATAAGGTCATAGTCCTCTTAGTATCTCAAACTTGATGTCCATCACCAATCTCAATCTCTCCAACAACCTTCTGTCTGGAGAGATACCTACAGGTAGTCAGCTGGAAACACTTGAGGACCCATCAATCTATGACAATAATCTGGGACTTTGTGGCCCTCCATTGAGCATTCCATGCACAAATAATTCAAATAGTACATCACCAGTGGATGGCGGCCATGAACATGAAATTGTGTGGCTGTACTACTCTGTGATTGCTGGAATTGTCTTCGGTTTCTGGGTATGGTTTGGATCATTGTTTTTCTGCAAGATCTGGCAGGTTGCTTTCTTCCGTTGTATTGATGCCATGCAGCAGAAATTTCTGCACAAGAAGAAGCGTACCTGAATGTATTTATTACAATTATCTGCTTCTCACTATATAAGCAGTAGATCTTTGTTTTCCTTCACCAATAATCTGCAAGTATATGTCGCTTGTACGTAGTTGTATGATGTGACCAACGTCCTACATAACTGTATTAGTTTTTGTTCTCCGATTTTTGTGCTTTCCAATGTTGGGGTCGACATGGGTACTCCATTGTTTTGTAAATGCCCTAACAAATCTATGCATGCACTTCGTCTACCATGGAAAATCGTTGGAAATACAGTATATATTTATGGGAGTTATCATATGATATGTGTTTCTTCTTTTGATACACGTCATTAGAAACTATTACAACTATTTTCTAGGCAAATCAATGGTGTGGATTAGAATTTACCCTTGGCAGCCAGAATTTAGCTAGTCATTTTGTGCCAAACTTTGGCAGGGCACAAGTTTGTATTGTAGTATGCCTTGGATTTCTACCTGAGGAAGTCCTGGACATTGTATGTCATGATTGTAACCCTTGTGTTTTGAGTAACACAAGAATTATTTCGCAAAAAAGGTAATATGGGCAGTTTCTATGTCAAAAATCCTCTTAGAAAGAAAACGATTGTGCGTCTTCAACTTACATTGGCGAATCCATCCACCGCCGAAGACCCATGTCAGTCTCTCCGCCATCGATTGTGTGCACACCTTTATTATTGGGGGGGGGGGGGGATTGGAGCTTTATAAACTCCCAATATTAGTACGGATGAAAAGCCCAACTGGAATATATCTTATCCACACACATGTCAACTGGTAACTAAAGAACCACACGAGCAGGTATTGGAGAGGATGTATGTAGTGCGCCTAGATTTGTTGTTGCATTGGAGAGGAGGTATGGTCACTTGGGAGAAAGCTTTGCTCGTACCGGAGCTGACAGCGGGTCGTTGCATTGGAGAGGGTATGCTCACTTGGGAAAAGCTCTGCTCGGACGGGAGCTGACGGCGGAGACACCTGTGAGCGCCGCTAACCTCCTTGGAGGCATCGTCTTCATGGTGACTTTATCCTCTTCGTGACTCCGGGGAAACCCATGTTTGAGTTGCGTCTAGAATAGATGATGGTGACACGTCTGCGTCGCACCCTTCTTGAAGGCATCATCTTGGGGTCAGCTTGGTTGATTTGTGTGGTGACTGCTTGCTGCGGGTTTGACTATGGTGGTGGTGCGGTCGGTGAATGGGGTCGATGGTGTATGTGTTTCTGCTGCCTAGGGACGGCAATTGGTGCTCTGTGCTGCCAATTGCTTCATGTGTGTTTACCTTTGGTGGTGTTCTTCAGTGTCGCTCCTGTCGCTATGCACGCTCAAGACCCTCCCATGATAGTCGTTGTGTTGCCGCGTGCTTCATGCTCTTGGTGCTATCTCGGTTCATCTTTGCTCAATGATAATGCAAGATGCTTTCCAACTTGCTAATCATTTTGATGTCTCACGGCAGAGGTTCCACTCAAGGTCCGTGGCTATGTCACCCGTTGTGTTGTGCAGCCTTGTGTGTTGTGCCTGAGGTTCGGTACGCACGTCGGTGCGGTGCATTAGGTTGCTGCAAAGTCTTGGTATTGTGATCCCTCGATGACACCCCATATCTACTTTGTCTCTTGTCGTGTTGGTCCCTCTGTCTACTAGCTAGGTGTGCCGTGTCTTGGATGTCCACTTTTTCTCTCCTTTACCCTTGTTACTTGCATGGTTTTCAACCAGCTTTTTCTTATAAACAAGGTCAATTTGTTCAGGTTTTCAATCTGATTTCCCTTATAAACTGGATCATTCTCTTGGCATTATGGCCACTTTGAGGGGTAATATATCCAGGTGGTGAATATTTCCCCCAAAACCGTTCAAAAAAAAAAGCTAGCAAGAATGTGCGCTTCCATGTTCCAAGCTATATTGTCATGAACAACAAGCAAAATCTCTTGAAAAAAATCATACGGTGGTGTACTTGCTAGGCGATGACTCCATCCAATTCCTTCCATGGAATTGTCCAGGGCGTCCTAGCGAAGCTACTAGACAATGTGCGGCACTGAGGCATGGGCGTTGGCCTCGGGGAGTAGAAGGTTCAATTTGGTTTTCCTTTTTACCTTTTGTTTCCTTTTGTTTTCTTTTTGATTTCGCCTTCACTCTTCTCTTTTCTCTTTTCATTTTTCTTTGAAAAAACAATTTCTCAAATTTATAAATTTCAAAATTCTTTATTTTTTGAAGAAAATGTGCATGGTTTCTAGAAAATGTTTGTAATTTTTTAGAAATTTCCTGATATTTTCTTTAATAGTATTATATATTTGAAAACTAAATAAATAGCTGTATTTAAAAATAAAAAATATCCTCCCACTGTTCCTAAATAGAAGTCCTTTTAGAGATTTCAATAAAGACTAAATATTGAGCAAAATGAGTGAGAATCCACGCCTAAAATATGTCTATACACATTCGTATGTAGTTTTTTATTGCAATCTCTAAAAGACTTATATTTAGTAACGGAGGAAGTGTATCCTTTTCCTGATGTATTCATGCTCATATTCCTCATCTAATTATATACCGCATATTTTAAACATTATGGGTTAGATATATTCATTTTCTGATGTATTTACGATGATGTTTCTCCGGAAATTATATGGCTATTCATTTTTTCCGGGGATTTCAATTACTCAAGGAGGCCTCTCAGCCTTAACCAAGTTTACAAGAAAGTTTGGCCCTCCTACAAACCAGACTGCCGTACGGGGGTACTACGACCATACGCAACCAACACATAACTACCGTTGTTCTGCCAACGGCTACACTGCACAAATACAATCTCTCTAGTCTCAAGGGCTGCTAGTCTGCTAATCTCTTCAACGAGGGACCGGTGCTGCGATCTATCTGTCGTGGGTGCTTTGAGCATCGCCACAGCCTCCGTACTATCCATCTCAACAATGATAGGTGCCGTCGTCCTGTGTAAGGCAAGGTCTAGGCCTTCACTACACGCCGAGAGCTCCGCCTCCAGTGCACTCTCACATGTGCGAACTTCCCTGCATGCGCTCTAGATGATATCCCCTCAATCATTTCGAAGGATCATGCCTCCTCCCGGTGCTCGTGTGGCTGCAACAAAGGTGCCGTCTGTGTTAAGTTTGGCCCAGCCCGCACTAGAAGGGGCCCAGCTCGGCCGCGCCGTCGCTATCCTGCAGGGCTGCACACGCCGCGGGCCATCGCAAACCACCATCTTCCCCTTCTCCATATTGGTCTGGGCATTATAAGGCTATTCATCCGGAAATATGACTCTGGGCATTTTTTCTATCCATCTTACTCACACTGCCAATTGTTGCTGCTGCTAATACCATCGCCATGGTAAATATCAACATACATTCCTTGTGTTGTGCCACCCTCCATTCTTTACTGTTTTTACGCTAATAGTAAATATCACTGTCACTTTTTGTCTTTTGGGAATCACATGAACCCAAAAGATTATCCCTTTTTGCTGTGTTGATTTAGAATGGAGGGCCTTACACAGCAATATATATTTTGGGTTTTCTTTTAAGCTATCTCTTAGCATGAAGACAATTTTTCCCATTGTGTTATAGGTCCTCTGCACAAAAAATTCACTCCTGTGAGTATCTTTTCTTGCTGCACATGTCTGTTGTACTTTTCGTAGTTCAATATGCCAGCACATGTCTGTTGTACTTTTCGTAGCACATGTCTATTTGTCACCCCCTGTAGGCCCATGCTAGTGAAATAGAGCTTTTCATCTAATCGTATAGATAGATTAAAACGATCATGTTGGTGGCACAAACTTATTTCTGGATTGATATTTTTCTTTTATCTTTTAGTTATAGAGCCTTTCTTTATGTGCACCCCAAATATACCTAGTTCATTGTTCTTAGCTCCTTCCTGTCCAATCATCGCATAAAATATAGTACAAAATCTCTCACTGTTGGTGATCTTATTCTCAAAGTACTCTTAGTGGGTTTAGCGTTAACCACGGGTATATAGAAAATCAGATTTTTTGCGTATTTTTGAACAACGGTTTTGCTAAGGCATATCTAGATGGGTCATAAGTATTGCATATCTAAGTCCTGTGTCATACACAGATATTCGTAAGGGTATTTTATTTTTAATTTTTATGCTTGATTGGGTCACTTAGATGTGCCATATACAATCTCTTTTGTCAAGAAAGAGTATATGGAAATTTGTGTTTGGGTTAGGGAAGTAATAAATTGGTGATGTATAATGCTTTGTTTGGATAGCAATTAGCCTATTGTATCTCTTCCTGCTTTCCCCGCTCGGCCGGCATTGACAAGCTTCCAAGATCTAGCCTAGGACTGCTTCGTCGATGCTGCTTGCGTCCCCTCTGCACACAACGATCCCGTTCCCAAGTGGCGAGGTTGTCCCGCCCAGCATAGACTATGGCCCGGGCTGCTGCTCGCCTTCCATCTGACCAAATGACTCCCCACGTGCGGCTGCCGGCAGGGCGTTTACCCTGGTCGCCGAGCTCGTCTTGCCGCAAAGACTACCCTAGGCTGCTGCATGTCGGTACGGCGGAAGTACTCCGCCGTCCTGGTGTCGTGCGTACTCGTTGCACACACGTATACGTGCACCTTGAGCCGCTTAAGTTCTTTTTTGACGGGTAACTAGGGACTTTATTAAGCAGTAATCAACATCGGAATACAAATAATGTCTGGTAATGTCCCTAGCCAAATGTGGTGACCTACAGCGAGAGAAGTTGCCGCTTTCTCCAGTGCATGTGCTTCGAAATTATTCTCTCTGTGCTCAAACTTGAATCTCACATGGTTGAACTCCCTCCTCCTTTATGATACTAGTTGACCCGTTGCGCCAAATGGCGCAGAGACCCGTTAAAGCCATGTTGTCGATGAAAATAGTTTCAATTTGCAAGGACATATTCGATATTGGTAGTAGAAAGCCCATGTGTTAAATCATGCTCTATTGACAATGTGTTTATCACGCTGAGAAATCTGAGTTTGAAAAAAATTTTGTATAAGAACATTACATGGCAGAATGACCCAGTGACAACATGTAGTGCTAAATGTTAATTACAAATCTGTTGGTTTGGGCATCCTTCTTATTTTTTTAAGTTTTGGAATTATAATATACTGGTATGCTTTCCTGATTCTTGATTACAAACATCGCTGACATGAAGCAACAAATGAACACCTTAGTTTATCTAACAAAATAGGGAAAAACTGTAAACCACATTCTTTGGTCTATACTTCCCATGCCTCAACCGTAAAACATTTTGCCTTTTTTTCAAAGCGTGGTATTTCAGCAGTCAGACCAATGTAGCACTCGCTAAAGTTTTGTTACAGGAGATTTGCCTGTTATCAGGATCATCACTATACATCTCTTGCAGGAATTGTGCAGGGCAGCATGACTAGAAATGTTGACCCTTCATTCTCTTGCAGGGCTTCACAATTTAGCAATACTCAGGACCCTTTTAACAATTAAAATTTAGGAAAATGTAAAGGTACATTGTATGATGGGAAAGAAAACTAAAGCCACGCAATGCACATTCCTTTTTTTTTCTCAACACTGGATTATTAACCATTAGTCCAGTTGTTTCTCATAAACTGGGTTTAAAATATGTGAGATTACAATTAAAAAATTTGTTGGGTGAACACAATTACATGAAAGGGTGCAGAGGCACACCCAAAGTGATACCAAAGCTATCACTGCCACTGAATGTTATACCAAGAGGAGAGCACAAAGGACTGTCAGCGGGCGAAGCCAGAGCTATAAGAACGTCATTCTTCTCCTGGATCATAACTTTTACCAGATGCCGGTAAGGAGAGGCTAATACGCAAAGGATCTTGTAATACAATGAATCAGATTAGAATCACAAATTCTAATTGTTATAAAAACTGGAGCTAGGATCCTGTAATACAATGAATCGGATTAGAATCATAAATTTATAAAAGCTGGAGTTGAGTGTCAGATAGCAGATGCGGCATACCTATACGCAAGCATTGCCTGCATGCAGAACATAGGATCTGTGCTTTCTTCTCAGACCAAGGTAATTCCCATAGAAGCTTATCACAAAATATTTGGCTTATCTGAAGCTTAACACGTTAATGTTATTTCTAGCATGGTTCAGCTAGCCTTCTCTTTTTTATACATTCGACCTAACCAAGCATTTAAGCAAGGCACTTATATAGAGCAACATCACAATAGTTGTAGTTATCAGGACAAGGTTCAAGTGTAGCTTAAAATCTGAACAAGTTGTAGTTATTAGGACAAGGTTCAAGTGTAGCTTAAAATCTGAAAAATTAACTGTACTTCTCTTTCTCTTGCTGAAAATCACAATACTGCATCTGTGCCTACTTATTTTGAGTTCAGTGGCCATGTGCATTCCTAAACCTGAGATTGCAATTCTTTTTTCGCCTCTGCCTACACACCTAAATCAAACCAGTAAGTTCGCATGTCATTTATTTATAAAGCAACACCACATCAGTCTAATCTTCCAAGAGCAAGGGCCTAAAATATTCAGAGATGCGCAATTAAGATCATGCAGTCGCAAATGAATGATATGATACTAAATCTATAAAGTTTGTCATCCAATCATTTCCCCTCAATAATGATGTTGCCAGTTTAATTGGGGATCTTAATTGTGCATCTTGGGAATTGCCTTATCTCCTCCCGTCCAACGCAAGGCGACCATAGCGGCAACGCAAGAGGACACCACGCCGAAGGGCTGCGCCACAACCGGTCTCCCAATAACGTCACTCAACCAACGATGCACACTGTTTCTAATTTTGTGTTTTTCTTCTCAGATTGTGCCTTGCTCAATCTGCACTGATGCACACCATTGAGAAAACTATGCTGTAACTTTATCACTTTTCATAGAAGGAAAAAGCTCATGATTTCTCAGAATCACCCTCCACCACCGGTTGTTAGCCCTTGTCCTCTGTTGGCCCTCTGCCGGCCACGACTCGTCATTTGGAGCGCTGGGATCTCACATCTCGCTTCAATGCCGTCGAACTTGACCACTGCTCTTCCATCACGCAACACCGAGTCGGAGGCTGTGGCACTACACAACAGCGATCCTGCGGCCGCGGCGCTGCCCATGCGACATCAGCTCCTACGGCCATGGCACTACCTCAATGCGACAGTGTCCCAGCGGCCTCGGTTCTGCTAGCCATTCGAAGCTTCCATTCTAAAGCAGAATGAGGTGTACTGATTACTGAACGAGTGTGGCAAAAGTTGAATGAGGAGAATAGCTTTAATCTGTATCTCCTTCTACTAAATGTACTGCTCCCATGTATTCAGCATGACTGGAGCATGCAGTTGTAATAATAGAAACTCTGATTTCACAAACAAAAAAGATGAATGTAAAAGTGGTCGTCGACCATTCCTTGTACTCCTACGTATATGATGTTGCATCTCTACACTCTAAAGACATGATCCAGATGTATTAAAAAAAGTTGAGCTTATTTTACCATGTAGCCACCTACCTGGCTATCACATGGAGAAAACAAAATTGAGTTGATTATAGCCTACAGCCAGGTTAGAAGATGCATTCCACTCAACAAAAAGACAAAAAAGGAGAAGATGCACTCTTGTATTTAGTCGTCTGATCTCTGTTTTTTGGCTTTTGCTTCTTCAGGGGTTCAGACTTCAGACCGAACCTAGTTTTTCCATGCACTTCTAGGCTGCTATGTATAATCTAGACCTGTCAGGTAAGGATGTCGACCATCCGGTACTCGTAGGATATATCACTATCAGGTACACATCTACCATTGAGGCCATGGAAATAATTTATCATGCAGCGGTGTACTTCTATAGAATTCATTCTGAAAGAAAGTAAAAAACAGTGTACTTCTACTACTTCTGAATTTCATTGCATCCTAATCCAGATCACACAATTACACTCACCTTCATATGATCTGAGTAAAATGAAGTACCAACATATGATCTGAAACAAAAAGGCATAGCTACCAACTCAAGCTCTAAACAAACCCAGACCTTTGCTACTTCTAGTAATTGTAACTATAAGTCTATAACCGATAAAAATTACCATCTGAAGAAGTCAAACACAGTTGTTCTGACTTCTGTGTTCTCAACTGAATGCACATATCGATCAAATTAAGATGCTTCACAAAGTACGAAAATGCATTAAGATGCTTCACTAAGTACGAAAATGCACATATCAATCAATGAAACTACTGAACTATTGAAATGCTGAACACACTGTCCAACTAAATCAACTGAAGACTGAAAACTGAAAAGGAAAGCATAATTAGCCTAACTGAAAAAGCGAAAAGTCTGATCTATGAAAGAGATAAACTATCAAGAATCATAAGGGTCTATTGAGATGGACTAAATAGTTATATTTACTTAAATACCGGCAAATGATGCAAGCACAATGACTAAATAAAGGAACAAAAAACTGAAGGAACGAAGAAGGAAGGCACAAAAACTGAACCTAATCAACTGAATGTGACATGAGTGATTTAACTAATGGACAAAATGTACTGCTTACTCTGCTATATTAATTAACAAACACTGAACAACTAAAAGAAACATGATCGAAATGAAACTATGTGCCTCCTAATGGCTGTAGGCCTGCGACAAATGAAACGTGACTGAAACTAAATATCAAAAACTACAAAAAAACATTAAACACTTAAAAGAATGATAGACAATACACAGAAAATATGATACATGCCTGTGGAAATTACAGAAGTACTCAACACACAGAATAACCTAAAAACTAATTCCAGAGATCACACACACACACACACACACACACACACACACACACACACACACACACACACACACACACACACACACACACACAATATTGTCTGTGTGGCGAAACATGTGCACCACGGGAGAAACAATGGTCCAGCATTTACGCTTCGCAGGCTGCAATTCAAAGGACAAATGGTAAAGATAATTATAAGCGGTGATACTGCTTCAGAAAAAATATTGGTGACATTCCCATGCATTTGGTAAAAAAATGTTAAGAAAAAAGTATGTTAATGGCAGACTTCATGTTAATGAAAATGAAAATAGTGTGTATTCCATATCAGACTGCTTTGTTCTGTAACCTTTTAACTTAACTTCAGTGTGACTTGATCTTGTCGTTGATGGCTTTTTTATGAAGTCATACATGGTGCATTATCTCTAATAAACTTCACGCACAATCTAATTTTATTCAATCTTGCTATATTAAAGAAAAGATCATTCTATGAATGCAGATGCACCAACCCATACAGATTTTGAATAAAAACTACTATGATGATGCATTCTTTATCAATAAGGCAGAACTGAAGAAAAAAATTAACTATGCACAAATCAGGCACGATCACAACATTATATATATTGAGTGAGCATGAACTTCGATACAGACAAAAAGAAAGATCATGAACAATAAAATATACATTTGCTCAAATTTTTGTTTTCAATGGCAAGCAAATAATTTGTTTACTTAGGAAATGATGTTTCATGTCACACACACCATAGGAACATGAGTTCTTCCTCTTTACTTGCAAAGATCAACAAATTATTGCGCTTACTTGATACAATTATTTTCTTTTGGTTGGACCGTTCCCTGTGATGATCGTCAGGGATATCCTGCAGAACAATACGGAAATCCACCATGGCAAAAATATCCAGTAGAATCAAGCACGCGTATTAGGATAATAAACCCAATGTAAGGAGGAACCTTCATGGAGGAAAAAATCTCACTGAAGAGATGAGGTCATAACTAACTGATGCACACTGTTGACAATGAGGCCAGACAAACACCCAAGGGTCTTGGCTCAAAATCAGAGCAGCCGAAGAGAAACTTTTTTTAAGTCGAGTCCATCCTATCGCACATAAGTTGCAGGTTTGTATGATGAATGCATGTGTTGTTCCTATAATCAACGAATAGAAGGAATAAATGGGTAGCTTAGCAAGCTTAAGTGCAGCTGTCTGGTCTCTAATTCTCATTGGCAAAATTCCAGGTGAGTCTAACAGCTCAAGATCCTTCCCAAACGAACCCACCTGTTTGAGGTTTGAAATGTTAGAATTTGAATAGAGAAAACATCACACTATTTCCTACTAAGATAAACTACAATATCCTTATACAACAGCTATAAATGTTTTCTAGGGACAACAGCTAGCAATGTTAAGACTACATGTGCAGCTGAGAAATTTACTTCAGTTCTCTTGTGACACCTGGTCGAGGTGCTGCTGGATGCATTCTTTGTTTTAGCAAGCAACTAATCAAGGATGATTCACAAACATTTGGATATCCAACAATTCCAGCCCAAACCTTCAAACAAAAACAAAGCACAACAGAAACACTGAGTAGGGTAAACAAATCATGATTATCTGGATGGTTTACTTAAATTGGAAATGGATCAAGAAATTATTGACTTTAGACAAGCTTGACAAACAAATCTAGTGTAATCAACATGGTGCTATACCATTCACTTCAAGAAGAAAAAAGTCGAACTATAGCCTATATCAAACTGAAATCTTTTAGAGTCCGGGATGGGATGCAAGAAATTGACCACCATTGGCTCCTTGCTCCTGCTGGTCCGGCAGTCAAACGACCTCAGCTTTCCACTCCTCCTGGCGCACCTGCAGCTGAAGCCCTCATCCATGAGAAAAGGGGGAGGAATGAGTGAGGGAAGGGGGATAGAGAGGATGCAAAGGCAAACAGTGAACCAAGTTGAGCTCCTTCTCTTACAGCCCCTGTTGATGACCCCGTCCACATCCGTCGCTCTGCCAACTCCTGCTGCTTCAGCCGGCAGGCGCCAGATCCGTCCGGCATCCTTACCTCCCCTGCAGCTCCACCCCACTATTAAGACCTTGACGCTCATGCTCTCCACTATGACGGCATGTATCCGATCCGGAACCACGATAGGAGGGAATAGAGGAGGAAGAGGCGGCTGCATGGTGGAGCACGAGAGGGCGGCCGGACAGAGACGAGGGAGGAGTTATAGCAGACGTCCACGGGGCTCCAGGGCGGAGGCCATGGTCACGCGAGGGGGGAGAGGCTGTGGGGATCGAGGAACGGGGGCTAGGGTTTGTCTGGCGGCTGGAGTGGGAGTGGGACGAGGCGAGGGTAGGATTGGACGCGGAACGCACGGAGCAGATTGGCGAAAACTTCCTACACGCGAGGACGACGAACCCAGACAACAAGCACACGACACAAGCCCACCCGTCATTGGCCAGTGAAATGACCGTAAGGTGAAAATTGGGTTTTACTGCTGTGAAGATCCAACGGCTAAAACACACCAGAAGACAGATCCGACGGCCAACGAAACTCAAATCAGGGGAGCCTCCTGGAGGCAAGTTGGCTAGCATCCTTTTATGTTTAAATTTCATGCAGAACAGGTGCATAGTGATTTGCTGCTGCTGTGCCTATCTTGTTCAGGACATCCAGACAATCGGACGCGATCAGCAAGCGAGTAAGATTGAGGTCCGTAGCCAGTGCTAAGGCCTCATTACACGCATGCGCCTCAAGTGCAGCTGCATCATTCCAACCATCAAAGACCACTGTGGACGCCCCCCAAAAAAGGCCGTCTTTGTTCCTGTAAATCACCGCTGCTGCACCTACATGGCCCTGCCTTGTTGTACCTCCATCAACATTGAATTTAGCTTCATCTTCGTCGCGCGGTAACCAGGCTTTGGCCCGTGGTCGGGTTCCAACGAGCATTGCATCACTCGGTTTCAATCGGTTCTCTGCAATCTGTAGGTCCTGAAGATATCTCGTGATAAAACAGAAAGTAGACAGTTGGTTCTGAAACTCGTTGTCGTGGATTGCTTTCCTTCGCGCCCACCATATAGCCCACATAGTGATCAACACTTTTGCAAGCTCCGTTTCATTGAGGGTCTCAAACAACCAGAACAACCACAAACGGGGATCAGGCGATCTATTGGATATCACATGCTCTAGCACCTCTTCTTCTCCCAGCGCCCACATACGTCTTGCCATGCGGCAATCAAGCAGGGAGTGGCGCCAAGTATCTTCCTGAGCATTGCACAATGAGCATGCCGCTGTGTCTGGCATCTTCCGGTGGTGGCGGGTTGATCCAGTTGGCAGCGAGGTGTGGGCAAGGCGCCAGGCAAACACCCCGACCTTCGACGGCACCCTCGCCTTCCAAAGTCTGGACCAATCCTACTTAGCAGAGGCTTGATCTGACGTGTTTGTACCGTGCTCAATTCATTCCTCCCTTTGGTTCTTTATGCCCGTTAGCATCCTGTACGCCGATCTGACCGAGAAGACACCCCGTTTGTCATAATGCCATGCATAGAAATCATCATGCAACCTTGAGCTTAACCGGATGTTTAGAATGGCATCCACATCCGGACAAACAAAGTGTTCAAACAACACCTACTTATCCGATGTTCTCATGACTGAATTGATCAACTCCGAGACCTGTTGTGGCAGATCATCCCCCAAAGCACACAATGGCCTCAATTTGTAGTCACGTGGTATCCAGTTGTCCCTCCAGATGCTCGTGTCCTCACCCGATCCCACTCTTTTGATGATCCCGAGCGCTAGAATCTCCTTGCCCTCCATAATAGAGCGCCAGACCTGAGAAGGGTAATTACCCAGTGAAGCCTCAAGGATGTTACAATGTGGGTAGTAACGTGCCTTCAGCACCCTCGCGCTTAGAGAATCAGGGTCCTGTAGAAGGCGCCAAGCTTGTCGAGCTAGCAAGGCAAGGTTAAAAAGCTCAATATATCTAAAGCCCATCCCTCCCATAAACTTGGGCTTGCACATTGTGTTCCGAGACACCCAGGTTGTTTTCCTCTCTCCTCGTATACTGCCCCACCAGAACTTCCTAAGAAGGCCATTAATATGCTCACACAGACCCCTTGGCAATTTGAAGCAAACCATAGAATATGTTGGTATGGATTGTGCAACCGATTTTATTAGAAATTCCTCCCCTCCTGCAGATAAACACTTCTCCATCCAGCCCTGTACATGCTTCCATATTTCTGTCCTTGAGGTACAAATGTATCTCCATCCCCTCGCTACTTCTAGTTTTATTAGTTTCTGTTTTTATTGTATATTTGAATTTGAATAGGCTTTATACATACACATACAAATGTAATCATAGCATATACATACAAATAGTCTCATCAAATCATGTCATCATCATAATCAGCATCCAACACAAAGTGGTCTCTCGTCATCATCTCGAAATAGCGATACAAGTCTCGATTACTTGCAACTACATCGTCATCCATCTAAACAATGATATACACGAGAAGAGCTATTACTATGAGTGAGAGCGGAACTATGCAGTACATGAGTTCGTATCCCTCTCTCGCATTAGCGTGAACCCAAACTAACTACTGGCTGTCGCTCGGAAACCGGAAACCGGTACACCTGGGATTGACACTCCGGTCACTCGTCATATACTCCTGGCGTAGCACTTCTTTGCCATCGATGCTCTATGCACCTGCATCGTCACATGAGTCGATGATATGCAACATATATAGTTGAGCAACAGAAAGAGACAGACTTGGCAAAAATGGAAGCAAGATATCATAAGCATAAATAACAAAGTTCATCGTACCCAAAATGCCCTAACTGGAGTGATCTTCGCTAGTCAAGGAGGACGGTCTAATTACATCACAAATAAAGTTTCGGCGTGCATAACTCAAAGTTTTATCATACATAAAGTATGGACTAATTAAACGGACACATTGTCATATATCGACAATCACTCCAACATGTCATGCCATCCATCCATGTCAGGGAGATAGTCCTCGGGCTTAGTGAAAGGCTTCAGGTCGAGACACTAAGAAGCTACGCGTGTTCGAACGTCTTATGCGACATTTGTCCTTCTTCGTAGAACATCCCTGTTTTTTCGACGACCTCCTTCATGATGATTAGGGCAAGTTCGTGCTGGTTGCGATAGAACTCAGCTCGAATTCGATGATCCTTGATATCTCCTAAGTTCATTGCCCATTGCAGAATATGGGCATCACCGAATCTAGGTGACATGTGAAGGTTCTGGTGATCCCGTTTGTACTCCAGCATGTGGTGTAGGAGATAGAATCGATCATTAAGAGAATCACTCGGTTGCTGGATGCAGCAGAAGTCAGTATTATGGCCGAAGGCGGGCCTGCCGTCCCTTCTCTTCTTATCCTTGACCTCTCCACCCGGTGTGCCGTAGTAAAACATAGCACTGTCGAGAACAGACTTGATGTGGGTGTAATCATTTTTGTTAATGTTCATCGACGAGTCCAAGTAAAGAGCGTGGGACTATCGGGGGAAGAGGATGATGAGGATGGCATGCCCGCCGCTGCGCAAAATAAGTACACCTCAAATTAATTAGCCTCCACCGTGCAAATGAATGATTGAAATCGAAGGAAGGATATCCGCGCGGATGACTTATAGGGGGTGATAAGGCACGAGAATCGCCTCCTTGTCCTTATTGGCGAGCAGGAAATTGACGAGGTAGTCTCTCGCGTATTCACGGTGCGCAGACTGCCAAGTAGCCCTCGTGCATGAAGTACGGGTTAACAACACACATATAAGGTATCTGCTCAACCCCGATGAGGTAGTTCATGTGCAAGGCATAAAGGTGGACTAACGTAAACTCCGGCTTCTTCAAGTGAAACATGTCTAAGATGTAGTCGAATCGAAGGAAGAACTTCTCCGCGGGGAATGTGTCGACGTACGACAATTGTCGCGGCACGTTAACCACGTAGAGTGGGTATCTTGAATTTTTCGAGGCGATGAGGCGTTTATATATCTGCAGCACATCGTCATGAAGTCTCCTTACATCGCTGAATCTGGCCCCTATCGCTGCTTTAGGTAGCATTGGTTCACCGGGGATATGCCATTTTGCCGCACCGGGGATATCTATACGGTCTTGAACCCGAGGCTGCTGAGGCGGCTGGATCATGGAAGCAGCTTTGTTGCCTTTCATCGGTCTCTTCCTAGGCTTCTTTGCTACTGGAAGGTCATCCGTAATACGTTCAGACTCCGGAAGCGGCAATTCAGGCACCGACTCATGACGCTCAAACCCTAAGTAGGCGCCAGTATTGAAATACTGTTGAGTGTCATCGTCATCCTCATCCTCATCTATGGCAACGTCACCAGCGACTAATGGAGCCTCTTCCTCACCCCGTCCGCTATCACCCAGCACGACAGCCGACGCTAATTGGGTAGGTGGGGTGTTGATGTTCATACCTAACTGCGTGCTCGTGGGTGTGCGCCCGACCGCCTCCAGACGAAGCAGACTCTTTGGCCACAACAGGACCCACCAATTGCAATCAACAAGCGGCCGCGGGGTCTCGTCGTCATCCCTCTAGTACCAGAGGAGCCAAATTCTCGTGGCCCGGTTTGACACTGGCCACGGAAACCTTGAAGACGTCAGGGGGGATCGGCCGGCTGTGGAACAATGGTACCTTCGGCTCCATTATCGTCGCCTTCCCCACGTCCACCTTCTGGTCACCGATGGTGTACAATATGGTGCACGGGGTTACGTCGGCCTGCAAAGAAATGTCTGTGACGTGAGACATTCGAAAGACAACGGAAACGGGAGATTATACATTTATTGAAGAGGGCCGGTGTGACAGATACCGTGAGGGCGTCGAGCTCAGCCAAAGACGAAGCACCGCCGAGCACGTCCGCTTCCATAGCCGATGCGGGAGCAGGAGCAGGTGCAGCTGCAGGTGCTGGTGCAACGCTAGTCGAGCTGCTCCCGAAGAAGTCAGCAAGGGAAAAGTCCGCTGCATTTTTTTCTGGATTTTGCCTGCTCCAATGGAAAACGGTCGGAACCAAGACAGTAGACATATCTGCAACCACCTGTTTTGCGGCAGCTACGACTGTTGCGACTGTCTTAGATGATTTCTTCTCAATCGCAATCTCAACCTTCTTGTCGATGTTTTCTTCAGTTAACCTCCGTCTTTTCTTTCTCTCCTCCGTGGTCTCACGGTAGTACTTCTTCCACGTGGCGCCACCTCTGACACCATACACGCGTCCATATGATGGTCGAGTCTCCACCGGGAGTCCTTTCAATTTGTTCAACGCCAGGTTGAATGGAGTGTCCCACTTGGGCCTCGCCAAGGCCTCAGATGGCGAGTCGCTTTCGGCCGCAATTCTGTGCTGCTCTCTCTGCAAAAGGCACAAGGATCATTTACAAATATGACTAACGTGCAGTTGAATTGATCAGAAACTAAAATTACCAGCAGTCTCATGAACTCCGTCGTGACCGCGTTCATCTTGAAAACCTTCTTCACTGGGTCCCAACGGTGCTGGGCCCTGAGGACATCACGCTCCTGCGGGACGGTGAACTCTGCCAAGGGGTCTGGGATGCCCAGACTATCGCGTTCCGCATCCTCCATGGCCCATATGGACCTCTTCCCGCCGTAACCATGGCTTCCAAGGTGGTGGCACCCCATGTTCCTCTGTTGAAGCCCCTTCATGTACTTCGACTTTTTTTGGCAGCTTCGGCCTCGCAAGCCGCCTTGAATATTTCAAAGCGCTCTTCCGCGATTTTCGGATTATCCTTTACAATCTCGGAATACGGTTCCTTTTTGTTGACGATTCGGTGTTTCACCCTTGCTTTCCAGGTGGCCAACGCGTCCCTAAACTTGGTCATGGTGTGTTTGTTTATCTTCTTCATTGCCGGGTCCTTATCTGGATCTTTATAATCCTTTTCATTCCGGCGCGGGAAAATGAATATCTGGTGCAGCTTCTTTAGGAGGGAGGGCCTCATATTATCTATCTTCTTGTGTTTCTCGTCGTTGATGGTGGCGGTTGTCCGTACGATGCAGCCTATTTGATTGCCGTAGCACGCGCGCGCTTCCGCGGGCGCGTTTGGCTCAAAATTGCTGTCGTCTACCTCCGTCACCACTAGTCTAGTAGTCCTGAGCTTGTTAGTCAGCCGTTGCCTCTTTGCTTTCGGTTCTATACCGGCTCCGCTAGTCTCGGCACCGGTCTCGATGCCGGTCTCAGTCTCGGCGTCGGTCTCGATGTCGGTCTCAGTCTCTGATGTGATAGGTGGACCCAGCAACATCAACCGTTGATCATCGGCTTCCCTCAAAAATTCGTCTGCCGCCAGGTAGACGTTGTCGCAGTCACCAGAACCCTGTCCTTCATCGTTGCTAGCCATGTTTCCTACGATTAAATCTAGTCAATTAATTCTAGACCTAATAAAATGAATAATGACATAAAAAAGGCCTATGCTTTGCAGGAATGTTGACTCCTTCCCGGTGCGGCAAACCCCGGGCACTCGATATGTCCTAGTTTGTAGCACAAGTCATGCCGAAATTCACGGAAAATTTTGGCATGACTTTTGCTAAAAAGTGGACAAATCAAGAACCTGAAATTTGCCAATGGAAATGAATCAACATTCCGGTAAAACATAGGCCACTCGGCTTCATTCCCTGGAAACAATGTTCAAATATCCATCTTCGACACCGCAACACATGTCCAAATATACACAAGCAACCACATGTCCAAATATACATGTCCAAATTTCACAAGCTAATTCAAAAATTAAGTGTAGAAGAAAATTCATTTAACTACTAATAGAACAAAATTCAGTGTACTTTAGTGTTCTATAATGATGAAAGGAAAAAAATTCAGTTAACTACTAATTTCATTCATTTAGGTTATTCATTTAACTTCACCTAATTAACCTACTGTACCACTACTACTAGCAGCACTACTAACCTAATTAACCTAGCAAAACCCTACTGCCCTAACTAAAAAGCATCTAATTAACATCTACTAGTACCACTACTTCCCTAACCTAATTAACATCTACTAGTATCACTATATACTACTAGCAGCACTGCTACAACATTTTCTTCATTTTTTTCTTTAAAAAAACATCTATGAAAACAAAAACCCTAATCAAACCCTACTGCCCTAACTAACTTTTGCTGTAAACCAAATTTTCTGCTCTGAACTAATTTTTGCTCTAACATCTACTACTTAACATCTTTTGCTCAAAACTAATTTGTTTGCTATAAACTAACTTTTGCTCTAAACTCATTTTTGCTCTAAAATGCAGAGAGAGAGGAGGGGTGGGGGGCTTACAGAGAGGGGAGTGACTGTGGCGGGGAGGTGCTCGGCGACGGAGGTAGGGGCGGGGAGGGCGGGCTCGGGCTCGGGCAGCGGCGGTCCTGGGCGGGCTCGAGCGGCGGTGAGGTCGAGGGCAGCGACGGTGAGGTCGAGGGCAGCGACGGTGAGGTCGAGGGCAGCGATGGTGAGGTCGGGGGCGGCCCGAGAGGCGGCGGCGGTGAGGCTCACGGCGGCCTCGGGTGGCGGCGGTGAGGATGAGCGCGGCCTTGGGGGAGACGGTGAGGTTGCGGGCGTCGACGCCGGTAGGAGACGGCGGCGAAGTGGGGCGACTGCGAACTGGGGAGACGCCGGCGAAGTGGGACGAGGGATTTAGGGGAGAAGTGGTGGCCGGGGGAGGGAAACCACTGCTTAAGTGAAATATAATGGTAACGCGTTATAGCTAAGTTAGCTATAGCGTGTTTCCGTAAACGCGCTACTGCTATGCCTTCCTTCTTTTTTTCCCTTTTTCATTTATTTTTCTTTACATTTTATATTTTTCCTTTCTCCTATTTCTATTTCTTTCATTTTCATTTACTTTTCTATTTGTTTTTCATTTTATTTATTTTCGTTAGCAGTAGCGCCTTACACCTAAACGCGCTACTACAACAATATTAGCGGTCGCGCGGTTTCCGAAAGATCGCTACTACTATGTGTAGCCTATCGGCTTAGTGGTGGGAATTTTAGTAGTAGCGTTTTTACAATGAGACGCGCTACTGCTATATATGTATCTGTAGCGCGCTTATTCTGCATGCGCTACTACTGTGTAGCAGTAGCGCGCTTTTTTAACAAGCGCTACTGCTAAAGTTCTGTGTATAAGGTTTTCCCTAGTAGTGTAATGCAAGCACTCGTAAGCTGTGATAAAATTATGCATAATCAGGCGTCCAGGGACAAAAGCTGACTGCTCTACAGAGATCACATCAGGAAGGATAATTTTCAGCCTATTAGTTAAGACCTTGGAAGCAATCTTATAGATCACATTGCAAGGACTTATTGGCCGAAACTGTCCTAGAAATTTTGGGAATCAAAACGCGTAAGCTGTGATACCAATTGTTGTTGCCGCGCCTCCCTTGCGGCTGCCCTCCTCTCCCTCTCCCTCTGCTCACTCTCTCTCGCCGTCGCTCTGCTCACTAGAGAAGAAGAAGAAGTTCAGAAAAGTTCAGAGAGGCAGTGGACACAGGATTTTTTCCGGTGCACGAACGCCCCATTTTCTTTCTCGAGCACGAACTCGATAGTGTCAAACTGTTACAACGCCACCACGCGGCTTTATAACCCCGAGCCGGCGCCCTGGGCACGCACCCCACGCCTCCACTCGCCCGCGATCATCTCTGCGCTCTGCATGCTCTGACCGCGCACACTACGCACCTGCGCGCGCCCGCGTCTCGCGGTGAGCACCAGCCCAACGCGCCCGATCGCCCCGCGTGACTCGCCAACGGCCCCAACACGCTACCCTGGTGCACGGACACGCCCGTGCATCCAATGCACGCACACACGCACACCCTACTGCCCGGACCCGACGCGCCCGACCCGGCCAGCTCGCGCCCATACACGCACTGGTCGTGTCCGGTGCATCGCCGCGGCTTATTAGCCCAACATCAAGGCCACGGCGGCGCTGCGCGAGTGCTTCGCCGGCAACCCCGTGATGTTCAAGCACAAGTACCTCCGCCGCATGGACGAGGGCCTCGACCAGGATCTCAACCCCTCCCCGGCCGAGATCAAGGAGGAGTGGGCCAGCAAATATAGGTGGTGGACTGGCATGAGAAGAAGCTAGTATGTTTAGTGCATTTGCAGTACCTGATGATCAATGGCCCTAGTTAGATATATAGATAGATCGGTTCATGTTATAATGTGGTCTTTTCGTTTAGTATAAGTTCGTTTTTCCATTACCATGCATTATTTGCAATGAAGTGCAACACGTGATGTTAAAGCTGTGTATAAGAGCAATTCTAGCAGATTCTACAGATTTTCTATGCGTATAATATTACATGTCCTCTGCAAAACCGCCCTGCCCTTTATGTGGAAAATTAATCCGTATATACATTCTATATCCCTTCTATTTTAACCAGAAGTAGTTCCAGAAATACTTTGAATCCATTCATCAAATATCATGACAGTATAAAGAACATGGGAAGTAACAAAAATACAGCCATGTCCATAGACCATGTAGCGACAACTACAAGCACTCAAGCGACACGGCGGCGCGCTGCCGCCATCACCTCTTCCTCACCTGAGCCGCGCAAACCTTCTTATAATAAACTGTTGAGAAGTCGTCGTGTAAGACCCCAAAGGAGAGTACCCGAAAAGATTTATCAATGCATGTCCTATAGTCGTATAGTTTAGAGCAATTAGTCAGACACAACTTATTTCAGGATTGGATTTTCTTTCTCCTTTAGTTCTTGAGCTTCTTTATATGCTCACGACACCCGACAACTACTCTTTTCATTGTTTTTAGTTTCTTCATGTTCCATGATAGTACAAAATCTCTCAGCAAACTTATCTGGGACGGTACATTAATGGCCTTGCTATGCATGACTAGTCATGGCGATCTTATTCTCACATATATGCATCACCCGTACTCTTAGATTAGATCGATTGGCTGGAGTTTTTTTTTCTAACGTGCATGCATCCTTCAACTATACGTTATATTGGATACAATAGACTATTTCATTCGGTTTCCTACATGCACCATACATATACTTACTTCGATACGATCATCGCGCATTGCGATCCTGAGCTCTTTGTGTTTACTAGCTAAGAGCATCTACAACCGGTCCTTACTGGTGGGAGGGCTCATTCTTCATTTTTATTTGTTCTTTTAATTTGTTTAGGGTTTGTGTCCTATTCAGGAAGGCGAGTCGACAATGGCTCCCTGAAGATGAAATAATGATCTCCTTACCTAGCCCCAGTCCAGTCAATGTGTCTCGTGCCTTCGGGGGCGTATGGAGTTGTGTCTCCGACAAATCTCATGGAATTCAGTTGGTGTTCTGTCTTCGGTGGATCTGAGTGGATATGGTCTTCGTTCATCTGCGTTCATGTGCTTACATGTTGGATTATTCTGATCTACGCCTCTCTTCATCGGTAGCGGTTGTTGTTCTGGTGCGCCGGTACTTTGGGGTTTAGACCAACGACTTCCTGATTGAATAATACAAGAAGGTTTGCCCACCTTCGGTGAGGGAGGGGCAATGACGACATTGTGTCTTCTTCTGGCAACAGTGATTGTACGTCGCTAGATGGTCTACGGACATGGATGTAAATTTTGTTACTTCTCGTGTTCTATGCACTGCCATGATGTCTAATGAATAGATTGGAAGATCTTCCCGCAAAATAGGAGCAACTACAACCTCGATTGCCAAATGTGACCCCCTATACATGCATAGATAGTGACCAGTCACCTCCTTTTTGTCCTTGCTGCTACTTGTGAGCAGGATTGAGATTTCCCCGAAGAGGAGAAGATGATGTAGTACAGTAGAGATAAGTATTCCCCTCGGTTATGAAACCATTATCAATCCAGTAGGCAAACCAAGCAACACTATGTAAACAACACATGCATACAAATAACAAATACTTGCAACCCAACGTGTAGAGGGGTTGTCAATCCCTCAACGGTTACGAGCAAGATGAAATTGTATAGGTTTTGATAGATAAATCTGACAAAAATACAAATTAAAATAAATAAAAGGAAATTGCTGCAAGGTATTTTTGGTTTTAATATATGATAGAAAATAGACCCGGGTGGCATAGTTTTCACTAGAGGCTTCTCTCGAGAAAATAGCATACGGCGGGAAAACAAATTGCTTTTGGTCAATTGATAGAGAAGTAAATAATTATGAAGATATCCAAGGCATTGATCATGTATATAGGCATCACTTCCGAGACAAGTAGACTGAGACGATTCTGCATCTACAACTATTACTCCACACATTGACCGCTATCCAGCATGCATCTAGTGTATTAAGTTCATAAAAGAACGGAGAAGCGCCTTAAGCAAGATGAAAAGACGTAGACAAGATAAACTCACAGATGAAACAAATCACATCTTACCCTTGTCATGCCTGTTTCTTTCACTGAGGCTGAGCACCGCAAGATCGAACCAATCACAAAACACCTCTTTGCATGACAAGATAAATCAATCTAGTTGGCCAAACAAAATCAATAAATCGGAGAAGAAATACAAGGCTATAATAGTCATGCATAAAAGAGTTCAGAGAAAACCCAAATAAAATTCATTGATAGATCTGATCATAAACTCACAATTCGTCGGATCCCAACAAACACATCACAAAAAGTCATTACATCAAATGCATCTCCAAGAACAGCGAGGAGAACATTGTATTGTAGATCAACAAGGGAGAAGAAGCCATCTAGCTACTAACTATGCACCCAAATGTCTGTGGTAAACTACTCACGCATCATCGGAGTGGAAGCAAGGATGATGAAGAACCCCTCCGTGATCGTTTCCCCCTCGGACAAAGTGCCAGAAAAGACCTCTAGATTGAATCTCGTGGTTCTGGATTTTGCGGCAGCGAAAGAAGTATTCCGTGTACTCCCTCGTAGGTTTTGGGATTTTTGAGTATTTATAGAGGCGCAGGTAGGTGAACGGAGGCTTATGGGCCCCACTACCCACCAGGCGTGCCAGAAGCCCCTAGCGCGCCCTGGTGCTTAGTGGGCCGCTCCTTCGTCCTCTTATGGCCTCCAGTAACTTCTAGGGTCTTTTATTGCCAGAAAAAAATCTTCAAATAGTTACGTGGCATTTGGACTTCGTTTGGTACTGATATTTTGCAAAGTCAACAACAAGCAAAAAAACAGCAATTGGCACTGGGCACTAAGTTAATAGGATTTGTCCGAAAAATGATATAAAGTTGCTTGTAAATGTATATAAAATATACAAAATTGATAATAGCATGCAACAACCAAGAATTATAGATACGTTGAGACGTATCACTTGCGAACAGGCGTGCTCCTCGGACACCCACCCCCTAAATCCATACAATGGACTACACACACACACACACACACACACATATATATATATATATATATATATATATATATATATACACATATACAGGTGAGGAATAGTTATTCTTCACCCCCTTCTATTTTACCATCAATGCATCGTAATTTTACGTTACGTAAGTTTTGTCTTATTTCCAATGTGAAAAGAGACTGTAAGAAAATATATAATCGTCGTAAAAAATATTTTATATTATGTAAAATTACGAACGTAAAAACATAGTGTAAAATAGACATAAACTGTAAATTTTCTTGTCTTATGACCTATATTTTTATTTTCTTATGCAAAATTTTACGTAGTGAATCAATAGAAATGTAACTATTTGAATTACAAACGCAATTTAATTATGAAACGATTGTAAGATTACCTCGGGTGAAGAATAACTTATTCTGCACCCTTATATATATATATATATATATAGGAAAATCCATCCTACCACCTGGGATTATATATTCTACTTTATCATTTTAGTATATCATATACTATCTTATGATAGTATATATTCTACTTTATCATTTTAAGTATATCATATACTATATATAAGATACTCTAAAATGAGTTGCATGAAAAAATTTCAAGTTGGCCCATGGTTTTATTATATCTGTGAAATACGTACATATTTGTACATAAAGGAGAGCATACTCAAAATATGATACATACTACCAAAAAATAGTATATATACTACCTAAACATTCTTGTATACTATATACTACGTACATACTCTCCGATTTGATAGATACTACATACAACATATAAAACTCAAGTGGTGGTAACTACCATTGGTGATAGATAAAATTTGTTTTTATATATATATATATATATATATATATATATATATATATATATATATATATATATATATATATATATATATATATATATATATATATATATATATATATATATATATATATATATATATACGGTAGTGCTAAAGTATGCCCAAGCGCAGAATTACTAATCCTACGCGCCGGTCGGGTTGTGCGTGTGCAGGCGCTAACCTAGGGCCATCCAACTGCCGTAAATAAATTACCCAGGTGCATGCACCATCCCGCGAAACTGCCAACCAACTTTTTTGTTTCATCTACACGTAACAACCTTGTCTACAAATGGTAATAACTAGAAAAGGATTACTGCTATTCCCTTGCTCTAGTAATAAGCCAACGCATGCACCCTCCATCAAACGTAAAATACATCTCAACCATAGTAACGATAGAATGCATGCCTATTAGAACGGTTCGTCTACACCAAGGTAATATTAACAAATCCTATGGTAATATAGTGTATCTTTTAGTAAATTTTATCAAACCAACCATCACTCCACGTACGCTACCACTATTTTATGGCATTTACTACAAGCAACACATGGTTATACCATTAAATTTAGCAAACAAACCATTGTACGTACTACATTTACTAGAGAAGTCTTTTTTCGGGATCATTAATATCTGGCCTAATTGTTTTACGACCATGTATAAGAAAGAAAAAATCGGTGGTCTGATTTGGCAGAGTGAGGGACCAGTACATGTGGACGGTAACCATTTTAAATCTATTACTATATCTGCTAGGAGTTTTACGAGTAGGTGGAAGGAGCATCGTTGATCCACCGAGTAGTTGCACACGGTCTAGCCGGAGCGCACGATTAGTAATTCTATGCGCATGCTCACTTTACCGTGTATATATAGCACAATCCGACTCAATAGATAGAGTTCACCATCGGACAAAGTTGGTCGGACATAGTTTATCACCGGATAGATTAAATATATGCAAAATAAACAAGATAGGCAGAGCAGGGTGGCAGACATCACCATTTTCTCTTCCGGCCCTTCCCTTTGCGGTCACCGGACATGCGGTATATAGGCATCTACAGCTGAAGGTGTGTGGTCCTCGCCCATTCTCATCGTACTCCTATCCGACAACGACGAGATGATGCCGGCATGAGTCCCCTTTTGCGTCGAGAAGCGCTCCGACGCTTTGATACCAAGGCAGAGCGCCTTCGAGTTCCTTATGGCGAAGGCACCTCGTGTTTGCCTCCGCCATGTTTAGCAACCAGGGAAGGACATCACATAGTAGCTGCTCCTCCGGGTTGACGAGCGCGGTTCTCACATGTGTGTGGGTGGAGCCAGCCTCCACCACCCCTCTGTACATTGTGTGGCCGGGCCGCCGGAGATGGCATGGATTGCACGGAGTTCGAGCTCCCGCCAGTCTCCACCCACGAACACTGGATGGCAATGCATAGTGAAGCTCCTCGCCATCCAGACATGTCCTTCAAGTGCCTTCCCTAGTCGATGGGATCAGACTCATTACCAGAGATATCGCCGAAGTGTTTGCCAGAGCCAGCCATGGTGGCAAGAGGGCACGTGAAGGGAGGAGATTGAGAATGAAAACAGAGCGATCGAGTATGGACTTTGACAAAGGTTTCGTGTGGCGGTGGGGTATTAGTGGGGTCGTTGTGGGCCATAGTGTGCCACATCCTATGTGACAGACGCGTCTGGGCTCCCTATATCCGCTCAACATACATGCTGCATATTGGGGTGCCGAAAAGCCCGGACATTTGGGTTGTGTTTGCTGGAACCGGTTGGGTGGCAATTTCCTGCCCGGACAAAAACCACTGGAGAAGCTCAAAAAGAGGGTGAGGAACTTGTCCGCTTGCCATGGTACTTGTGGGGGTATTCCTTGCCTCTTTTCCCAGGCACTTTTCCTAGTACTAGTAGCAAAATGTTAAGATTGGGTAGGCGATTTATTACATTGTTGTGCTACAAAACATTCTCATAACGTTGCAATTTTTTAAATTTTCTATACATTACTTATTTTTTGCGGGCATTTTCTATACATTACTTGGGGAGCAATGTTAGACTTGCGGTAGATTTATACGTAGGCTACGCACAGGATGACACGGCATCATTTAATTGGATTTTTCCGGGCCCCACTGCTCGATTCATAGGGAAGATAAGTAGAAGATTACCAACAATTAGATCAGTTGATAAATATATACCTGTTACGCAGTGGCGGAGCTACAAGAAAAAGGCTGGGCGGGCCAGGCTAAGGAATTACACATAGTACTTGTACTTAAGCCCCAAATTTCATCTCATCCTTCCCCATTTTCGGCTGGGCTGGGGGGCCACGGCCCATTCGGCCTTGCCTAAGCTCCGCCAGTGCTGTTACGACATGTACCTCTTTTTTTTGTGGGAATATGACGTGTACCTCTGAAGGTTATACGAGTAGATCAAAAAGAATTTTCTCAGAAAAAAAAGAGAAGATAAAAAAGAAAAGGCAAGTTATTCTCAAAAAAAAGGCAAGTTTTTTTTTAGTTTATACTTGACCCGAAAGAAAAGGCAAGTAACGTAGGGTGTGACGATTGACACGTGCTACTAGTACGTACCACATGCATGTGCGATCCAAGCTGATACGTCTGGTCGAGGTTTTGGAAAATCAAGAAACGTACTCCATCCAAGGCGGTACAGTAGCCAAACTATATTTATAGCAACACGGCCCATCGATCGGTCTATCGATCTCCTCGTCAACCCTTACTAGCGCCATGGGGATCATGCGTACGATAGTCGAAGCAATAGCCAAAGATTCAGCGGATGTCATCGTACCGCAGGCAGTGGCGGCGTCCAGCGTCATGAGCGACCAAAGGGTCGTCGTGCATCACGTGATCAATGGCGGGTGCGGCGAGGACTTCGTCACGGCTATGCAAGAGTGCCACCCCAGTCCACCCGAGGCGTTCATGCAGGAGCGAGGCGACGCTGCTGGCCGCATTGTCGACGCTAAGGCATGCATCAAGGCCACCGCGGCACTGCGCAAGTGCTTCGCCGGCAACGCCGCCATGTTCAAGCACCAGTACCTCCGTCGCATGGACAAGGGCCTCGACCAGGACACCAATCCGTCGTTGGAGCTGGTAAAGGAAGAAGAACATGACGGGTTCAGGTGGTGGACTGGCATGAGGAGAAGCTAAGCTGTGCTTATTAAGCATCGCTAGTGACTATGTTCGACAGATCTTACCTGCATTGCATGCATGTCCTATAATCGTACAGCGTGATGGCTCAGACAAATTACTTCAGAATTGATTTTTCTTCCTCGCTTAGTTCTGGAGCTTTTCTATATGTCCAGGACACCTATAACAAGTCCATTGTTCTTAGTTCCTTCGTGTCCGATGATTGTACAAAATCTCTCAGCAACCAAGGTGAGAGATTTATTTCAGGGTTTCCGGTGATATTCGTTTAGTGGGAGGGGGCTTTTTCGTCGATAACAAAGGTGCATGTTGTGACTTCGTCAATCTCAATATGTTTTGTCGACTAAGTGCCTTGGAGGTGCTCACCAGGGTAAGGTGTGCGTGTGTGCATTCCCCGTCTTCAGTGATCACATAGTCAAGAAAGAATGCCGCCAATTCCTCTTGAATTGCTCGCATGCGATCTGGTGCTAGGAGTTCATCCCGCTTCCGAAACATCTAATTTTAAGAAAGGGGTCAATATATATATGAATGAATGAAACTCAACACAAATGATGGTAATAAAATAAAATTGTGAATATTTTTATTTACGCACTTCAAATTGTTTGTCGGAGTAGCCCCTCTCACAGGTCGTGTGGCGGATGGACTCGCAAACGTAGTATCCACAGAAATCATTCCCTTGTTCCTGCCACAACCACTTTACAAGAAACAGAGGTCAATCAAACTGATAATTAGCAAGCACATGCTAAATGGTATTGATGAAACTAGCGCTTGAATCACTAGGAGATGCGCGTGGAATATGCTACTATATAGTACTTACTTTCGGGTCTCTAAATTGCAGCTTCTTCGGTAGTCCCGGAGCTTTTTTGGTGAATTTTCCCCAAGCCCTGCCATACAAAGAAAACAATTACTTGATATCAGAAATGAACAAAGTTGTTGATATGGTGGATAATGATCGATTTAACTTACTTCTCGAGCAATTCAGTCATTTCCGCATACTCCTTGGGATCTTTTCGTCTCGAGTCTAAGACAGTTACTACTCCCTGCTCAAGCTTAATCTCTAGGAGAATATAGTGGAACCTGCGCACGCATGCATAACTCATCAATATTACATTTCTATAACCTGGACTAAATAAGGGAAACAGAATATGCCACAAGACAGTAACACTCAAGTGTAGTTGTGTTCATTTATTTCCAACGATCGTAGCAAGTTGGCCTCGGTTTCCTTGGCACGATATTTAACCTCATTTGCATCGATGAGATATGTGTTAATGAACCCAATATCACCCACTTGTTTTTTCTTCATTTCTGCGATCTTCAATCTGCATAATATAGTGAGGATATTTATAAATACATGCAATGAAAGAGCTGAGTTATATAGAGATACTAATTTATGACAGAAGTAGTACTACTTGCAGACAGTAGCAGGTGACCGTTGCTTTATCGAGGGCCAATTGATTGAAAAACTGATAGAACTCCTCAAATGGAATAGGCAACAGTTCAATTCCAAGGAGGTCATGCTCCTTTTAACTCTCACATACAAAATATTCCTCCCTCGACTCTTTGCAGGTTTTCATGTACCAATCATGCAATCTTCGCATCATCGTTGTTAGAGAGCTTTCATCTTTGACGAGAGGCTTCCGTACTCGTATCTTTGTATCTGCACCTCCAAGAAATCAAATTGTACATCGTCGGGCAGGTAATCTTCAGGATTGCCATAACGGGCACCATCCTCGGATCGACGATGTCGCTAGCAGGCACCTTGATCGGGGCACGATTGCTTGCTTGTTCGCCGAGCTGGGCAATTTGTTTCCCAGCTCGTCGTTCTTTCATCCTTTGATCACTGACAGTACTTCCCGATCTCTCCGCTTCGGCAAATGCCTTTCCAATAATGCGCTCATAGTTGCCTTTCGGCGGAGACTTGGGTGGTTTTGCTAGGGCAGCCAGAGTGCGCTTCGCTTTGACCGGATCTACCTTCTCCTCCGGAGGTGGATGTCTCTTTGCTTTCAACCCTTGAAACCAGTCATCCACTTCGGTCTGCACGATCTTCGCGTTTTCCTCCTCGCTCCTCTCGTACGGTAACTTCTCTGGAGTCTTAAGAGAAGGACCGAATCTGTATCTCCTCCCGCCTTTGGCTGTACTGCTAGACGCCGGCAGAAGCAGACGGAGCGGATGTCTTCTTTCCTTGCTTACGAGGCGGAGGAGAAGGACTACGACGCCGGAGCAGCCGGAGCGGCGGCGGGTCTCTTCCGCCCTTGCCGACGAGGCGGAGAAGGAGGAGGCTGGCTGCCGGACGCGCGGTGCAGGCGGAGAAGGAGACGGAGTGCCGCCACGCCGGAGAAGGAGCCGGCCGAGTGCCCTGATCGTCACTCGCCGGAGGAGGAGGCGGTGGAGGAGGCGGAGTGCCCTGACTCGCCGGAGGAGGAGGAGGAGGCGGAGGCGCCCAGTTCGGAAGGTTGATGAGATCCTTCCGCCATAGGCATGGAGTCTTGAGCAGAACCCAGCCGATACTCCCTTCACCGGTAGGGTGGTCAAGCCGAGCTCCTCAAATCCCTCCGTTATTTCATCGACCGTCACCTTAGCATATCCTTCCGAATCGGCGGCAGTGAAAAGTTGAGTCGGGTTTAGTAGGATAAACAGAGCCAACAGCCGCTTTGACCTTCAAATTGCTCCATTGCGCCATAAGGTGGCAACTTTCAGCATCCGTGATAGCATCCATGGGATAGCTGGCAGGAGCCGTCAAGGCATGTTGTTCGGCTGAAGCAGCTCGGTGGAAGCCACGCTGCTTCTCCGCTGAGATGGCGGGGTAGCTTCGGGGGAAGCTTCGGCAGGTCGTTTGTTGTGATCTGCGGCTCTCGTTCCTCTTCTCGTTCCTCTAGCCCCATTACCCTTTTCGCAGCGCCTGCATTAGGCTCTGCTCCAGTTTCTTCCTCCTCTCATGGGTTTTGTAACCCCCTGCGTCCGGAAATCCAGCCTTCCACGAAAGGGAGCCTGGCGTGCCTCGTGTCCGTCCAGGGTGCTCAGGATTCCCGAGGGCCATTGTGAGCTCGTCCTTCTCCCTGTCTGGAACGAACTTCCCTTGCTGCGCTGCTTCGATATAATGCTTAAGCCTCTTGACTGGTATGTCCAATTGTTCGTCCGTCCAAATGCACTTCCCCGTTATAGGGTCCAAGGATCCGCCGGCCCCGAAGAACCAAGTCCGGCAACGGTCTGGCCAGTTCATTGTCTCGGGTTCGATCCCTTTATCAAGCAGATCATTCTCAGCCTTGGCCCACTTAGGCCGGGCTATGAGGTAGCCACCTGACCCCGTGCGATGGTGAAGCTTCTTCTTCGCAGCATTTCTCTTGTTTGTCGCTGACATCTTTTTACTCTTTTCCGATGTCTTGTAGGCCACAAATGCGGGCCAGTCATCTCTGATCTTCTCATATTTGCCCGTGAATTCTGGTGTCTCATTTTTTCGACATACGATTGAGGTCTTTCTTCCAATTCCTGAATAGTTCTGCCATCTTCTTAAGAGCAAAAGACTTGATTAATGGCTCTATTACTGGCTTCTCCGGATCATCCTCTGGCGGTAGGGTAAAATTTGACTTCAGCTCAGTCCAAAGATCATTTTTCTGCATATCATTGACACAAGACACCTCGTGGTCTTCGTTCTTAGGCTTATACCATTGGTGGATGCTGATCGGGATCTTGTCCCTAACCAGAACCCCCAGACCGAGCAACAAATGCCTTCTTTGTCCGGTAGGGTTCAATCGGTTGGCCGTCGCGCGCGATTTGTATGATCTCAAACTTTTCATCCGAGCTCAACTTTTTCTTCGGGCCTCGTCTCTTTACCGAAGTTGTGCTCGATCCGGAGGGCTAGAAAAAAGAACAAAGATGAGAGTTAATTAATATGTGTACATATATACCAAAACAAAGACGAGAGCTAGTCAGCACAGGCTTAACTAATATATATACCTGGCCGGACTCGGTTTGGTGATCACCGGAGCCGTCCTCACGGTCTACTTCTTCACCCTCTCCTTCTTGCACCGGCATTGGGTCATCGGAGCCATGTAAATCATAGCTAGCTGCTTCTTCACCCTCTCCTTCCAGACCATCGTTGTCGACGTTGAGAAACATCATCGAGGAGACGGCATCACTTCCGTGTGCGATTATGTCCCTCAACAACGCTTCTTGTGCTTCGTCTCGGGGGGTGTCCATAGTTTCTACAAATATTTACAACATGGCAATTATTATTCAAACATGACAGATATGGATATATTAGTGCCAACGTAGAACTAGTTAGCTAATCACAATAAGGAATCATATTAGTGGCCTCGACGCTGCTTCTCTAGGGTTTGGGGTGGCCTCGACAACGCTTCAAGGGTTAGGGGTGGCCTCGAGAACGCTTCAAGCTAGGAGGGTGGGTACGACATCGACCCCCCACGTGTTGAAGCTATCGGGAGGGGTCGGGCGTTTAACAGTACATCTATGTCCCACAAGTAGGGTAGAGGGTCGTGGATCGCCGAGGTCGAGGTCAAGGGTCGAAGATCGCCGAGGGTCGGGAGGTTGCCTAGTGTCAAAGGATTCAACAAAACCATGTCTTCATCATTAGGCTAGTAACAGGTGCATGATGATGAAGCTCTCCAAAGTTGTTTTGGAGCGGAGTCCCAGATAGGATAATTCGCTTTTGGTACAAAGTTCAGCAAAAGGCAAATTATCCTATCCGGACTCCATTCCGTAACAACTTTGAGGACTTCGCACCATCATGCCATGGTTACTTCCGCTAATGATGAAGCCATGGATTTCTTCAATACTTTGACACTATAGGAACCTCGACCCTGAAACCTTCGACCCTTGACCCCTTAACGACCCTCGACCTCTACCCTAGTTCCCGACCCTCGACCCTCGGCGATCCTCGACACCCTCGTTATATCGACAACGACGCAACATACATATACATGGGAAAATAATGTTATCGGGGAGGGGTATGGCACCCCCTCGTGTCAAAGTTTCTTCTTTCTCCTCTATTCCTTTCTTTCTTCTTCTCCTCTTCTTTTCTTCTTATCCTCGAGAAAGGAAAATAAGGAAAAGGAAGAAAAGAGGAAGAAGGAAGAAGGAAGAAGAAGAAGAAAAAAGAAGAAAAAAGAGGAGAAGAAGAAAAGAATAGAGGAGAAGAAGAAAATAGAAAAAATTCTATTTTTCTTCTTCTCCTCTTCTTTCTTCTTTTCCTCTCATTCTTTTCTTCTTCTTCTTCCTTCTTCCTTCGGATCCTAGAACCTCGAACCTCGACCCTAGAACCCTCGAACCCTAGAACCCTCGAACCCTCGACCCTAGAACCTCGAACCTCAAACCCTTGTGCCTCGAAACCTCGACCGGCCTCGACGAACCTCGACCTCAAAACATTGACCCTCGACCGGCCTCGACGACCCTCGACCCCTCTGTGACCCTCTCGACCCTCTAGCCTAGTTCCCGACCGTCGACCCTCAGCGATCCTCGACACCCTCGTTCCCGATAAAAGAAGAATAAGAAGAAGAAGAAGAAGAAGAAGAATAAGAAGAAGAAATGAGAAGAAGAAAAAGAAGAAGAAGAAAGAAGAAGAAAAATAGAAAGAAAAGAGGAGAAGAAGAAAAAATAGAATTTTTTCTTCTTCTCCTCTATTCCTTCTTCTTCTCCTTTTATCTTCTACTTCCTCTTCTTATTTTTTTCTCCTCTTCTTCTCCTTCTTCCTTCTTCCTCTTTTATTCTTTTTCCTTATTTTCCTTCTTCCCACGATCCTAACTCTAAACAGTACAACTTCCTCGACGCCCCGCTCTCTCATGAACAAAATAAAATCTATGAATAAAAAAACATCATATTCTATGAACAAAAAACATCATATTCCATCCACATCGATCCATGCATACATCATATATATGATCATATCTATGAACAAAAAAATCATATGATCATCTATGAACAAAAAACATCACATATATATGCAGAAAAAAACATTAGATCAACACATATGCAAAAAGCATCATACATATATCCATACATCAATATATATACATGAACATTTATATATGAAAAAAGCATCACATCTCTGAAAAAAAATCATGGCAGCGGCGGCAGGGGGCAGGGCAGGTGCTGGGGCTCATCAGGGCGGAGGCGACGGCGAGGTCGGGCGACGGGGCGGCGGGGAGGCGGAGGCGACGGCGAGGTCGGGAGGCGGAGGCGACGGGCGAGGTCGGGAGGCAGGGGCGGCGACGGCGAGGTCGGCGAGGTCGCTGGAGGCAGGGGCGGCGACGGCGAGGGCGCGGCGACGGGCGGGACGGCGACGACGAGGCAGGGCAACGGCGTTGGGGCAGATGCGGTGCGGCGACGACGGCGGGGGCAGACGGCGGCGACGACGGGCGCGGGCGACGGCGGCGACAACGGGCGCGGGCGACGGCGATGGTGACGACGGGCGTGGGCGACGGCGACGGCGTCGGGCGGCGTCGGGGAGGGGAAAATGCGCGATGAATCTGAAATTTCCCAAGTGCTTTCTTATATAGCAAGGGCATTAGTCCCGGTTGGTGCCACGACCCGGGACTAATGCCCCCCTTTAGTCCCGGTTGGTGCCACCAACCGGGACCAAAGGCCAAATTTCAGCAGCCCAAAGGGCGGAAGCGGCGGTCTTTAGTCGGTTGGTGGCACCAACCGACTAAAGGGGCATTAGTCCCGGTCGTGGCACCAACCGGGACTAAACCCCTTTAGTCCCGGTTGGTGCCACCAACCGACCAAAGACCTTGTGCTGCCTCACGCCAAAAGTTTAGTCCCACATCGCTAGCTAAAGGGCGCCGCACTGGTTTATAAGCCGTGTGCCTCCCTTTCGAGCTCCTCTCTAATGCAGGCTGGCCTAAACTTGCTACTGCTCAGGCCTATTGGGCCTCTGGGCCTGAATCCTGGCCCATGTAGGGTTTCTAGTCGTATTCAGGCCATGGGGCCCAAAAGTGGCACTTTTTTTGCTTTATATTTTATTTTTTTGCTTTTAGTTTTAGAAAAATATAAACTTTCTATTAGTGCCATTAGTTTTAAAATTTGAAAACACTTTTTTGTTTTCTTTGTTGCTTTATTTATTTTATTTTCTTTCTACTTACAACAAAATAATTATTGTTGCTATTTTTATTTTTTCAAGTTTTTTGTTTTGTTTTCTGCATTATTTATTTTCTTTTGGTTTTTGCTTTATTTTTTAATTCTTTTTGCTTTTAGGTCAGCAAAATTATAAACTTTCTGTTAGTGCTTTTAGTTTTAGAAAAATATAAACTTTCTGTTTGTGCCATTAGTTTTAAAATTGAAAACACTTTTTTGTTTTCTTTGTTGCTTTATTTATTTTATTTTGTTTCTACTTACAACAAAATGCTTATTGTTGCTATTTTTATTTTTATTTCAAGTTTTTTGTTTTGTTTTCTGCATTATTTATTTTTTCTTTTGGTTTTTGCTTTATTTTTAATTCTTTTTGCTTTTAGGTCAGCAAAATTATAAACTTTCTGTTAGTGCCATTTGTTTTAGAACAATTATAAACTTTCTGTTTGTGCCATTTATTTTATAAAATTTGAATTCTTTGAAATTTGTGTGAATCACAAGTTTGTGAGCTCAACAAGGCGAGAGGGACGGGCTTATAAACCGGTGTGAGCGCCCTTCGGTTGGCGAGGTTTTCAAATTCATAGTTTTCAAATGAACTCTGAAAAAGTTGGCATAGCATGTTCATGAACAAAACGGACAATGGTATCATACTCGTGTGTTACAAAGTTGGCATGGTATCATCATAATAGTTATGGAGAAAGTCTTCACTTTTTCTTCGCTTGTGTCATTTGCTTATTGCGCCAGTAACCATGGATAATCTTCATCGCTTATCAGGATGCTTGGGTCAGCCTTGACTTTGAAGGGGCAATTTCATGAAACTTTTCATACTCTTCAGACATGTCTGTCTTGCCCTCCACTCCCAGGATGTCCCTTTTTCCTGAAAGAACTATGTGGTGCTTTGGCTCATTGTATGATGTATTCGCTTCCTTATCTTTTCTTTTCCTCGGTCTGGTAGACATGTCCTTCACATAGATAACCTATGCCACATCATTGGCTAGGACGAACGGTTCGTCAGTGTACCCAAGATTTTTCAGATCCACTGTTGTCATTCCGTACTGTGGGTCTACCTGTACCCCGCCTCCTGACAGATTGACCCACTTGCACTTAAACAAAGGGACCTTAAAATCTACTCCGTAGTCAAGTTTCCATATGTCTACTATGTAACCATAATATGTGTCATTTCCTTGTCGGTTGTTGCATCAAAGCGGACACCGCTGTTTTGGTTGGTGCTCTTTTCATCTTGGTCAATCGTGTAAAATGTATTCCCATTTATCTCAGATCCTTTCCAAATCATTACAGTCGAAGATGGTCCCCTGGACAACAAGTACAACTCATCACAAACAGTGCTGTCACCTCTGAGACGTGTTTCCAACCAACTGCTGAAAGTCCTGATGTGTTCACATGTAATCCAGTCGTCGCACTGCTCCGGGTGTTTGGAGCGCAGACTGTTCTTGTGTTCATCGACATAAGGGGTCACCAAGGTAGAGTTCTGTAGAACTGTGTAGTGTGCTTGAGACCAAGAATATCCGTCCCTGCATATTATTGAGTCTCTTCCAAGCGTGCCTTTTCCAGTCAGTCTCCCTCATACCGCGATTTAGGGAGACCTATCTTATTAAGGCCAGGAATGAAGTCAACACAAAACCCGATGACATCCTCTGTTTGATGGCCCATGGAGATGCTTCCTTCTGGCCTAGCACGGTTACGAACATATTTCTTTAGGACTCCCATGAACCTCTCAAAGGGGTACATATTGTGTAGAAATACGGGCCCCAGAATGACAATCTCGCCGACTAGATGAACTAGGACGCGCCATGATATTGAAGAAGGATGGTGGGAACACCAGCTCAAACCGACAAGACATTGCGCCACATCACTCCTTAGCGCTGCTACGATTTCTGGATCGATCACCTTCTCGAGATATTGCATTGAGGAATGCACATAGCTTCACAATGGCTAATCGGACGTTTTCCGTAGAAGCCCCTCAATGCAACCGAAGCAGTTGCGCCATAATCACGTGGCAGTCATGAGACTTTAGGTTCTGGAACTTTTCTCCGCATATTTATTATTCCCTTTATATTCGACGAGAAGCCAGTCGGGACCTTCATCTGAGCAGGCATTGAAAGAATATTTCTTTCTCTTCTTTCGAAGAGCGTAGCTGGCAGGACCTTCATACTGCTTCGGAGGCATGCCCTCTTTTTCGTGTACAAGCGTTGCAGGTCCTCTCGTGCCTCGGTGTATCTTTTGTCTTACCATACACGCCCAAGAAGCCTAGCAGGTTCACGCAAAGGTTCTTCGTCACGTGCATCACGCCGATCAAGAGCGGACCTCTAGGTCTTTCCAGAGGGTAGGTCCCAAAATATAGATTTCTTCTTCCACATGGGTGCGTGATTCTCAGCGCCATTCGAACAGCTAGTCCGACGGGACCTTTTCCAAAGATTACGTAAATCATTGACCATAGCAAGTACGTGATCACCGATACGCATGGCGGCTTCTTCCGTGATCTGCCTCGCGCTTTGAAAAGCTTGCCTTTCTTTCGACATTGATGGTTGGTCGGAAGAAATCGACGGCGGCCCAGGTACACATTCTTCCTGCAGCTTCCCGGTATATACTATCGGTGTCAAGTAAACAGTGCGTGCATGCGTGGTATCCCTTGTTTGTCTATCCTGAAAGGTTCGAGAGCGGGCCAATCGTTGATGGTCACGAACAGCAACGCCTTTAGGTCAAATTCTCCTTTTGTGCTCATCCCACGACGCACACCGCTTCCATTCCACAACTGTAAAAGTTCCTCAACTAATGGCCTTAGGTACACATCAATGTCGTTGCCGGGTTGCTTAGGGCCTTGGATGAGAACTGGCATCATAATGAACTTCCGCTTCATGCACATCCAAGGAGGAAGGTTATACATACATAGAGTCACGGGCCAGGTGCTGTGATTGCTGCTCTGCTCCCCGGAAGGATTAATGCCATCCGCGCTTAAAGCAAACCATACGTTCCTTGGGTCCTTTGCAAACTCATCCTAGTACTTTCTCTCGATTTTACTCCACTGCGACCCGTCAGTGGGTGCTCTCAACTTCCCGTCTTTCTTACGGTCCTCACTGTGCCATCGCATCAACTTGGCATGCTCTCCGTTTCTGAACAGACGTTTCAACCGTGATATTATAGGAGCATACCACATCACCTTCGCAGGAACCCTCTTCCGGAGGCTCGCCGTCAACATCACCAGTGGTCATCTCGTCGATCTTATATCAGAATGCACCGCATACCGCGGCATGCGTTCAGATCCTTGTAGGCACCACGGTAGAGGATGCAGTCATTAGGGCATGCATGTATCTTCTCCACCTCCAGTCCTAGAGGGCATACGACCTTCTTTGCTGCGTATGTACTGTCGGGCAATTCGTTATCCTTTGGAAGCTTCTTCTTCATTATTTTCAGTAGCTTCTCAAATCCTTTATCAGGCACAGCATTCTCTGCCTTCCACTGCAGCAATTCGAGTACGGTACCGAGATTTGTGTTGCCATCTTCGCAATTGGGGTACAACCCTTTTTTGTGATCCTCTAACATGCGATCGAACTTCAGCTTCTCCTTTTGACTTTCGCATTGTGTCCTTGCATCGACAATGACCCGGCGGAGATCATCATCATGGGGCACATCGTCTGGTTCCTCTTGATCTTCAGCAGCTTCACCGTTGCAGCACCATCGCACATCGTCAGTGCATCTTGATGTTCAGTAGCATCACCGTATTCAGGGGGCACATAGTTGTCATCGTACTCTTCTTCCTTGTCGTCTTCCATCATAACCCCTATTTCTCCGTGCCTCGTCCAAACATTATAGTGTGGCATGAAACCCTTGTAAAGCAGGTGGGTGTGAAGGATTTTCCGGTCAGAGTAAGACTTTGTATTCCCACATATAGGGCATGGACAACACATAAAACAATTCTGCTTGTTTGCCTCAGCCACTTCGAGAAAAGCATGCACGCCCTTAATGTACTCGGAGGTGTGTCTGTCACCGTACATCCATTGCCGGTTCATCTGCGTGCATTATATATAATTAAGTGTGTCAAAATCATTACAGAACATCATGAATAGATAATTAAGTGACCAAATTAATAGAAGTTCATCATCACATAAAAACCAAAGTACATACATAGTTCTCATCTAACAACATAAAGCTCTGCAGAGCATCTAAATTAATTAAACCATACATTGAAACTATGTAAAACATTTCAATGTGAAAACAAATACGATCATAATCGCAACCAAGGTAACAACTGATCCAACGGCATAATGATACCAAGCCTCGGTATGAATGGCATATTTTCTAATCTTTCTCATCTTCAAGCGCATTGCATCCATCTTGATCTTGTGATCATCGATTTACATCCGCAACATGCAACTCCAATATCATCTTCTCCTCCTCAAGTTTTTTATTTTTGCTTCAAGAAATTGTTTTCTTCTTCAACTAAATTTAACCTCTCGACAATAGGGTCGGTTGGAATTTCCGTTCAACAACCTCCTAGATAAATAAAATCTATGTCACGTTGGTCGGCATAATTTTCATAAACAATAAATGAACCAATAGTTATGAAAAGATAATATATACCACATCCGAATCATAGACAGGACGAGGGCCGACGGGCGGATACCAAAACCATCGCACTATATAAGATGCAATAATAAAAGTAAGAAAATAATACAAGTAAGAATATTTTTCCTTTCGAAAGAAGATAAGAACAAGAGGCTCACCACGGTGGTGCTGGCGATGAGATCGGCGCGGTGATCGACGGCGGTGAAGACGGGACGGGCGTGATGACCGCTAAACCTAGACAAATATTAAGGAAAATGGAGGTTAGAGGTCGAGCTTGAGAGGAGAAAGATTAAGTAGTGTGGCTCGGCATTCCATCGAACACCTTGTGTGCATAGGAGGTGAGCTAGAGCACCACCAAGCCCTCTCCCTCGGCCAGAAAAAACAGAGCAGGGTGCTCGCTTTGCGCGAGGGGCTATATATAGGCAGCACCATTAGCCCCGGTTGGTGGTATGAGCCGGGACTAAAGGAAGCCTTTGGTCCCGGTTCATGCCACCACCCGGGACCAATAGTGGTGGGCCAGGAGCCAGGACCATTGGTCCCGGTTAATGCCACCAACCGGGACCAAAAGGTCCGGACGAACCGGGACCAATGGCCCACGTGGCCCGGCCGGCCCTCTGGGCTCACGAACCGGGATAAATGCTCACATTAGTCCCGGTTCTGGATTGAACCGGGACTAATGGGCAAAACAGGCCTCAATGATAGCCCCTTTTTCTACTAGTGCAAGGTCGCAGCACCGTTGTGTCTGCCTTCTACCACCATCTTAGCAAAACTCTGGTAGTAGCAAACTTCATCTCCGGTAGTAGCAAACCTCCAAGACAGTTGCAGCAAAAAAAGCCACAGCCACCATTGACAAACACCGGCATGGGTGGATGTAGCAAAAAATGTCTTCGGTTCCAGCAAAGTCAAAATATGGTTGTAGCAAAAAAATCGGCAAAAGAACAGGCCATGTAGCAGCTTGTAAAAAAATGAATGTAGCAATCATCGACACCTGTGGTAACAAAATTTGACAAAGGTTGCATCAAAAAACTGACATACGGAGATGGAATGTAGCAAAATATTGACAAACACTGGTAGTAACAAAAAGCCAAAACGGTTGTAGCAAAATCGTTCACCGGTTGCAGCAAAAAACACCATGGAAGCAGATTTTGGGTGGAGTAGGTGGTAGCAAAAACATTGGCCGGTTCCAGCAAAACCAAAACATGGTTGTAGCAAAAACTCGCCATCGTCGTGGTCAATTTCAGCTCACCATGGCGGCTAGCGCATCCGGCTGCGCCGGCCATGGAGAGGGGCGCACCCAGCCGCAGGCGGCCCATGGCGATGAGCGCGCCCAGCTGCGCAATCCTCCCTGCTCGGGTGGCGAGAGGCGAGGAGGCGTGGGGGCGCTTTTTTTTTTTGCGCGAAAACTTTCAATCTATTCATCTTCCATCACGGCAGTACAACGAACACTAGAAATAATAAAAATTACATCCAGATCCGTAGACCACCTAGCGACGACTACAATCACTGAAACGAGCCGAAGGCGCGCCGCCGTCATCACCCCTCCCTCGTCGGAGTCGGGCACAACTTGTTGTAGTAGACAGTCGGGAAGTCGTCGTGCTAAGGCCCCGTAGGACCAGCGCACCAGAACAGCAACCGTCGCTGATGAAGAATAACGTAAATCGAAAGGATCCAACCTGAAGACACACGAACATAGACGAACCACAACCAGATCCGAGCAAATCCACCGAGGATAGATCCGCCGGAGCCACACCTCCACACACCCACTAACGATGCTAGACGCAACACCGGAACGGGGACTAGGCGGGGAGACCTTTATTCCATCTTCAGGGAGCCGCCACCGTCTCGCCTTCCTGAGTAGGCGTGGGGGCGCTTGAGGTCGACGATCTAGAGGCGAGATGAGAGTGATGGAGTTGAGGATCTCTGCGCCGGAGATGAACCTCGCACGAGAAGAAGCAATGGGGATAGAGTAGGGATAAACGTTGAAGACGCGGTCGTGGGCGGTGTGTGGTCCACCGCAGCCACGCGTTTTGAGGGCGTGGGATGAGGTGGCATAAGCACAGGCACAAAAAGATTGCTATCTAATCCAAAGACACGGGCTCGACCGGCTCAACTTTCGCCCGGCGCACCGCACATAAACATTACCCCTAATTATAGGAGTAGTATAAAGCTCTGCAGGGTATTCCTTGCACCGCAAGTATCGGATCTGCACCGATCGTGCTACCTATATAGTGGGGCTGCATGCGTTATCTAATTAGCAGATATCGATCGATGCGTAGACAAACCCTAGATTAGTTATACGTACTACTTCTACATCAGTAAACGCCGGCGGCCATGGGGAGCGTCGTTTCCTTCATAAACTACACCAGCGACGTGAACTTGGTCAACCACCACATGGGAAACGGCGGGTGCCTCGACGAGTTCATGACGGCGATAAGCCAGTGCCACCCCGACGTGATCATGTCGCGGGCCGACCCAGCCAAGCGCGTCCTCGACGCAGAGGAGTGCGCCAGGGCGACGGCGGCGCTGCGCAAGTGCTTCGGCCGCAACCCCCAGTGGTTCGAGCACCAGTACATCGACCGCTTGGACCACCGCCTCGACCAGGACGTCAAGCCGTCGCCGAAGCAGGTGGAGGAGGAGGATGTTTACAGGTGGAGGTGGTGGACTGGCATGAGGAGAAGCTAGCTAGCTGCTTAATGTGTGCCACGATCCGATCTACTCGTATGGCCATCGATTTTGCATACGCATATTAGTTACTATCTTTTTTTTGAGAGTTAGTTGGTAAATATTTTTTTGCATACCCATGTTTGATATTAATCGATGTGACTTCATCAATCATTCAGCCATGTACTTTGAAGATTACTGCGCATGGGGTACCGCACGCCTTGTATATGTGCACGGGAAACTATCCAGATTAGATCATTTTCATTGTCTCTGCATGTGTATATGTTTGTCGATCGATACTAAAGCTCATGTGCTACATGTATACATGAATCAGCTATTACCTTGATTTCATGGTGTAAATAGTACTCCTTGCCCGCCCCCCTACCCCCTACCCCCCTCCGTTTCCGTTCATCTATCAATAAAATTAGCTGGACCACGACGTGCATGGGAAAGCTGGATTTGGCCCGGCCAACTAGGGTTGCCAGCACCGCTACCATCTCTCACCTACATCCCCCTCACCGCTGTCGATCAAACTCGTCCGACCACCAAGTCCTTGGATAACGATGACTCCTCAAAGATCATCTCTCTAAGCATGTTCATCTTCAATTGAAACGAATCTAGTCAATTGAATTGGACAAAGCAAAACGAGACAAAAAAACCAAAAAAAAAAAACCTAGGCAAAACTTCGAACAATTGCAAGGTGGTGGAGGTCTACCGGCGGCCGGCAGCTTTGAGCCCTAACTGTTGGGGAACGTTGCAGAAAATTAAAATTTTTTCTACGGTTTCACCAAGATCCATCTATGAGTTCTACCATGCAACGAGTAACGAGAGAGAGTTTGCATCTACATACCACTTGTAGATCGAATACGGAAGCGTTCTTGAGAGTGGTGATGACGAAGACGTTCCCAACGTGATTCCGATCACCGATGACCAAAGTACTGAAAGGACAGTACCTCCGTGTTCAACACACGTACGGGACGATGGCGTCTCCTCCGCCTTGATCCAGCAAGAGTGAAGGAGAGGTTGAAGAAGACAATCCCGATGGCAGCACGACGGCGTGCAGCAGCAGGCACGGTAGTTCTCGGCAGGGCTTCGCCAAGCTTGCGTGAGAAAGAGAGGTGTTGGGAGGGAGGGCTGCGCCACAACTGTGTTGGCAGCCTCCCCCACCCCTCTATTTATAGGAGGAGAGGGTCAAGGGGGCGGCCCTCTAGGGCAAACCCTAGGGGCGGCGGCCAAGGAGGAGGGAGGAGGTGGCTTGCCCCCAAGCCAGGGGCCCCTTTAGGTTTCCTCCTCCCAAACCCTAGGCGCATGGGCCTAGGTGGGAGGCGCACCCAGCCCACCAGGGGCTGGTTCCCTCCCACTTAGCCCATGTGGCCCCCGGAGAGGTGGCCCTCCCGTGGACCTCCGAACCTCCCGTGGCCCGCAGACTTTACCGGTATACCACCAAACTTCCCGAGTCCGCTTAACCACTTTCCATATATAAATCTTTACCTCCGGACCATTCCGAACTCCTCGTGACGTCCGGGATCTCATCCGGACTCAACAACATTCGGTAATCACATACTTGTCTTTCTATTAACCCTAGCGCCACCGAACCTTATGTGTAGACCCTACGGGTTCGGGAGACATGCGACATGACCGAGACTACCTCAAGTCAATAACCAACAGCGGATCTGGATACCCATGTTGGCTCCCACATGCTCCTCGATGTTGTCATCGGATGAACCACGATGTCAAGGGTTCAAGCAACCCGTATTCTATTCCCTTTGTCGACGGTATGTTACTTGCCCGAGACTCGATCGTCGGTATCCCAATACCTCGTTAGTCTCGTTACGCAAGTCACTTTACTCGTATCGCAATGCATGATCCCGTGACCAGACACTTGGTCACTTTGAGCTCATTATGATGATGCATTACCGAGTGGGCCCAGTGATACCTCTCCGTCATACGGAGTGACAAATCCAGTCTCGATCCGTGTCAACCCAATGGTCACTTTCGGAGATACCTGTAGTGCACCTTTATAGTCACCCGATTACGTTGTGACGCTTGATACACCCAAAGCACTCCTACGGTATCCGGAATTGCACGATCTCATGGTCGAAGGAAGAGATACTTGACATTGGAAAAGCTCTAGCAAAACGAACTACACGATCTTTGTGCTATGCTTAGGATTGTCTTGTCCATCACGTCATTCTCCTAATGACGTGATCCCGTTGTCAATGACATCCGATGTCCATAGTCAGGAAACCATGACTATCTGTTGACCAACGAGCTAGTCAACTAGAGGCTTACTAGGGACGTATTGTAGTCTATGTATTCACACGTGTATTACGATTTCCGGATAATACAGTTATAGCATGAATAAAAGACAATTATCATGAACAAGGAAATATAATAATAATGCTTTTATTATTGCCTCTAGGGCATATTTCCAACAGTCTCCCACTTGCACTAGAGTCAATAATCTAGTTTACATTGTGATGAATCGAACACCCATAGAGTTCTGGTGCTGATCATGTTTTGCCCGCGGAAGAGGTTTAGTCAACGGATCTGCGACATTCAGATCCGTATGCACTTTACAAATTTCTATGTCTCCATTCTGAACATTTTCACGGATGGAGTTGAAGCGACGCTTGATGTGCCTGGTCTTCTTGTGAAACCTGGGCTCCTTGGCAAGGGCAATAGCTCCAGTGTTGTCACAGAAGAGTTTGATCGGCCCCGACGCATTGGGTATGACTCCTAGGTCGGTGATGAACTCCTTCACCCAAATTGCTTCATGCGCTGCCTCCGAGGCTGCCATGTACTCCGCTTCACATGTAGATCCCGCCACGACGCTCTGCTTGCAGCTGCACCAGCCATCGCTCCACCATTCAACATATACACGTATCCGGTTTGTGACTTAGAGTCATCCAGATCTGTGTCGAAGCTAGCGTCGACGTAACCTGTTACGACGAGCTCTTCGTCACCTCCATAAACGAGAAACATGTCCTTTGTCCTTTTCAGGTACTTCAGGATATTCTTGACCGCTGTCCAGTGTTCCTTGCCGGGATTACTTTGGTACCTTCCTACCAAACTTACGGCAAGGTTTACATCAGGTCTGGTACACAGCATGGCATACATAATAGATCCTATGGCTGAGGCATAGGGGATGACACTCATCTCTTCTTTATCTTTTGCCGTGGTCGGGCATTGAGCTGAGCTCAATTTCACACCTTGCAATACAGGCAAGAACCCCTTCTTAGACTGATCCATTTTGAACTTATTCAAAATCTTATCAAGGTATGTGCTTTGTGAAAGACCTATGAGGCGTCTCGATCTATCTCTATAGATCTTGATGCCTAATATATAAGCAGCTTCTCCAAGGTCCTTCATTGAAAAACACTTATTCAAGTAGGCCTTAATGCTGTCCAAGAAATCTATATCATTTCCCATCAGAAGTATGTCATCTACATATAATATGAGAAATGCTACAGAGCTCCCACTCACTTTCTTGTAAACGCAGGCTTCTCCATAAGTCTGCATAAACCCAAACGCTTTGATCATCTCATCAAAGCGAATGTTCCAACTCCGAGATGCTTGCACACTTTGTTAGCGTTCTTAGGATCGACAAAACCCTCTGGCTGTATCATATACAGCTCTTCCTTAAGATAGCCGTTAAGGAACGCTGTTTTGACGTCCATCTGCCATATCTCATAATCATAGTATGCGGCAATTGCTAACATGATTCGGACGGACTTAAGCTTCGCTACGGGAGAGAAAGTCTCATCGTAGTCAATCCCTTGAACTTGCCGATAACCCTTAGCGACAAGTCGAGCTTTATAGATGGTGACATTACCATCCGCGTCCGTCTTCTTCTTAAAGATCCATTTGTTTTCTATCGCTCGCCGATCATCGGGCAAGTCAGTCAAAGTCCACACTTTGTTTTCATACATGGATTCTATCTCGGACTTCATGGCTTCTAGCCATTTGTTGGAATCTGGGCCCGCCATCGCTTCTTCATAGTTCGAAGGTTCATTGTTGTCTAACAACATGATTTCCGTGACAGGGTTGCGTACCACTGCAGTGCGGAACGTGTCCTAGTGGACCTACGAAGTTCAGTAGCAACTTGATCCGAAGTACCTTGATCATCATCATGAATTTCCTCTTCAGTTGGTGTAGGCATCACAGGAACATTTTCCTGAGCTGCACTACTATCCTGTTCAAGAGGTAGTACTTCATCGAGTTCTACTTTCCTCCCACTTACTTCTTTCGAGAGAAACTCTTTTCCGAAAGGATCCATTCTTGGCAACAAAGATCTTGCCCTCGGATCTTAAGTAGAAGGTATACCCTACGGTTTCCTTAGGGTATCCTATGAAGACGCATTTTTCCGACTTGGGTTCGAGCTTTTCAGGTTGAAGTTTCTTGACATAAGCATCGCATCCCCAAACTTTTAGAAACGACAGCTTAGGTTTCTTCCCAAACCATAATTCATACGGTGTCGTCTCAACGGACTTAGACGGTGCCCTATTTAAAGTGAATGTAGCTGTCTCTAGAGCGTATCCCCAAAATGATAGCGGTAAATCAGTAAGAGACATCATAGACCGCACCATATCCAATAGAGTGCGATTACGACGTTCGGACACACCATTACGCTGAGGTGTTCCAGGCGGCGTTAGTTGTGAAACGATTCCACATTTTCTTAAGTGTGTACCAAATTCGTGACTTAAATATTCTCCTCCACGATCTGATCGTAAGAATTTTATCTTTCGGTCACGTTGATTCTCTACTTCATTCTGATATTCCTTGAACTTTTCAAAGGTCTCAGACTTGTGTTTCATCAAGTAGACATACCCATATCTACTCAAGTCATCTGTGAGAGTGAGAACATAACGATATCCTCCGCGAGCCTCAACGCTCATTGGACCGCACACATCGGTATGTATGATTTCCAATAAGTTGGTTGCTCGCTCCATTGTTCCAGAGAATGGAGTCTTGGTCATTTTGCCCATGAGGCATGGTTCGCATGTGTCAAATGATTCATAATCAAGAGACTCCAAAAGTCCATCAGCATGGAGCTTCTTCATGCGCTTGACACCAATGTGACCAAGGCGGCAGTGCCACAAGTATGTGGGACTATCGTTATCAACTTTACATCTTTTGGTATTCACGTTATGAACATGTGTAATACTACGCTCGAGATTCATTAAGAATAAACCATTGACCATCGGAGCATGACCATAAAACATATCTCTCATATAAATAGAACAACCATTATTCTCGGATTTAAATGAGTAGCCATCTCGCATTAAACGAGATCCAGATACAATATTCATGCTCAAACTTGGCACCAAATAACAATTATTAAGGTTCATAACTAATCCCGTGGGTAAATGAAGAGGTAGCGTGTCGACGGCGATCACATCGACTCTGGAACCATTCCCGACGCGCATCGTCACCTCGTCCTTCGCCAGTCTCCGCTTATTCCGCAGCTCCTGCTGTGAGTTACAAATATGAGCAACGGCACCGGTATCAAATACCCAGGAGTTACTACGATTACTGGTAAGGTACACATCAATTACATGTATATCAAATATACCTTTAGTGTTGCCGGCCTTCTTATCCGCTAAGTATTTGGGGCAGTTCCGCTTCCAGTGACCCTTCCCCTTGCAATAAAAACACTCAGTCTCAGGCTTGGGTCCATTCTTTGACTTCTTCCCGGCAACTTGCTTAGCGGGCGCGGCAATCTCCTTGCCATCCTTCTTGAAGTTCTTCTTGCCCTTGCCCTTCTTAAACTTAGTGGTCTTATTGACCATCAACACTTGATGTTCTTTCTTGATTTCAACCTCGGCTGACTTCAGCATAGAGAACACTTCAGGAATGGTCTTCACCATCCCCTGCATGTTGTAGTTCATCACAAAGCTCTTGTAGCTTGGTGGGAGCGACTGGAGGATTCTGTCAATGACCGCCTCATCAGGGAGGTTAATATTCAGCTGGGTCATACGGTTGTGCAACCCAGACATCTTCAGAATGTGTTCACTGACAGAACTGTTTTCCTCCATCTTACAACTATAGAACTTGTCGGAGATGTCATATCTCTCGACCCGGGCGTGAGCTTGGAAAACAAGTTTCAGCTCCTCGAACATCTCATATGCTCCGTGGTGCTCAAAACGCTTTTGGAGCCCCGGTTCTAAGCTGTAAAGCATGCCGCACTGAACGAGGGAGTAATCATCAGCACGAGACTGCCAAGCATTCATAATGTCTTGGTTCTCTGGGACGGGAGCTTCACCTAGCGGTCCTTCTAGGACGTATTGTTTCCTGGCAGCTATGAGGATGATCTCAGGTTCGGACCCAGTCCAGATAGTTGCTGCCGCCATCTTTCAGCTTGGTTTTCTAGGAAGCGTTGAAGTTCAAGTTGACATGAGCGTTGGCCATTTGATCTACAAGACATATAATTCAAAAGTTTTAGACTAAGTTCATGATAATTAAGTTCATCTAATCAAATTATTAATGAACTCCCACTCAGATTAGACATCCCTCTAGTCATCTAAGTGATACACGATCCGAGTCGACTAGGCCGTGTCCGATCATCACGTGAGACGGACTAGTCATCGTCGGTGAACATTCTCATGTTGATCGTATCTTCCATACGACTCGTGTTCGACCTTTCGGTCTCCGTGTTCCGAGGCCATGTCTGTACATGCTAGGCTCGTCAAGTTTAACCCTAAGTGTTTTGCGTGTGTAAATCTGTCTTACACCCGTTGTATGTGAACGTAAGAATCCATCACACCCGATCATCACGTGGTGCTTAGAAGCGACGAACTGTAGCAACGGTGCACAGTTAGGGGAGAACACTTCTTGAAATTGTTGTAAGGGATCATCTTATTTACTACCGTCGTTCTAAGTAAACAAGATGCATAACTATAATAAACATCACATGCAATTATAAAGTAGTGACATGATATGGCCAATATCATATAGCTCCTTTGATCTTCATCTTCGGGGCTCCATGATCATCCTGTCACCGGCATGACACCATGATCTCCATCATCATGATCTCCATCATCGTGCCTCCATGAAGTTGTCACGCCAACGACTACTTCTACTTCTATGGCTAACGCGTTTAGCAATAAAGTAAAGTAAATTACATGGCGTTCTTCAATGACACGCAGGTCATACAAAAATAAAGACAACTCCTATGGCTCCTGCCGGTTGTCATACTCATCGACATGCAAGTCGTGATTCCTATTACAAGAACATGATCTCATACATCACAATATATCATCATTCATCACAACTTGGCCATATCACGTCACATGACAATTGCTGCAAAAAACAAGTTAGACGTCCTCTAATTGTTGTTGCATCTTTTACGTGGCTGCAATTGGGTTCTAGCAAGAACGTTTTCTTACCTCACGAATAACCACAACGTGATCTTGTCAACTTCTATTTACCCTTCATAAGGACCCTGTTCATCGAATCCGCTCCCACTAAAGTAGGAGAGACAGACACCCGCCAGCCACCTTATGCAACTAGTGCATGTTAGTCGGTGGAACCGGTCTCACGAAGAGCACGTAAGGTTGGTCCGGGCCGCTTCATCCCACAATACCGCGGAAGCAAGAAACAACTAGTAACGGCAAGTAAGTTGACAAGATCCACGCCCACAACAAAATTGTGTTCTACTCGTGCAAAGAGAACTACGCATAGACCTAGCTCATGATGCCACTGTTGGGGAACGTTGCAGAAAATTAAAATTTTTCTACGGTTTCACCAAGATCCATCTATGAGTTCTACCATGCAACGAGTAACGAGAGAGAGTTTGCATCTACATACCACTTGTAGATCGAATACGGAAGCGTTCTTGAGAGTGGTGATGACGAAGACGTTCCCAACGTGATTCCGATCACCGATGACCAAAGTACTGAAAGGACAGTACCTCCGTGTTCAACACACGTACGGGACGATGGCGTCTCCTCCGTCTTGATCCAGCAAGAGTGAAGGAGAGGTTGAAGAAGACAATCCCGATGGCAGCACGACGGCGTGGTGCAGCAGGTGCACAGTAGTTCTCGGCAGGGCTTCGCCAAGCTTTATGGAGAAAGAGAGGTGTTGGGAGGGAGGGCTGCGCCTACAACTGTGTTGGCAGCCCTCCCCCCCACCCCTCTATTTATAGGAGGAGAGGGTCAAGGGGGGCCGGCCCTCTAGGGCAAACCCTAGGGGGGGCGGCGGCCAAGGGAGGAGGGGAGGAGGGTGGCTTGCCCCCCAAGCCAGGGGGGCGCCCCCTTTAGGGTTTCCTCCTCCCCAAACCCTAGGCGCATGGGCCTAGGTGGGAGGCGCACCCAGCCCACCAGGGCTGGTTCCCTCCCACTTAGCCCATGTGGCCCCCGGAGAGGTGGCCTCCCGGTGGACCTCCGAACCCTCCCGTGGCCCCTGTATTTTACCGGTATACCACCAAACTTCCCGAGTCCGCTTAACCACTTTCCATATATAAATCTTTACCTCCGGACCATTCCGAACTCCTCGTGACGTCCGGGATCTCATCCGGACTCAACAACATTCGTAATCACATACTTGTCTTTCTATTAACCCTAGCGCCACCGAACCTTATGTGTAGACCCTACGGGTTCGGGAGACATGCAGACATGACCGAGACTACCTCAAGTCAATAACCAACAGCGGGATCTGGATACCCATGTTGGCTCCCACATGCTCCTCGATGTTGTCATCGGATGAACCACGATGTCAAGGGTTCAAGCAACCCGTATTCTATTCCCTTTGTCGACGGTATGTTACTTGCCCGAGACTCGATCGTCGGTATCCCAATACCTCGTTAGTCTCGTTATCGCAAGTCACTTTACTCGTACCGCAATGCATGATCCCGTGACCAGACACTTGGTCACTTTGAGCTCATTATGATGATGCATTACCGAGTGGGCCCAGTGATACCTCTCCGTCTACCGGAGTGACAAATCCCAGTCTCGATCCGTGTCAACCCAATGGTCACTTTCGGAGATACCTGTAGTGCACCTTTATAGTCACCCAGTTACGTTGTGACGTTTGATACACCCAAAGCACTCCTACGGTATCCGGAATGCACGATCTCATGGTCGAAGGAAGAGATACTTGACATTGGAAAAGCTCTAGCAAAACGAACTACACGATCTTTGTGCTATGCTTAGGATTGGGTCTTGTCCATCACGTCATTCTCCTAATGACGTGATCCCGTTGTCAATGACATCCGATGTCCATAGTCAGGAAACCATGACTATCTGTTGACCAACGAGCTAGTCAACTAGAGGCTTACTAGGGACGTATTGTAGTCTATGTATTCACACGTGTATTACGATTTCCGGATAATACAGTTATAGCATGAATAAAAGACAATTATCATGAACAAGGAAATATAATAATAATGCTTTTATTATTGCCTCTAGGGCATATTTCCAACACTAACTAGCGGCCATCAACGCGTGAGGATGACCGACAAAGGTGTGCAAGCATGGTAAGATGTCGGGTAGCCAATGAGGAAGAAAATCCAAGGGGTTTCCGACGAATCATGGACGACAAGTGCTTGCCACGGTCAAACCATCGACCTCTCAGTGGCATAAGTGTCTAGGGCACCCCTCACTTTCGGCGGTGCAGCAAATTCTTCAACATAGTAGTCTTTCAATGTCTAGTAAATATGATCATCATTTCCTTTGTGATGGGTGTCAAATGCCCAGGAGCCCTCAATTACCATACCCTCAATCAACTAGTGAGTCTAAATGTCCTATAGAGCTTGTTTTTTTAGTTGTTTGGAGGCACTCGTCCTGTTTCTGTTTCTGTTTCTGTTGAGAGACAAAAACAGCATGACGTTGACTAGTTACGAACCGTGCATGCGTGGACCTTGTGTTTTGGTGCAAGGACGCGTGCATGCGCGACATAGGCACGCGGCAATACTAGACTTACGACTAGTTACGAACCCCGGCCCCTCCCTTCCCTAAACACCGATCATAATTCTCCAGCTTAGTTTTTACATAAACGTTCGTAACTAGTCTACTAAGTAATGCTACACGTACAAAAGGATACAGACTTTTACATAAAGATGAAATTTGATTGGAGATTAAGGGGGAGAAGGGGCTCATCCCCATGAAAATGGGAGGGGGGAGAAGATAAGTTAGTTTGAAAAGATTCTAATCAGCTTGTAAAAGCAAGTAAACCTTTGTATGTTTAGCATTATTGCTAGTCTCCCTAAGTCCAGCATTGCCGCACAGACACGTGTAGCATCTCTCTTCTCTTCTCTTATTTTCTTTTTTTCTTTTTTCACTTCCACGGCGCTCCTATAGCTATAGCTAGCTTACGTTACCGGCGATCCAACAAATTAATTTTTTTTCTCTCGCGCGCAAGATGCATCCATTCATCGCTACTGGAGTAGTACAACACAGGGAAAGGGATTTGCCCCTCATAAGTTTGGAATGCAAGGAGGTCCGGTTAAAAAAGAGTACATGCATTAATCAAGCCAAGCTAGTTAGCTTTCCTCACGCATTCTCCGGCGAGGGCTTCTTGAAGCCCACTTCGATCTGTTGAAGCTAGCTCCGGCCGGCTCTTGATCTGTTGATCAAGAGATTACGGGCGACAATATTGCTACTAGAAACGCAATGGCAGTAAAGAAAGAGATCTTAAAGTCGAAATAAATAGCCCAGGTACGTCTCCCCGCCATTAATCAATCTAATCTGTATAGCACAAGCATCCATGCGTGCATTGCTAGGACTAGGATTACAAATATTAATTAATCAAGCGTAGCTAGCTAGCTTCTCCTCCTGCCGTTGGCTCCGGCTCCGTCTTCTTGAAGCCCTTCTCGAGGCTGAGGTCCTTGCGGGCGAGGTGGTCCATTTGGGCGACGAACTGGTGGTCGAACCACTCGCTGTTGCAGCCGACGATGCACTTGCGCAGCGCCGCCTCCGCCCTCGCGCACGCCTCTTTGTCCACGACGCGCTCGGCGGGGCCGGCGTCGGTCCGGCGCCCCTCGATCTCCCTGGGGTAGCACTCCCTCAGCGCCGCAATGAACTGGTCTCCGCAGCCGCCTTTGTCCGCATGGTCTATGACCTCAGAGACTTCGCCGAGGAACTTTAGGGAGGACTCGATGGCCCCCGTGTCCGCGGCCGGCCGGAGGTGTGCTAGGGTTAACGTACGTACATAGGTCACAATCGTTACGTTCTGCTAGAACCGTGCCGCCCGTCAGATCTTTATATGTACACGTATGTATGCGCGGTAGACTTTCCGCCAAAGGAATGATCGGTATTGACTAATTAGTTTGTCATACGTGTCAATCCTTTTCTTTAACTACTAGTGGCATGTGGTTTGAGAAACAACTTTCATATCAACTGCGGTTCAACTTAATGTCCTGGCCAAAATTTATAAAATTAGATTATAATCAAGATATCTTTCACAGTAAATATTTTTCACAGTATATTTTGTGATTTTCATTTGGTGGGGTTTGGCTGCACGCATTCTGCGGCCGTATGTATTTAAAGATGTAGGCAGTATATGGAATTTCTTAGATTAGAGGATCCACTCAGATCGTTTTTTCTCTCGCGCCTTGCGGCTGGAACCCTAGCCGCGGTGAGGAGGCTAATCTTCTAGCGCCGTCCTCGGTCGTCGGTGGTGAGGGGGTCGTCGGATCCACGCGCGTGGATCGTTTTTACTCTCTCGTAGTCTAGGTTTTTAGGTTGTTCATCATCTTAGCACCGGCGGCGACGATTACAGCGCTGAATAAAGATTCTTCAGGTCCATCCTTGACGAGGCCATCAATCCTATGGTTAGGGATGAATTTGAAAACAAGTCTGTTGAAGCAAGGATGGCATGGCGGCAGCGGCATCCTCGCGGCAGACCTGTGTCCTCGAGCTCCGCTGTTGCGAAGATGTTTGCTCCAGCATCGACGCGGAGCTTGGGAGGTAGTCTAGGAGCAGATGCAGATTGTAGTCTGCATCGACGATATCTGAAAGACGGAACGTCTGCTGGTTTCGTGGTTCGTGGATGGCAGGTATGGTTTCCTCCTTCGGCGTCTTAGTCGTGGTGGAGTGCCAGATCTGAAGTTCGATGGTGTGTCCGGGGTGTTGCACCGGTCTGATTCATTCAACTGTAAGGGCTTCACTTTTGGTGAGACACCTTGGAGGTCTGCAAAGCTGCATATCAGCGATGGAGTCGTGTCGAGCTCGGGTGAGGTGGTGATCCGTCATTCTTTTCTTCGGTGGCTACTATGGTGATGCCGGAGGCAGGTGACGGACGTTGGTGTCAAGCTCAGGGATGTTCTACTATTAATTCAGTTTTGTCATGTCGGTCCTTACGTAACTTGTATTTTGCTCTTTATAATATAAAATAAGACGCGTATTACCATGCAAAAAATATGGGAAGGTGTGTTCGCACCAGGCCACCAGCCTATCCCTACTTGTGGCCCCGTGTGCGACCGGGAGGGAAAACCAAATCGTCACCACCGGGGTCTCCCCTCCACGGACTCCACCTGTCCCTCATCCCTCTCGGTGCCGCCCAAGGGCGCAGACACGCAAAGCGGCAGCTGGGAGATCTCGTTTCCACACACGGAGGGTCAGCGCGGGCCAAGGCTTCGAGAGCCTGGAAGCGGCGCTGGGCGTTCCCTCGTTAGGAGTCCAGCGCAACAACCGACATGCAACTATGCATGTATGTGAGAACGAGGAAAAGAATAATGTCATCAGCACAACAAATGTTATTTTCAAAAATTTCAAATTGTGTTAACTCCTGAACCGCATATTCGATTTACGATTCATCCTCACAGTCTGCTTTGTCTCGGTGAGAGCTTCTATATTAGATAAGATATGTCTATGTTTCAATAGAAAAATTATCCACATTAAATGAAGCCATCTACTCTCTCCTTTCCGGTTTAGATTATCCATAGTGGGAGTAACATGGGTGGTAACATCACACTTATCTAGGCAAAATAGATGATGTGGCATGTAATTAATGAAGAAAGAGAGACATGTGGTAATATAGCTAGTTACTATAACATCACACATATAATTAATGAAGTGATGCATGACACAACATATATGTTACTACCCATTATGGAGATACTATCTCCGTCCGGGTTTACAGGGCACTTAGGCTGGTCATAGTGGGGAGTAACTTAGACTAGTAACATACATATGTTACTAGTCTATGTTACCACCATCATAGTGGGGAGTAACATATATGTAGTATCATGCAAACCATCATTTATTAAGGTGTAGACTCATTTTGTCTTGGGATGTGTTATGTTACAGTAACATATTATGTTACTCCAACCATCTCTCTCCTCATTAAATACATGCCATGTAAGCAAAAAAAATTTGGGATGTGTTATGTTACTTGCTATGTTACTCCCACTATGAGCAGCCTTAAGCAACACAGGCGCATCCACTTTTACTAGGCCGCTCCTATGGATCGTCGTTTCATTAATTACGAGCCCGCCGCTGCATGTGAGGGAGGCTGGGTGCATGCAAGCATGTGTCCTGGGACCACTGCTCGTTCCCTTGCATGCGTAGAAGCCAGCCAATGCATGCAAAGGCAGCAGGTGCAAGCTCAATTAACAACTACTCCCTCCGTTCCTAAATAATTGTCTTTCTAGAGATTTCAATAAGTGACTACATACGGAGCAAAATGAGTGAATCTACATTCTAAAACATGTCTACATACATCCGTATGTTATAGTCCATTTGAGATGGCTAGAAAGACAATTATTTGGGAACGGAGGGAGTACAGGAATCCAGGAATTTGCATGCTCCTGCGCTCTGCCTTGGTTCGGGTGATTTGGTCGCCGGACTAATAATCTCGGAGGGAGGTAGTAGTAACATAGACTAGTAACATATGCATGTTGCTACTCTTATTGGGCTCAAATCTAAAATCTCATCAACCAAGGCATTTTGTGAGTGGAGGAATGTATCTCGTACTTTACAAAACTACCCAAATTAATGCATGTAATTTGGGTTAATCACAGTGCATGTATGCTTGGCCACTAGATGAGTAGAAGCATTACATGCATTGGTGTGTTCATTTTTAATTCTTGCATGCAAAGATTTAATGCGCCTCGGAAACTAATAATGAGATTGAGATGAGCCCTTTAAATTGAAAAAAATAAAAAAATTAAGATAAGCCTTATAAACCGAAAAGAAAAGAGTAGTGAGTAATGAAATTGCCATGGTACTGTACCCAGGTGGCCACTTTGATACCGATTGAATGGCAATTTTGGCACCTATTTATCACCAAGTGGCAACTTTAGGGTCCAAAAGAAAGTTTTCCCGAATGCACCCAAGAGATATCAATCTAGTTGTGAAGCCCTTGACCTTAAACAACGATCTTTGAAAAGAATCATGAACCGGGTAGATGGTTTTGTGTGCTAACCAATTTCCCTCTTGCTATTGTTTCTATACAAAATAAATGCTTGCTATCCAATCGGGTAGATGATTTTATGATGAAAAGGACACAAGGGCGTCATGTCAAACGCCCCCTCCATATACTGAACATTATCCTTTATTTGTAAGAAGAAAAGTGTTCAACAGTTAAAACAGAAAACTCTATGTAAAAAAATCTGGTATGCTATCCAAATATACTTTATCTATCCTAAAATATTGTGCATACTAGGAGTAGATTATAGGAGGGAGGGGGTAGTATAGGTCATGCATACATAAAAAATTCACAGGTCCACACCTGCGCAGCGTTGCCCGCCCATCTGATTGCCTCAAGATTCCCAAAGTAGTTGGATCCCACATGTGGATACAGTAAGTTTTAAGTTTCAACCTATAACTTTCCATCTTTCGATTTTCTCGGTTGTTCGTAACATGTTTTGGAGTTAAAATTATAGTAGATTTTTGTTTCGGTCACAGGTACCAAAGTTATGAGTTTGTTGTTCGTTCGTGCTAAGTTTTAAAAGTTGAAACTAAAAGATATGAAAGATTGGTATTCCGAAGAAGAAGAAAAAGCACACGCGAGGGGCTTGGTGCCCTGAGGGCATCTCCAGCCGCGCCACCAGGAAGGCCTCCCCAGGCGATTTTTTCGCGCCGGCGCCGAAAAACGCCCAGATCGCGCCTCAGAGCCCGATTGCCCGGCTTGGGCCGAAAACAGCGCCGGCGGACCCAGCCCGAACCCGGCGCGCTGGGGGCGCCCGGGGGCGCCAGTGCGAGCTGTTTTGGCGCGAAAAAGACGCGGGCCAGCCGCGTCAGCGACTCGGCGCCTCGTGTTCCCCCAACGGCCTCGGTTCCCGCGCCGGTCAGCCTTGCCATTGATTACTCACGGGCGGCGCTTCACGGGACGGCGCGCCGACGCCTCCCCTCCCTCGCACGCGTACACACGGGCGCGGCCCGGCTATAAAAGCCGGCGGCCTCCACTTGCCTGTGCCCACACCAGCCCCGCCCCTCGCCGCCGTCCAGCCCCTTCCTCTCCCTGCCTCTCCCGCGCGCCGCCAGCCCTCCTCTACCTCTCCCGAGCCCGCCCAGCCTCGCTGCCGCCATGATGAACGCTTCCCGAGACGAGGCGGCGGCCAACGGCTTCGCCGCCGTTGCTCCGCGAACAGAGTCCTGCTCTGTTCGAGTTAACATCCCGCGCCACGGACATGCGCGCCGGGCCAACGGGGTGGAGACTCAGCGCCGGGGGAGTGCCCATTCCCCCGTTGCCCGACGCCATGGCGATGCCGAAGTATTTTGCCGAGGAGGTCGAGATCGTGCGCGCGTCCCTCACCGACGCCCAACTCTCCCTCCCCCAGTACGCCGCCGACAACCACGCAGCCTGGGCGGCGTATTTCGAGCGCCGCCAGCAGCAGCGATTGGCGTCCACCAACGGCGCGCCGGTGGTCGGCGGCCGGCAGAACAGCGAGGGGCGCCACCTCTGGTGGGGCGTCCCCGGCCGCACACTCGAGGGCGTGCTCACGTACCTCGAGGGCGGTAACGACCGCCGTTGGCGCACTTCGGCGCAGCACCGACGCTGCCGGGCCATGGGCGCCAAGGAGGTTCGGGTCCTCCTCCTCCTCTTCCTCCTCCCGATCCTCATCGCACTCCTCCGCACTCGCCCTGCTCGGCGTCAAGGCCGAGCCCGCGCGGAGTCGCCGCCGGCCGGGCGACTCGCAGCGCCGCATCGCTATCAACGAGGCGGCCGCGCGCGCTCTCCTCGCCGGCTCCTCCGCGCTTCGCAAGCCAAAGACGGAGCCGGGGCTGGCGCCGGTGAAGACGGAGCCTGGGCTGGCGCCGGTGAAGACGGAGCCGGGGCTGGCGCCGGTGAAGGCGGAGTTCGACGACGGCGACGCGTTTTAGAATGGGCGCGCCAGACTCCATTGCGATGGAGAAGGCGCGCCGGGAGAAGGCGGCGAGCGCCAGCGCGCCGCCTGCACCGCCGAGGAGCGCCGACGCGGCCGCGATGAAGACGGGGTCGTCGTCCTATGCGACAGCGACGACGACGACGACGACGACGACGACGACGACGCGCCGCCGCCAGTCCGCCATGGCGACGCCGGGTCCAGCAGGGGCGCCCGCGTCAAGGAGGAGAAGGCCGACGGCGACGATGGCGGCGACGACTTCAGCCCCTTTTTTCTTTTTTAGATTAGGTTAATGTAATGAAAATGCGCGAATTTCGCCAAAATTTGCCATGTTTAGCCGATATTTAACTACTTTTTATCATAACTTCGCCGAACGGCCCTTCTTCTTTTTTTAGTACGCGCCTGGGGCGGCCCTGGGGCCGACGGCTGGGGACCGACTCACCCCAGGGCCATTTTTTACGCCGGCTCACCCCTAGGCGGCACTTTTAGACGCTCCCTGAAGGGCCAACAGCTGGAGATGCCCTGAACCCGCATGCCCCTAATCCTCTCACATGCATACATGCACAACATGCGAAATAAAACTCCTACGTTTAATTATCCTAGTCTAGGAGTATCTGTCACCATCACTTGTGATGCATATGCATACTGAAGGGTATGATGGACCTCCTTTATTATGCTGTTTTGGCCAATAGATTTTGTACTACTAGTCAGGGAACACAAAAGAAGTGAGAGTAATGAACTCTGTATGTTTCTGCCAAAAGATTTTTACTAGTTGTCACCGAAAACGAACAAAGTGAGAACAATGAATATCATGCACAACTTTTGCCTATTATATCTTGTATATACTCACTCCGTCTAAGGCTGGTCACAATGGGGAGGAACTTAGGAGTAACATCACACACTCCAATACAACTTTGCTTATGTGGCACATATTTAATGAAGAGAGAGGTGCTTGTGGTAACTACCTAAGTTACCGGAACATCACACACTCCAAGAAACAATGAGTCTATAACCTAATAAATACATTGTTGCATGACACTACATAGATGTTCCTACCCACTATGGAGGTGGTAACATAGTCTAGGGAAGCGTGTAAGTTACTAGCTTATGTTCTTGCCCATTGTGACCAGCCTTAGGTTGTGCACTGTGATCAAGAAGGAGGGGAAAACAAGAAAACTTAATGTTTATTTGTTAATCAATAGCATTGCATGCAATGAACTAACCACTGCATGTCGTGTTTGGTAGTCTCTAGTCATTGAAAATATGCACGCCCCACATCTCTTATTGGTTGATATGTCAAGAAACAAGAAACGATGGGAGTTAATGCACCGCGCCTAAGTGTTTTGGAATTATTTGGTTTTTGTAAGGTAACTTATACACCTAGACGGAGTGAGTACTAACTTCATCGCTAATATAACCGATCTAATACATCACCAAACAATCGGCTTGTTAAGCTACCAACAAAAATTGCAATGACTAGTCGATCTAATCTGTCTAATCCGTGGTGAGTGCCCCGTGATGTGGGTGGAATGCGGTGTCTCGGACATGGATGCTGGGGTGGCAGCCGTGGATGGCGGTCTGCATGGTTGGCTCTCCGGCAGGCACCATGGCGGCGATGGTGGCTTTTCTCTTTGTCATGCGGGCGGGAAGTGGTGTAGCGGAGGCTGGCTCGGGCATGGTCTTTGTCATTGATAGTGATGGCACACTGATTCGGATCTAGGGATTTGAACTTGTCGCGCCAGCCCTGGCATGGTTGAGCTATCGAGCGAAAGCACTGCAGTTTGTTGCCAACGATGGCGACGCTTGCGGGAGGTGCTCTCTTCCTGAAGACGTCTTCATTGTGCTCCTCTCTGTGACAGGGTTACGGATGAAAACCATTGTCCGTGGTGGACTCTGCAGCGTCGACGATTACCACCGTTATCCCTCCTGTAGCGTAGTCGCGTGCATTCTGCGTGATCCGGTCATCCTAAGATCGGCATTGTACGAGGGTTACCTCATCATTCTATATCGTTCAGCTATGTACTTTATTCAGTTATTGCTTTATATATAAAGCAGATCGAAAGCCTGTTTCGCGATGCACAGAGTAGCTTAGCTTCTCATCATGCTGGTCCACCACCTAAATATGACTTGTTCATCTCTCCAAATAACGTGCAGCGACGATTTAGTGCCGTGATGGAGGATGTCGTCCATGCGCCAGAGGTACTGGTGCTTGAGCACCGCAGCCGTGGCCTTGACGCACGCTTCGATTCCACGACGTGCTCGGCGATGCCTTGCTAAATGTCGATCGTGTTCTGATGCTTCAGGAGGGTAGCGGCCATGGCACTTATGTCGCTTTAAATAGCTGCTCGTACCCACGGTTGGCTACTAATGTTACATATTTTTTTACCAGACAAAGAGAAAGAGCGTCATAATTTATGAGATCAAAACAAGCTTCACATCAGGTATTCCCGAAGTGGAGTAGATACGGGGCACGCAATACACTAAAATATGGATAATACTAAAAACTAAATAGACGAATTAAAGCCTCCAATTATATATGAGCTACCAGCTCTGCTAGTATCAACGATCGATCTATCCTATCCGATGCAATGCTATCAAACTTGCACAAATGACTGTCACTATCAATTATAAAACATGCATGGAATTACTACAAGCTAGCTAGCTTCTCCTCATGCCAGTCCACCACCTGTACTGGCGACGCTCCTCCTCCTGCACCTGCTCCGGCGACGGCTTGACGTCCTCGTCGAGAAGGTAGTCCATGCGGTTGATGTACTGGTGCTCGAACCACCGGCGGTTGCCGCCGAAGCACTTGCGCAGCGCCGCCGTGGCCTTGATGCACGCCTCGACGTTGACAACGCCTGGACGTCCGTCGTCGCTGTCCGAGGGGTCGCACTCGCTCATCGCGTTGGCGAACTTCTCGATGCAACCGCCGTTCTGCACGTGGTGTATGACCACGGTGGAGTCGCACCCGATCCCCATGGCCGTAACTTATGTGCTACTCCTACTATATTTTATTTAGGTTTATTATAATCTAGCCTCGATCAATCGGATATGCAGCCGCACCGATGCAAGTATATATACGTACGTGCGTGCTCATGAGAAACTTGCCGTGCAAGGAATGCCCTGCAGCGCTTTAATTAGAGGAGTCCGTAGCGAGTATTTCTGCAGGCCCATTAGGCACAAATCCAGCCGGCCCAAACAAAAAATAAAAGACCAGGCACAGCCCAGTTGCTTAGTATTACACTAAAAAAAATTCAAAACCGAAAAAACAATACGAAAAAATAAAATGAAACGGTAAAATAAAAAAGAACATACACTGGTTCTGTTCACACAAACTTTGTCTGATCAAAAAGTTTAAATTTTCCATGTAGCCAAAATCAAATTTCTGAATTTGCCCCGGTAAAAACATCTAGTGGTTTTAAAAGAATTGCCATATGTGTAGATAAAAAAAATTCATAGAGTTGCCTAGTGACAAAAAAACAAATTCTAAAAATGGGCATGTTCAGGTCAGGGTAGTGTGGCACACAGTTGATTCTGTTTCTCTGAACGGATCTTTGCCCAAATAATATTTGGCAATACTACTCTTGGTGCTATGTTTTCCTGCCTAATGGGGCACAGTTGGTTTGCTGGGCGATAAGGAATTGCTGCAGCCGGGCCACCTTTCAGTTTAAGCCTCCTAAATCCCAATTTGAATCGGCTTTCTCTAAGTATGATGACTTCCTGTCTGTCAAGGAGGATCGCCAGTGAACATGCATTGAGGTGATGGCAGCGGCGCGCCACGAACTCATTCCAGCGGATGCGGCATTGTGGTGGCTCTCTGAGGACTTGGTTGTAATTTTTTTCTTTCTGGGGTGCTTCTTGTAACCGGTTGGGCTTATTAATAGATCTGAAGGCCTTTTCGCAAGAAAATATTAGTATAAGTAGGAAAAATAATTTTGCTAAAGCACAACCTAGATGTGATGTAAGTATTGCACACCTGAGTCATATGTCATTGATTTTACCCTAAGTTTTGTGCAAGTATTTCCTTTTGTCTTTTTTCCTTTTCCTTCTAGTTTGATGGTCACTTAGACGTGCAATAATTAGAAACATCCTGATGTGCCCTAAACAAACCCAAGGAAAAAACTTTTCATGTTCTTTTATTTTAACACAGTATAGACGCAAGCACTCATGCATACGCGCATACACTCGCCCCTATGAACGCACACACACACCTTACCTCTATAATGAGCATGTTCGAGAGACTGAGCCAGCATATCATCTTGGATTTATGAAGTCACTGTAGGCGTCTCGTCGTCGGCAAGAACGTCTGGTCCTACTTACTGAATGATAATCCAATACAATACTCCATTCATCCTAAAATACAGTGCGTACAAGATTATAGTGCTGAGGGGACATGCACGTTAAAATATTCTGACGTTTTACTGACTTACTTTAAGAATGATGGTCACACTTGCATGTAAGATCTATCCCATCACTTGCGATGAATACGCTTAGCGAGGGGATGGACGAACTGTTTTGGCCGAAAGATTCTATAATAGTAGTCCGTGAACTCGAAGGAAGTGAGAACAATTATACGTACCCAAAAAATCCACAATTTAAAGAAAAGGAAAATAACTTGTGCCATTGTATCCAGTACTCTTAGCTTCGTCGCTAATACTATATGTATAATCGATCTAACCTATCTATACGAGTCTAGGTCATGAATGGATAGCATGGCTTAGTTTCTCCTCATGCCGGTCCACCACCTGAAGATGCAGCGTTCATATTTATCAGCGTACAGCTCAGCTCCGCTAGGGTTGGTGTCCTGGTCGAGGCCCTCATCCATGCGGCGGAGATACTGGTGCTTGAACACGGCGGAGTTGCCGGCGAAGCACTCGCGCGGCGCCGCCGTGGCCTCGACGCACGCCTCCACGTTAACGACGCGCTTGGCCTTGCCTCATCAAATGTCGCGTTCCGACACTTGGGGACTATAGTGGCCGGCGCACACGTCCATGGCCTTGTTGAAGTCGTCGAGGCACCCGCCGTCGGTCACGCGATGCACGACGAGCCTCTCATCGCACCTCTCCTGGCACCTCATGGCGTTAGCTAGCTATATAGGGTTAGCAACGAAAGTCGATTGATCGGTCGACCGCCATGTTGCTTTAAATAGCTGCCGGCAATGGGCGTAGGGTCTGTTGATATTCCAACTCCGCCACCCTGCGTGTCACGTTCGGTCTCAATTGTAAAGTCAAATACGTATCCATACACGGTACGTGCGGTGCAACCGTGTCACAGTATAATTTTTTTCCCGGATCTATCTCTACTCCTAATGTAGGAGTTGGCAGTCTGGTACGGTTTATTTTCGTCCGGTTTTTATTCGTCACCTCTCACCACCCCCACCAACTGGGGTTTCTCCTTTCCATTAAAAATCCAAATCTTATTGAAGGAGATATATATCTTGTTCCGTACTTACTTTGGCAGGTTCTGATTCATTCCCATCACGTAAATAAATAGGTAATTAAGAATTCAGAACTCGCATCATATATTTTGGTTACCTTCCTAAAATATAGACGTAATATTTTCTTCGATAACCCTTCAAAAAAAATGAGATATTTCTCAATAACAAATCATTAATCCTGCGCACTATGTCATTATTATTACCTCCACTATTAATTAACTATCACAAGTTTCCTAACCAACAAAAGAACATATCTTTTACTTGTGGGCGTACATATCCGCGCGCCCCCTACGGAGGACGCCATGCGCGACACCATGGAGGATGTCGCGGCCAGGCCTAACACTTGCAAGATACTCGAGAATGCCAAGACGTGCATCACGACGTCAAGGACGGCCATGATGGAAGGCGTGTTGCCATACGACCACGTACATGTGTTCGTGGACACGGTCATATTATATTTCTTATCATTAATACATAGAGACACACAGACTACATTCTTAAATCAAGTGTGTCCATTCAAATGTCAAGATATTCGTTAAGGAAATGTGTCCTACAATACTTCGTAGTCGCCGTCATTCGTAGCAGCCATTCATGCGAAAATATTTTGGAAATCGAGCACTGAATCAATTTGGAAATAAAACCATTAATGTAATTAATCAACTAGATGGTTAATTATGTATGCAATTGATTAGGTCCATTTAAATATATATTTTTGCACCCAATCAATTTTGAAACCAAGTCATTAATGTAATTAATGGTTTAGGTAGACACTTAATTATGCATGCATATAATTAGAAGTAGTGATTTTTTCCAATTAGGTGGGTAATTAGTCAATTTGGTTGGCAGTTAAACAGGCGTGCGAAGAATTAGGTAGGTTATAATTATTTGTGTAATTAATTAATTAAGCAAGCAGTTCATCGCGTTGAATCATTTTAAAAGCGCTCGTCGACAAGGACAATCAGCAGGCTCTCAGCGACATGGTCGAGCACCATTTGCCAACATGGACAACGGACACCATGCGCCCGCGACATGGACGACCTAGCATTCACCAAGATGGATGACAACCATGCTTTGCAGGATGTCCACATGTTCACGGTTTCCGAAACGTTCATGGATGAGTACAACACGACACTAGATTGGCAAGGTGGTTCATGCTATAGTTGAAAGGGAGAGTGCTCCATGAATAAGAAGGAAAAAAGGAACTAAAGCGACCAAGTGGTCCATGGTGTTGGAGATTGAAAGTGTGTTCCAAAAATATAAAGCGAAGCAAAAATGAAAGATTATTATAAAAAATAAGTAGGAATGAGAATTAAAACTAGCGAGGAAGGAGGGAGAAGAAGAAGATGAGGCGTCGCTGACAAACACTCTGATGTTGGCGTCAACGAAACAGGTTGGCGAAGAGACTAGGAGTAGAAGATGTGAGGAAAGACGAGGAAGAGAAGAACATCAATTATCCCTTGTAGCAATGAATGGTATCTGGACTGGAGGTGGAGCTTATTTGTGACTAGGAATACTTTCAGGTTGCCACTTACCTCCCATGTCAGTGTGCATTTGCGAAGTTGAATGTACCTTTGAGACTGATCTCTATAGCTATTTATTATTTTATGTCAATAGTATGTGTTAGTTTAATCCACTTTATTATACAGTAAATATGAAAAAATTCATCTTTGTTGCAATGCATGACGAAGGTGAGGTGGGTGTCCTTTGATTTTAAAGGAGGCTCCAGCAAGAAATGTCCCACTAAGGCGGGAAACCGAGTGAGAAAGGGAGGGTCCGAGAGAAAAACAAAGGGCGATACGTTGTGGGGTGGGGTTTTTGTGTTGGACCCATGTGTTGGAGATAACATGGGGATAGTCCGAACAACTGCATTTCTTCCTCGTATATGGTCTAAATTTGTGGGAGCGCGGACTTTCCACACAGTTGAATTTTGGAAAGCCTAATAACCGTTCGTTTGATGTCCGAACACGTCCGGACCTTTGAGAACAAATGAGCCCGGACCTTACATACAACCTTAATCATTTGTTCGATTAATTTATATATGCATAGCCCGTAGCAATGCACATGCAGTCTGCTAGTATATATCTTATCCTAGGGTCAACCCAACTCACGATGGAACGTTCTGCTATTAAGTATCTTTTGGTTAACTGCGCAAGGAATGTCCTTCCAAATCCTTCTGGTTTACTGCTCATTCATGGAGTTTCAGAAACCACCTTTTTAACAACTGCGTTTCGACTGAACATGGTGGCCAAAAGTTATAAAAGTACATTTCAATGAAAATACTTTCATAACAAATCCAACAAATATTACTCCATCTGTAAAGAAATATAAGAGCGTTTAAATCACTATTATATTTCTTAACAGAGGGAGTACTTTTCTCACCAATCAAATCCTAGTATTTTTTGTACACATTGCGATTCAAGGTTGGTGAAGTTTGACTTGACAAATTCTACATTGGCATGTATTTACAAATGTATAGGTAGTTATTTATTTTTTAATTTTTTATAAATGTATAGGTAGTATGCAGTGCAGTTGTAGCCAGATAGGAAGAAATTCAAGAGTAAACATAGATTGTAAAGACTAGATAACGTGCCTTTTTTTCCAAACAAATCTCACTCTTTGCATCTTCACGTGCTTCAGGACCTCCGTGATGCCTCAGTGAGCAGCCAACCGTTGGGCCTTTTGACCCACAGCACGCCTTCACCCAGCCTGCTGCTTGCTACCCTTGGCCGGCATGCCATGTCGCTGCTCAGCATGCACGCCTTCCGCACGCGGACAGCGCAGCCGTCGCCTGCCTGTACGCACACCCAGGCGCCGATCCGATCAATCTCGCCTATGTGCACGCACACGAGTGAAAAGGTCTTCGATAATCATGCAACATGAAAAAAAAGATAACATTTGCTCTTTTATAAGTAGTACATGTAGAGAGATTCAAACGGGCGACCATAATATTGCAATATTGTGGAAGGCTGGCTGGAACAACAAATACGTGTTTAACCAAAAACAACTGTTTGTCGTGTGGATAGAGAACTTCTAGAATTCAGAGCAAGTATACAAACTCCGCAAACACCACTAACTGATCTGTTCTATAACATTAAGATTATATATAGGGCATGCAGACTTGTATGATGGGTTGTTCAAAGAATAGGAAAGCTTCATCACCATCCATGCATAAGTATCAACCTAGCTTCTCCTCATGCCAATCCAGCACCTGAACCGGGTCAGGTCTTCCTCCTCCACCTTCTCCGGCGATAGGTTCCGATCCTCGTCGAGGTCCTTATCCAAGCGAGGTATGTTGGAGAAAGGACCTTCACAGAAGGGACGGTTTGCCATCCGGTTGTTGGAGGAGAGAGGAGGGCGAAGGGGGTCTCGGATCTAGCATCAGCGGTGAGAAGGGATGGAGTGGGAAAGGAATCACGTGGAAAAGTGGGCGATCATCACGGAATTGGAGGTTGCGGACGTAAACTACGTTTAGAAAAGATAATGTTTTGCTCTTTTGTAAGTAAGTATGAGTATATATAGAGGTTCCAATGGGCGACCGTAATGTTGCATGAAAAAGTGTTTATTGAGCGGATAGAGTACCTCTAGGATTTTATAGAAAGAAAACTCAGCCAAAACAAAGAGTCGATTATATCAAGTATATATACAAACTCGACCATTACCACTAACCAATCTGATCTATCACATTAAGATTATATAAAGGGCGTGCAGACATGTATGAAAGGAAAAGTACAAGAATTAGTTGATGGGCTGATCGCCAATCAGCACTGATCACAATACGTGCATAGAGGGGTTAAAAATAATAATCCATGCATAGGTATATAATCGACCTAGCTTCTCCTCATGCCGGTCCACCACCTGAACCTTTTCAGCTCTTCCTCCTGAACCTTCTCCGGCGATGGCTTCCGGTCCTCGTCGAGGCCCTCGTCCATGCGACGTATGTACTGCTGCGCGAACCACAGGCGGTTGCCCTCGAAGCACTCACGCAGCGCCGCCGTGGCCTTGACACACGCATCGACGTCGAGGACGCGCTCGGCGGGGTCCTCCCGAGTCATGATCTGCCTGGGGTGGCACTCGTCCACCGCCGTGATGAACTCGTCGATGCACCCGCCGTTGGCCACGTGGTGCTCGACGCAGTTCTGGTCGCTGATGAATTCCGTGTTTGCCGTTATTGCTTGGCCTAGTTCTTTGCCTATTCCTCCGGCCGATGCAAGCAACGCATCCATGATCCCCATATCCCTCCGTCCGTCCGTCCGGCTGCCTCGCGCTAGGGTTTGTGTTATGTTAAACAACGAGATCGAGCGAGCGGTATATATAACGGATTGGATGAGTTGATGGCAATGTGTGACGTACAAGCTATGGTCACGTACGTCTGACGGATTGGATCAGTTGATTGATGGCAATGTGTAGGTAGAGTCGTACAGTACGTTGCAACCATCAAACGTACGTTGATGGGTGTCTCCCGCGCCGGACCTGGCGGGTCTCATCCTCTGCCGTCGAGAGAAGAGAAGAGAAGCGATCTCGTTTTTTTTTGTTCTTTTTTTTTTTTACGGAAGAATGGATCGTTGTTTCGTGCGCGCGTGTGCCGTACGTACGTGGCGTTTAAAAAAGCGTGAACGTGCTCGCGCAGAAACAAGGTATTTTCTTTGGGGTCGGGGCAATGTGTAAACAAAGCCAAGAGCTCGGTTTTTTTCAGCCCAAACACAAGGGCGTCGGCGAAGGCAGGGGTCAGGAGTAACTTGCAGATATACAGAGAAACTCTTGCCGAGAAGTGCCTAGGCTTGCCCACGGCGGCAGGCCGGGTTACAGAGGGAAGTTTTGTGCATGTCAAAGAGCAAGCAAGGTCCATAGTGCAAGGATATTGCGAGAGGCTCATGTCAATCGCGGCGAGGATGGTTCTCCTCAAAGCAGTGATTCAAGCCCTACCGGCCTATTCTATGAGTTGTTTCAAACTCAATAAAGGCTTATGCCAGAAAGTCACGGCAGTGCTGTCAAAGTTTTGGTGGGATGAATCTCTTGATAAGAGGAGAATGCACTGGCAATCATGGGAGAAGATGGCTGTATCTAAGTCAAAAGGAGGCTTGGGCTTCCGGGATTTGGAGCTGTTGAATGAAGCGATGCTCGCCAAACAGGCATGGCGATTGCTGGATAGACCGGACAGTTTATGCGCGCGTGTTTTGAAGGGTAGATATTACCCAGATGGAGATTTCTTGCAGGCAGGATGCCCTGCTAGCGCTTCCACTACATGGAAGGCGATAATCACTGGCAGAGAAGTACTCAAGAGGGGCTTTATACGTAGAATTGGTGACGGAACTACTACGGAGGTATGGCATGACAATTGGATACAAGGGAGCAATACTTTCAAACCTGTGTGTAATATGGGTAGTGATCCGATATATCTTGTGTCTCATTTGATGACGGATGATGGCGAATGGAATAACGAAATTATCGAGAGAACCTTCATCGCCCCGGATGCAAAAGCTATCATTAACATGCCGAGGCCGCGGGTAGCTCTACCTGATTTTTGGGCATGGGGCTATGAGAGGTCCGGGATCTCCACGGTCCGTTCAGCTTACAAAATGTTGATGGCAGATCGGGAAGATGATTTGAACCAGGTTGGCAGCTCCTCCCAAGGGGAGGAGGTGTGGAAATCACTATGGAAGCTGAAGGTGCAGCCCAAGATACAAATTTTCTGGTGGCGGGTCCTTAAAGGATTCCTATCGGCGAAGGAAGAGTTATGCCGACGACATATAGGGGAAGATCACACTTGCCCAATGTGCGGCAATGAGGAGGAATCACTGTCTCACTCTCTGGTTTCATGCAATCATGCCAAACTGTTTTGGACAGAGGCAGAAGATTTCTTCGAGTTCGAGATACCACGGCTACACCCAGCGACGTGGTCGAGGGATTTGCTTGATCCCAGTTTTATCGGGAGAGACCGGGCGGCTGTCATTATCTCAGTCATGTGGGCAATCTGGTCAAGTAGGAACAAATACACCCATGAGGAAGTCAAATATCAGCCCGGGAGATTGATGGTCCTAGTGAAGGAACTCATCCAAGCTCTGTACATCCCGCCCAATGCCGAGGGGAGGTGTATCACGAAGGAGAGATGGAAGCCACCGGAAGAAGGATGGTGGAAGATCAATACGGACGCTGCGGTGGACGGGAGCGGGGCTTCCTCAGCGATCGGACTAGTGGCTCGGGGCCACGACGGAGAATTGAAGCTAGCGGGAGGCCGCAAACCGCCCGGGGTAACTGATCCGTATTGTGCTGAATTGCTAGCTGTTAGGGAGGCTGTGCGTCTGGCTATGGAGAAGGGCTGGACGCGGGTGATCGTCGAGACGGACTGCAAAACTGTTATAAACGAGTATATGGCGATGGAGTGCAGGTCGACAGGTAGCCCGATCATCAGCGAGATCAAATCCTATCTCCAACACTTTCAGGGGTTGCAATTAAACTTTGCTAGTAGAGATGCCAATGAGGTAGCTCACTGGTGCGCCAGAGAGAGTCTGGCTAGTGCTTCGGTTGTAAACTTTTTTGATGTTCTCCCTGCTTCATTGATTGCCCTAGCGCAATCGGATGTAAACCGTCTTAGGCCCTGTTTGGTTCCAAATAAGTCACCAACTTATAAGTCGAAAAGTGCAAAAAATGACTTATTTTACCAAACGGACCCAACTTATAAGTCACCCCAACTTATAAGTCATAAGTTGCTCCACCCCAACTTAAAACTTATAAGTCACCCCCTTTTGCATGGGTCCCATTATCTTTACATAAAAAACAAGGTGGGAAGACGTGCTCAGGTGACTTATAAGTCAGATGGCAACCAAACAGGCGTGACTTATAAGTCACTGGTTTTAAATCACCTGACTTATAAGTCAGGTGACTTATTGGAACCAAACAGGCCCTTAATAATGAATAAAGGCCTTTGAGGGCGGTTCTCAAAAAAAGAAAGCAAGCCAAATGCATGCATGCACGAGCGACGCCTTCATTCTGCCGCTTTAATTTCCTTACATAATACGTACTATAAAAGCAAAAAAACAAAATCAGAATCTACACCATGAACCAAATTTAACGAGTGCACTACTCCACACATGTCCACATGGATGCATGCATACATCGTTTTTTTTTTTGTTCTTTTTTTCTTTACGGAAGAATGGATCGTTGTTTCGTGCGCTCGCGTGCGTCTGTCCTCGAATTCGAATCGGTCCAAGGAAGAAGAAAAAATGCAGAGCGATGTCGCACGCGTGTGCCGTATGTACGTGGCGTTTAAAAAGGTGTGAACGTGTTGCGCACAAACAAGGTATTTTCTTTTCTCTTTTTGAAACAAAATAACAAGGTCAATTTAACCACGACGCACGCACACAGCCACACACGCATGCATGCTTTTTCTTTTTCCGGCCGTGGACCGCCAAGCGACGACTACAAAAGCATTCAAAAGTCATCGCCCCTCCCCGTCGGAGCCAGACAGTACTTGTTGCAACACAAAGTCGGGACCTCCTCATAGGACCAGCACACCGGAACACCAACCCCCCACTAATGAAGGGTACCGTATATCGAAAGGATCCAATATAAAAACACGCAAACGATGATCACATCCAAGCAAAGACATGCCTACCGACGATGCTAAATGAGGGCTAGGCGGGATTCCATCTCGAGATAGCCGCCGCCGCCTTCTCGCCTTCCTGAACAGGACATAAATTAACCCTAACAAAACTCAAAGAAAGGTCTAAAAAACGGAGCCGGCAACGGCCGGGATCCACGCATGCGCCATGGCCTTAAGGCCACTGGAGATGAGGCGGACCGCCGACGGGAGCCTTCTTAGGGAAGAGGAGCCTGTCGGCGGCAGCTGAGAATTAAGCAGCCATGAGTTGATGCTCTCACTTTTTATTCTTGAGTGTGCTGCCACCACTATCAGGTTCCAAAATACACTAATGCATACGGGAAGAGAAGAAGAAGAAAAACTTTTGTATGAGTTCAACTTGTACGTTTTTCATTTTCGTCCCTTCATTCGTCTATGTCAATCAAACAGACGTTCAAGTTTCCCTTAAAAGAAAAGGTTCCTCAGCAAGTTCATTTGCTTGTCTCCACATCGATCGCTACCAACGCAAAATACTTAATCATACCTCTACATGCACGCCGGCCTGGGTTGATGCAGGGGGTCGATGCCGACTCTTTAGATTACCAACTTCATTTGGCCTCTCTCCATGAGCAACTTCATCCCGCCACTTATTGCTGGCCCGCATGAGACTCTCGTGGCTCGACCATCAAGAAAAGGAACTCCCCGTTCGTTCGATCGACGCCCAGTCCATCCATTCTTCTAACTCTATGAAGCAACTCCCACATCGGCTTGAGCTTTGTGAGTTCAACCGCACCGTCTGCATCTTCTGTTTAGACCCTCCAACAATATGCCAGGTCGGCAATCGCAATGCGCGGGATGAGCCGCACGCTGAGGCACGTGAAGTGGTGGACCGATAATCGGGGCCGGATGGACTAGCCCAAGGGTTCATGGGGCACGGGTTAGTTTGCGACGGCAACCTGAACGGTGAGAGACTAGCTAGAGCGCAAACCACACCCCACGCCTCTTGGGTTTATTTCCACGCCAAGACGGCAATGACCCCTCGGCCGCGCAAACCATTCCTCTCCCAATCACAGCGACGTCGAACCTACAGCTTGTTATTTTTCCTCCCGTCGTGCGGCTGCGGGACGAATGGTTTGGATCACGCCCGGAAATTCGGCTCGCTCCCGCTCAGGCTGGTCATAGTGGAAGTAACATAGGTAGTAACATAGATGTCACATAAGCAAAAATGGTGATGTGGCAAGTAGTTAATGTGGAGAGAGGCAAATAGAGTAACATAATATGTTACCATCACATAGCGCTTTCCAATGCATAATGAGTCTACAAAGTAATAAATGAAGGCAACTATGTTACCACACCTATGACACTACCCACTATGAAGGTAGTAACATAGACTAGTAACATATATATGTTACTAGTCTAAGTTACTCTCCACTATGACTAGCCTCAGCCCAAAGCAATGCTCCCGGTTCCAAATTTCAAAATTGTTGAAAGAAAAAGAGCCCATTTCAATTCAATTGGATCCAATCCAATCCAATCCATCCGTCCTCCCACACCCCACCACCTCTCCCCTCCTCCTCCTCTCCTCCACAGCCGCCGCCGCCGCCGGCGCCGGCGACCTCCGCTCCCTCTCCACCTTCCCTCGCCTTGTATCCCACGGCGGGGCCCATAGATCGAGCAGCCAGATCGGGATCGGCCATGCCCACGGCGGGGCTTCTGGATCCGCGCCGCCGTCGATCCGGGACGCCGCCATGCCCACGTCCACGCGCGCGCAGGGAAACGACGAGTGAGGGGGCTTCCTCCCCACGCTCTCTCCCGGGACGCGACGGCCGGCACCTTCTCCACATCCGCGCGAAGGGAGACGACGAGTGAGTGGGCAACCACCGCTTCCTCCCCCGCCCTACCTCTCTCTCCCGGGACGCCGCCATGGAGCTCCGACCCCGCCGCCTTGGCGCTCTCGCGTCCCTCCCTGTCTGTGCGCGTGGAAAGCACTGCCCTAGGTCTTGGTGCTCTGTACAAGAACAAGAACGTGTTTGCATCAATCAGGACACACCACTTGACGCCTGGATGAGATAAAACATGCATGGCACATCAATTATTGGTGAAACTGCTGAATTACTTACACATGTTAGAAAAATAATAAGCATGACTTGGTTCTCGTTTTGATTTGGTAGGCCTGTCAAATCTGTTCCCTGATGATGCATACACACGCACAACTTTGGTTTTCGTTTGCCTCTGTTCACATCTGTCGCGGGACAAGCGCTGCTGCTAGCTCTGTTGCCAGGAACAAATTAAGTTTCTTATCCTCCATCTCAGGCCCATCGGTTGCCTGGTTTTTAGTGTTTTGTTCTACTCCCTCCGTTCCCAAATAATTGTCTTTCTAGCCATCTCAAATGAACTACAACATACGGATGTATGTAGACATGTTGTAGAGTGTAGATTCATTCATTTTGCTCCGTATGTAGTCACTTGTTGAAATCTTTAGAAAGACAATTATTTAGGAACGGAGGGAGTAGCCTTTAGGTTAGGTTTTTAGTGTTTCTTATCCTCCATCTCAGGCCCATCGGTTGCCTGATTGACAGTGAATCTCATCCATCAATAAAAGATTAGATGATGCTTTTGTGTACATCTCGACAAAGCCTAGACATTTTTGTTGCATCCCATTCCATGCTTTGTCGATCAATGATGCGGTTTGTAGGCTTGGTTCCCTCATGATGCGGTTTCCTCATGCAAACAGGTGCAGTTGTGCCCGTGGATTCTTCATCCACTCCGCCGCCTCCCGCCCTGCCCCTCCGGTGGCCCCCATTCTTCTTCTACTCTGGGATAGCTCGTGGTAAGGCATTGGTTCCCTCCTATGCGCTCTCTGTCAGGAGCTGCGTGTCTGCAGCCATCCAGCATGCCATGTTCTTGGTTACCTCATACCTCGGTCATCATATAGGGTCAAACATATTCTGTTTTTCATCATCAATATTTTGTTATGATGCTTGTTGCAGGGTTATATTGGAAGGTACTTTATTGTCAATTTAGACATCATGGAGCTTACTATGCTATCATCGTTCGTGTTCTTAGCCTTGGTCACCATAACTATTGTCGTGTCCATGTTATTTAGCTCTAGTCATTGTAGCATCAAACACCTCCTCTAGGTCTTTTTTATCATCAACATCAACAATTTCATGATGCATGTTTCAGAGTCAATATGCCAAGTCTGCTCACTTGTATTTTGCATCAATCTAGATGCTAAGGGAGCTTACTACTCAATCTTTTTTTTGGTTATGTCTCCTTAAGTTATTGCGTTTTGTACCGCTCTCCATATTCTGCTGTGCTAAATGGTTGGTGTCCTGATTCTGGTACAATGTGTACAATCGATTGACACCTCTCTCGTACAGATTTCAGTCACTTGTAGCTGCTAACTTGTTGATATCACTTGTTTGTTTGACGGGATGGATATTTTCCATGCATGTCCTTGGTTTTGTCATACGTCAGTCATCAGATAGTATTGAACATGCTCTGTTTTTCATCATCAATATTTATGTATGATGCTTGTTCCAGTGTTACTATAAGGCAGTATCATATAACTTTAGACACATAATGGAGCTTACTACTACAGTTCAGTATCAATTTAGACATGACGAAACAATCATTGTTAATGCCTCTTGACCCAGGTCACCATAATACTATCATGTCCATGTTCTTTGGATTCAGTCATTCTAGCATCAAACACCTTCTGTAAGTCTTTATCATTAAGAAAACCAATTTCATGATGTTTGTTTCAAAGTTAATGTTTGTTTCACTAGTGTTTTGCATCAATCTGGCACTGATGAAGCTTACTATGACAACTCTGCTTATGTGTCTCCTAGGTTCATCAAAGCTGTTACTACGAAGGGAGAACTCCAACGTTTAATTGACCAAGTCTGTAAAATCTACCGCCATCAGTTGCGAATGCTTTGATGAACCGCCTCTGTTATGCTGTTCGTGCCGAAAGATTTTGTACTAGTGGTAAGCGAAACAAGGCTGAACTAAGTATGGGCATGGTGCACATACCGAGAAAGTCCGCAACTAAAAAGAAAGATAATCCAACACAGCCATAATTTGTGCCTATTACATCCTGAATACTAACTTCATCGGTAATATGATCGATCTAATCCGTCTATACCGGAAAACTCCACAACTAAAGCAAAAGAAAATTCGAACCGAAGTAGCATGTGCCTGTTATATCCAGTAGTATGGTAATTGTATAATCGATCTAACTCATCTATCAAGACGAGTATATATATAAGCGATGCATGCATGCATAGGATGTCGAGCAGCTTGCGTCTACCTACGGGGACCGGCGCTGGCCCGGCGCCGAGGGGGCGCCACAACTCGGAGGGCTGCCGTCAATGGTGGGGCACTCCCGGGCGAACTCTCTCCGCCGTCCTGGCACACATCGAGGGAGGCAAACGAGCCATGGCTGGAGTACCCAGCGTCGTCCTTCTCTCCCAGCCGCGGAAGCTCCTGGTTGATGAGGCATATGGACCTGTCGTCCTCTGGCTCCCGCTCCTCCGGGTCCGCGGCACCACTCGTACCCGTCAAGCCTGAGCCGTAGGAGACGCCGCTCCGTCGGCGCAGCCGCAACGGCAACCTCGTCATAAACGGGGGCCACCATGTCCCTTCCCCTCCCCGCACCACATTCGCCTGGTCTAGCCGAAGAAGGAGCCGACACTCATGGCCGCCGACCTGGAGAGCGGCCTCGCCTAGTTGCGCGTAGACTACGTGGTGCAGGAGATGGAGCGCCAGCGCCGTGCTATGGAAGAAATCGCCGAGCTGCGCCGTGGCCGCTCTCCTCGTCGCGGCGTCATCATGCTCTCCGACAGTGATGAGGGTTCGAACGGTTGGAGATGCTCTTACCAACAGCCTTTTCCCCGTTGTACGCTGAGGCTTCTATAGTCGCGTCGAAACCGTCTTTTTCATGCCCCACGAACCAAATGGATTGTCGAACGTGGGATTTTTTACTTCGGTTCATAATTTTCGGGTATAGCAAAAATACAGGCTATTGTACATGGTGTTTACCCTGCTGTTTATAGATGATGTGGAGAACTTTTACTGACTGCAGGCGTCTAAACTAATGTACATGCCCTAATGTCATTAGTTAGTTGACAAGACAGGGTAAGATGAACCTCCCTCGGGCGACCACACCACCGCTTCATCGTAGGAGGATAGTATTCAAAACATTTTTACTCTTGCCACTTTTTCTATATCAATACATGCCTGCAGCTTATTTTGTCATCGAAAGGCCACAAGGACGTCGTGTGTAACGTCTAGCGAGCGAACGTTCCCTCCATATACTTATGGTTATATTTTAGAAAAACACAAATGACAAAGAAAATTCTGTGTATGATATCAATTTTATAGTTCATCCGTCCGAAAATACACTGTCCAACAGCTAAAACCGGAGGGAGTAGTATAGGTCATGCATACATGCACGTAAAATAAAACTCCAACGTTGAATTATCCTAGTCTAGGAGTATTTGTAAGTCTATCAGCGTCACTTGTGATGCATATGCACACCAAAGAGTTTGATGAACCGTCTCTGTTATGCTGTTTTGGCCGGAAGATTTTGTACTAACTGTCTGGGAACAAAGGATATCGTGCACATACATTGAAAGAAAAACATAGTCCAACGCAGACATAACTCCAACGTTTAATTGACAATGTCTATACTCTATAAGATCTATCGCCCTCAGTTGCGATGCACATGCATAGCGAATGGTATCATGCATATAGCGAGAAACATAATGAAGCACAGAACTAACTTTTGCCTATTATATCTATGCTAACTTGATCGCTAATATTATATAGATCTAATCTAATCCATCTATAGCCAAAAACTCAACAACTAAAAGCAACAGACAATTCGACACCGAAATAGCTTGTGCCTATCATATCCCAGCAAGTAGTATGCTAATATATATAATAATCGATCAAACCCATCTATGTGTACAAGAGTATATATAGGCGATGCATGCATGCACAGGATAGCTTGGCTTAATTAGCTTCTCCTCAGGTCAGTCCACCACCTGAAGATGGCTTGTTCATCTTGATAAATCTGCCGCCCCGACGGCTTGGTGTCCTGGTCGAGGCCCTCGTCGATGCGGCGGAGGTACTGGTGCTTGAACAGCTTGGGGTTGCTGGCGAAGCACTCGCGCAGCGCCGCCGTGGCCTTGACGCAAGCCTCCACGTCCACCACGCGCTTGGCCTTGCCTCGGCGGATGTCGCGTTCTGAAGCTTGGGGACTGTAGACGCCGCGGCACACTTCCATGGCCTTGTTGAAGTCGTCCAAGCACCCGCCGTCGGTGACGCGATGCATGACGAGCCTCTCGTCGCACCTGGCGCCGGCCTTGGACGCTTCGTGTGATGCATGGCTGGCTTCCAGGTATGTAAGGAACCCCATGGCGTAGCTTGGGGTAACAACCAAATCGATCTATCGCTATGTCTCTTCTCTTCTCTTCTCTTCTCTTCTCTTTATATAGATAGAAGAAATTGCTACCAACGATAAGGTTTGTCGATTAATTGCACCGTCGGTCAAGACAAATTATTACCGTGTACGTATAATATAATCCATGCACGATACGTGCGTTGCAAGCGCGGTCCATTTCCTCGTACGTCACCGAGGGCTTTCTTTTTTTCTCTCACCTCGACCTGGCTGGGTCCCTCGCTGGGTTGGGCCTATGCTTGGGCTGCGTCCGTGGTGTCCAGAACAAGGCCGAGAAGCTACGCCCGTTCATACGTATTATTTTTTTAAATTTATCGCACCTCGCCCGCACGTTCGTATACTTTTTTTAGCAATGCACGTTTGTATATGCATCGAATTCGAGGGAGCAATTAGTTAAGGAGCGTTCCTTCGAGCAACGATCATTTGCGGGTGGGCTGAGAGCGTGCCACACGCTCTCAGCCGCCGCCACGTGTCGTGCTCTGGGCGCTTCCATCATATTTTGTATTCTTTTATTTTTCCGCACGCGTTTTCGGCTTTTTAAGCGGGTTTTGTTTTAACTTTTCGGTTTTTCACCGGTCTTCTTTAGCTTTTTTTTAAACTTCCGCGAAAGCACGGTGCCTCTCGGAAACGAAAAAAAAAAACGTTTTGTTTTTTCGTTTCGTGAGAGGCACGATTTTGCTTTCGCAAGAGGCATGCATGTGCCTGTCGAAAACGGAAAAAAACGTGTTTTCTGTTTTTTTTTCTTTCACGAGAAGCACGGTTTTGCTTTCGCGAGAGGCACTCGAAAGACGAAAAAAACACGTTCTTTTTTTCCCTTCCACGAGAGGCACGGTTTTGCTTCCGTGAGAGGCATGGTTATATTTTCACGGGAGGCACGGTCGTGCCTTTTTCGGAAAGTAAAAAAAAGTTGTGCTCCTGGTTCGGTTTTTTGTCCGATTTTTCCAGTGAAAAAAAAGTTCTTCAAAACCTATCAAGATGGGATCTAGTTTTGAAGATCTCGACGCGAGGAGTCCAATGGTGAAAGCGGTTCGAGATTTGGACTCACGGTTTAAGAGATAAAACATTTTGAATAAATGAATCTATGACAAAAGGGAAAAATTCCAGGTTGCAACAAGTGATGCACATGCAGTACGCCACTTGTCACAACCTGAGAAGGTGAGAGTGATCTTTGCATGGAGTACTCCAATTAGTGATTTCGATCAAATTGGTCGTAGGCCGGCGGCTGGGCCACAAACGCTCCATAGAAATTATTTTGTGGGCTAGGAGCCCTATATGGGCTTTGCTACAATCGACTAAAAATAATATTTGTCTCAATAAAATAAAAGGAATTAGTTTTTTTGAAGGAAACCATGTGTTCATAATAAATCATGATTACAACACCACACGCTGCCCAATTCTTGACAGAGCCAGGAGGACATATTTCCCGATACAATTGCAAAAAAGACCCCGCTAAACTAGAAAATACAACCGACTTCCAGGGGGCCACTATGCAAAAAACATCCATCAACCAGCATGACCTCTGCTGTCGATGAAGCGCCGCCGGATTGGAAGGAGACGAAAAACCCTTCAAGCCATGGTCCAGAGGAACACCATCGCGACAAAAGTCGCTTTGTGAGCCGATGAAATTGTCCATAACGAGCGATGGAACCATCTCCTGTGTGGCAAGTCGGCGGGGGTACTTCCCCGGGTCTCCCACTGGACGCCAGCACGACCATCTTCAATCGATGAAGTAGAAGAAAGACACAAGGGCTGGTTGACCACAAACCGATCACCGAGCCATATGCAATCTCGCTCAGGTCGTCGCAGCAACCGTGAAAGAGTATGGCAACCGCCAGCCCAGACCAAAGAAAACTAACCTCGTCGATCCGAGAGACCAATGAGGAACACACGCCATCGAATCTTCGATGCCGCCTTGGACAGTGACGTCGAGATGGCGAGAGTCGCGGCACCTTTATTCCCCGGTGCGTCGCCGCTGCCGCCATCAAATATACCTAGCCACGAAAACCTAACCCTAACCTATCTACAAGACGCTGATAGGGCACCGGGTCTTCCCAACCCTTCCCCCGTTGGAGCGGCAGACGGAGGGAGGGAAGTGCACGGTCTCACCGCCAGTGCTGAACAGAGGGAAACGGATCTCCTTCCTTTACGCTAAGTCGGGAACAAGAGGATCGGGAACAAGAGGAAAGGAAGAGGACGGTTTGTGGGGAGGTGTGCGGTTGCTAAAAAGAATTAGTTGTGCGTTTGCAGCGCATCGAACTCATAACCAGCCAATACCATCAAATGTCGCCTTCCAGCCAAGTTGGCTTACACATATGTTAGAAAACCTTATCGCTATCGACTCCACCTTGTCTACTCCATCTCTAGACGAACTCGGGGATAATCGGAAAATTAGATCGAAGATGAAGCGCCTTTATCGGCCAAGCATCACACCTACAAGGAGAAAAATCCAACCTAAATAACTAGCTAGAACCGAGCCACCAGGATACCATCCCCATCGCCATCCGCCCGAGTAGCAAGCAGAGGGGAGGCGGATGCCCAGGGTCAACGGCGGCCTTGACGGAACAAGTGGCCTAGTCGCCTCAGCCGCAATAGGGAAAGAGTCAGGAAGAGTTTTGCTAAATGACAAAAAGAAATGTTTTGTATTGGGAAAAAAATTCTATTTTATTTCAAAAAGGATCATGGGAGCACAAAAGTAAAAGGAAAAAAACATTGTTTTATTTTCTTTTCGAGAGATAAACGTGCACTATTAGCATTCTGACCAGTAAAATCTAGTTCACGTTGTGGTTTCTACTCCCTCTATTCACTATTCTAAGATGTAACTCTTTTTTGAATGAGATGTATGTGGACACATTTTACTATGTTTGTCCACTTATTTCAATCCGTATGTAGTTCATAGGGTAATATACAAAACGACTTATAATAGAGAACGGAGGGAGTACTTCTTCATTTAGCACATCTATGTAGTGACCGAAAAAGGTGATGATGGAGAGTTACAGAGCTGCAAGTTGTTCTTGCATGCCTCTTGCAGTGAGATAACATAACACAAATGTGAGGAAATCATCGGCATTAATTTTATAACTCCATGATGTGATTTAACCGGCTGTTGGGTTCAATGGCCGGCCTTCTCTTACTCAGAACTTGATGCACTGGCTTGATGCAGTATATCCATTAAGTAGGTGACAAGGCAGGATAGGACGAACCTCTCACTGGGGCGACCACACGACCGCACCATCGTGCGAGGAGTGGCATGTCGGGCTCGTGGAAGGATGGTGTGCAAAACAGTTTTCCACTTGCTACTTTCTCTACATCGGACGCATGCAGGCAGCTGACTTTCTAATCAGAAGGCCACAAGGACGTCGTATCTATCGTCTAGTAAGTGAACGTTCCCTCCATATACTTAACGTTATCTTTTATTAGTAAGAAGAAAAGCCTTCGACAGTTTAAAGAATGCAATCTCAGTGTCCCAACAAATCCTGTGTATGATATGCAGTTTTATACTTCATCTCCGGCTAATGTGCAGTAGATTATACGACGGAGGGAGTGGTATAGGTCATGCACACATGCATGGGAAAAAAAACTCCAACGTTTAATTGTCCTAGTCTAGGAGTATTTGTACAAAAAATATACGGTAATGATAACTCCCGAATCGTTCGGGAGTTAAGCATGGCAACCCGAATGGGTTTAGATGGCAAGTGTAGTGTGAGATTAGGGAAACATGGCAATTTTCTGACAAAAAACGAAAAAGGACAAAGTTGCCATCCCCTATCAACAAAAGTTGCCATCCCCCTATCAACAAAAGTTGCCATGTAAAAACATTCGGGACGAAATGCTCAAAATCCGAACGTTCGGGAGTTATTGGATTCCAAAATATATTGCCATCACATGCGATGCATATGCGTACCGAAGGGTTTGATGAACTGCCTCTGTAAAAATGTTTTGGCTAAAAGATTTTGTACAAGTAGTCAAGGAACACGAACGAAGTGAGAACAATGAACTAGGTATAACCGAATACGTATGGTGCACATACCGATGCAACGCACTAGGAGCAGCGGGCTGGAGCATGTGCCGCGGACGCATGCCGAGGGTGCCAGATAGGAGCCATGGCGCCGGAGCTTGAGAGAGAGAGAGAGAGAGAGAGAGAGAGAGAGAGAGAGAGAGAGAGAGAGAGAGAGAGAGAGAGAGAGAGAGAGAGAGAGAGACGGATCCGGCCTCAGCGGTTGCATAGGAGGCTTGAGCTGATAGATCATACAGTAGATTCATAGTGGTGCCACCGCCAGCGCGGAGGCGAGGGCTTCTCTTGACTCGTATAGGATTTAACCTCGCTGATAGGGTTCCTATGTGCAGGGGAAGGGACCGAGTTGGGAAATAATCGAGTGTAGAGATGGGTGCTAATCACGGAACAGGGTTGCGGACGCAGGGCAGAGTTACGTTTATTCCTCTGCGGTGGAGTACGGTCCACCGATATAATAAATTCCTCAAAGTGCACACAGAGAATTGATTAAGTTAAGGCTATCCATCATATTGTTTTTAATGAGCCCAATCATACAATGATTATCGGTCCCTGCATGTTTTATGGAGTGCATTTGGAGAAACTAATGTTTGCTCTTTTATAAGCAATAGATATTCCAAATATCGACGGCAGGCTGGCAGCAGCCACGAACAAGTGTTTATTGTGTGCATAGAAAACTTCTAGAATTTTAGAAAGAAACCCAGTCGAAACAAATAGTTGGTTATATCAAATATCCAGCTTTGTACAACATCGCTCGTGATAAGAATAATACTATTGCGCAGGTGCTCAGCTCATCCCCACCGAATATTTTATGCAGGCGGGATTTGATTGGCACCCGACTTATGTCACGGCATAATCTCTTATCTCGTTTGGATTCGATTAAGCTGACACGAGGTTGGAATGTGTTTCGTTGGAACCTTACTGCATCAGGATATTTTACAGTAGAATTTATGTACCGTTTCGCTAGTGAGTAATAACAAAAAAAAATTAGAAGGCGAAGATTCCACTTAAAGTTAGAATCTTCACGTGGTATATTCGTAGGGGAGTAGTGCTAACTAAAGACAACCTTGCACGACGCAACCGGCAAAGAAGTAAGAAGTGTTGTTTTTTACTCATGACGAGACAATTAAACATCTCTTTTTCCAATGTAAGTTTGCGCGTTCTACATGGTCAATCATCCAAATAGCATCAAATTTGTATCCGCCCATGTGTGTTGCCAATATTTTTGATTATTGGCTGGACGGTATTTCAAATAGGTTGAAAACGCTAATAAGGGTGGGAGTGTTTTGCCTTACTATGGTCGGTTTGGCTATGTAGAAATGATTTGGTTTTTAATGACAAAAATGCCTCTCCATTGCAGGTTATTTCCGTTGTACGCACTTGCTTCGTACATAGTCTACGCGCTACAATGAGTGAAGTATCAACCGTTGTTCAAGGTGGTCTGTACGCGGTTGGAGCAGGTGGCTATGGAGGTTTTTACCCAACATGGGTGGCTGCATAATATCCGGATCGGTCCATCATCCATTCCAACATAGGCATTGTCTCGGTTTATAGGACCACTGTTGCTGAATGGTCGGCTTTTTTTACTTTCGTTTGCCAGACTATTGATGTTTGGTTGTGTGCATCCTAATTATGCAGAGGCCGGGTGATACTCTTAATACTTTGTATCTACTTGATGCTACATTTAGAGTTAATAAAATCATCTTTTATCAAAAAAGTATCAAATATACAAAAACTCCAGCACTGACCGATCGGATCTATAGCATTAGGATTATATATAGGGCATGCAGACATGTATGAAGGGGTTTTCAAAGAATAGGAAAACTATATCACCATCCATGCACAGGTATCAGCCAAGCTTCTTCTCATGCCAGTCCACCGCCTGAAGCGGGTCAACTCTTCCTCCTCCACCTTCTCCGGCGATGGCTTCCGGTCCTTGTCCAGGCTCTCCTCCGAACGGGGTATGTACTGCTGGGCGAACCACAAGTGGTTGCCCTCGAAGCACTCATGCAGCGCCGTCGTGGCCTTGACACACGCATCGACGTCGACGACGCGCTCGGCAGGGTCCTCCCGAGTTTCGATCTGCCCAGGGTGGCACTCGTCCACCGCCGTGATGAACTCACCGATGCACCCGGCGTTGGCCACTTGCTCCTGGACGCAGTTCTTGTCACTGATGGCTTCCATCTTTGCCATTATTGCTTCGTTCAGTTCTTTGCCTATTGCTCCGGCCGATTGTAAGCAATGCATCCACGATCCCCATGCCGTTTGTCCGGCTAGCGCGCGCTAGGGTTAGTCAAACACCGAAATCGAGCGATCGGTATATATCACAGATTGGATGTGTTGACGGTCATATATGACGTACAAGCTATGATCACGTACGGCTGAGATGCACGCATGCCATGTGTACGTAGAGTCGTAGCTAAACCAACGTCGTACTCCCTCCGTTCGGAATTACTCGTCCAAAAAATGAACATATCTAGATGTATTTTAGTTGTAGATATATCTATTTTTATGACAAGTAATTCCAAACGGAGAAAGTACGTTGCAACCATCAAACGCACGTGTAGTTGGAAATTCTTTGTGTAGGCGCGTTCGTAAATTCACCTCCTCAATAGTAGCGTTTAGATTTGAGCTTGCTTGCTGATAATTAATTTTGTTCTACTGATTCTTCAATGCCTGATGGATCAGTATCAACTTGCGATCAAGAGGTCGAATCACAAATTGACAATCGACCACGTACACCAGCGGTCTTGAATTCTGCCAGTTACCACGTATAGATGATGTGGGGAAATATGAACAGTGGATGCTAAAAAAAAGAAATATGAACAGTGTAAACTAGCACTCCGGAATCTTAATTCAGATCACACGGATCAGATTGATATAAAAAAAATTAAGGCTAGAATATATGCCTCCGCTAACTGTGCATTATACAACATTAATGCAGGCGATCCTCGTATCTGCCAGAATAATTTCTTTCCAATTATCACGTGAATGCTTGTACTCTTGTCATTCGATTTGATACTCCACTATAAGACCACCATCCCCTCATCTGGCAAACACACCAACAATTTCACTTCGATTCCTACCAACATGCATGGCTCCCAAGAAGGTGAACATGGAGTACATCGCCAACGGCTCAACCTGGAAGGCGACGTTCAAGAAACGCGGAATCGGGATGAAGAAGAAGGCCCGCGAGTTGTCCACCCTGTGCGGCGTCGACGTGTGCTACGTAATGCACTACCCCGAGGGCGAGTCATCGCAGGTGCCGGAGGTGTATCCATCTTTCCCGGAGGCGATGCGCGTTATCGACCGTTTCAGGTCCACGCCGGAGCTTGACCGGTGCAAGAAGAAGATTGGCGGAGAGGACTACATCCGGGAGCGCATCAGCAAGCTCCAGGAGCAGCTTTGCAAGGCGCGAAGTGACACCCACCGGCTCGAGACAAAGGTGCTGCTGCACGACGTCCTGGCCGGTCACCGCCAGAGCCTCGCCGGCCTCAACATCGAGCAGCTCGCCAGCTTGGGCTGGATGGCGGATAACTATATGAAAAAGGTCGGTGACTGCATCGCCTCAAACAAGAGTAGGCAGCATGCTGGTCCCCTGCCTAGCGGTGCCACTGCTGCCAACATCAATGCCGAGGGCCCACCCCTGCAAGGTTGGGCTACGGAGGTTGTCAAGGCCGGACCTGATGTCGACGGCGCAGCATACGGTGGCAATGCCGATGGTGATGTGACGCAGATCAGCAACTTGGCCGTGGGATTTGCATGGGCTGATCCAGGTCCGCATTTTCCTCGCGTATAAGGAGACCGTGTGCAATAGTGTTGGCATCAAAATAAAGGCCCCTTGTCGATGGATATACTATGTACGTAGGCTCAAGTATTTTTTTTTTGAGAAATTAATAAAGATCCGTTGATTCCTGAAATTTATACGTTGCAAAAGAAATGCAAATATATATTATATATTGGAAGGATCGAAACAAGAAGAAATCGACCAAGTGGCAATGAAGATATTGTTATTGACTATAGCAATTTACAACTGAAGATATTTTGCCAGAATTTGCAGGCCACTTCTTGGACATAGATACTACTGTCCAATGGAGTTGGATGAGTTGCACAAAGCTAATGGAAGGTATAGCTTTGATCACTACCCAGAGCAACAGGCATATCCTGCTGCGGCTTCTCGCGAGCCTTAGGGATCAATAAATTAGACTCATATTGGAGCAGGTTGGAACCGATTATTATGGAGGATGCAACATGTGTGTCGCACGCAAACTGGCTGCGGGTTCTATAAATCGACACTAGAAGTATCGATTATTATGTTAAATTATGTCTTTACAGTTCCTCCGCTACAAAATTTTGAAGTTATATCTTCTTTGTGCATCAAACTTTTTTTTGGTGGTAAATCAAACCTTTTATATTTGACCAAATTATTAGAGAAATGTATCAATGGCTGCAACACTAGATATAAATAACACAGTTTTTTTTTACAATGAAACCAATTTAGCATTGTAGATGTAGGTAGGCCTGATCAATCAGTATCAACCTTGGGTCAAGAGATCATATTACAAATTCACAATCGACCACGTGTGCTACCTTGGTCTCGAATTCTGCTAGTTACCACATACAGATAATGTGGGAAAATATGGAGACACATTCGTCTTGTCAGCCAAAGCCCAAACGTGGAAACAGATACTCCAGAATCTTAATTCAGATCACTGGGATCAGATTGATATTTGTTTGGATATTCAATATACACGATATAAAGAATCGAAGGCTACAATATACCTATGCCTTAAGCGTTTTAACATGAGTTGTCTATTTTTTCTGCAAACAAAAATTCATCATTGACAATCTCAACAAGGATAATTCTCTTAATACCAGCAATTGTTTATTGACCGTTTGCTGAATCTACAATTCTCTTAAATACTACAATTCGCTACAATTTTATTGACACATAGCGTACCTTCGAAGAGGCAATAGTAAATTCCAGCAATTGGATTAAACAAAATAAACAGCACATATCAATATTGACGGTTTAAAAATTCTCTTGTTAGGAGATTAATACTCCTAGGGGAAGAACCAGCCCAAGACAGATTTTTGCTTGTAGGAAGCTCCGTCAAGTGAGACCAGGCTAGTTTCACCGCTGATCATGTCATACACGCAATAGCTGAGATTGTGGGGGTCACAGCTGGAGGATTCAATCAATGGCCATGCCCGCTTCCACTCGGTGCCTAGAATAAACACACGGTTACCTCCTTGGAATATCTGATCATGGTGCTCCGACGAGGCTCGGCCTGCAGCAAATGCCCTGGAGCAATTCCTGCCGACGAAGAGGACTTGTTCTCCCAAGTCCCTCACCTCCAACCAATGACCCTTGTCAAAATCTGCCTCAAACACACACAGATTCAACACGAAGACATCAGTACTGCTCCTCCTCCACCGCACCATCAGTAGCTTTTGGTCATCGGATGATACGACCAGGTAGCAGTTGGCATACATGTCCCGCTGTTTCTTGATGACATGGTTGAAGAGTGGCTGATGCATCTGTTGATGATTCTCTCTGTTGGCAACGGATGATTCATGGCAGAAGAGCTCTTCCAAGCTGGTGAGAGCAAAAGCCTTTCCATGGTGAAAAGCAATGTCCTTGTAGCCAGAACCATAATGATCATGACACGGGATAGGTGACCATGCACCACGGATCTGCTGGTCCAGTGAGAGGCATGCAAAGTTCGTGTACCGAAGGTATTGGATTCCGGAGTTAGACACCGGGGCGCTTAATGAAATGTGGGGGAGTATCGCCACGATGAGAGGAGACGAAGACGAGCACACAAGCATCTTCATGTGCATGCTCGCCTTCATACTCATGGTGCCCAAATCGCCGCCGCCGCCATTAATAGTGGACCTGCTGTAGTAGTTGGTGGAGATCTCAATGGCGGCACCCGTGTCTCCGCCGAAGAATGGGTCGCGGAGGAAGAATCTGCCAGAGCTCTTGTGCCGGTACAGGACCAGATTGCCGAAGCAGGCGCCCGCGCGGCAGCCCTTGGGCGTGGGGAAGCAGCGGTGCACCTTCTTGTTGTCGGCGAGGCTTCGGTACGTGCCGTTGCCGAGGTTGATGCACGGCAAGGCTGGCCGCAGCAATGAGCGCTGGTGCCGCAAGGCGTGGCGCCAATCGCGGCAGACGGCGCCGAAGCTCAGTCGGTCGTTGTGGGATGCGAGGCGGGAGAGGACGAGGCCGGCAACCTCCGGCGGCAGGTCCCGCCAGCATGGCGAGGAAGGAAAATCGTCGCCGGAGGTCGACTTGCCGTGGCAGAGACCCATGAGGAGGCGCGGAAGGTCGACGCGACAGCGGCGGCGGCGATCGTTCTGGGTAGTCTTCGTATCAGAGGTCAGAGATTCTCCTCCCCAACCAAAGGTTGTTAACAATTGACCAAATATTACGGGTCATTCGTAACAACCACCTTAACAATAATATATTTGGCCACGCTCATCTCCAACGGCATGCACGTCTCATCGCTGCACCTCTTCTTCTTTTTTAAACTGTCACCTGACTTTGTTAACATAGAAGCAGAAGCAGCTAGATCGCTAGCCACCAAACAAGATAAAATGTCAGGAATAAGGATGGGCATATGGGCACCATGGTCCATGCATGGGTAGCCAGGAGATGCACCACTGAGTTCCAGACACGATTACACACATACACTTTGAACAAGATAAAGCTGGTAAAAAGAAGAAATTTTGCATCCCCGAAAAGAACTACGTTATGAGCAATATACAATTCATTGGAAAGAAGAGCCGAAGTGAGCGCTGTGGATACGCTAACCCTGACTTCAGCCGCGAACTCAATTCACAGACAAGCTATCGTCCGTGTATGCAAAGCATCCATCAGGAACTGGATTTGGCCGATACGAAGGCCGATGACATCTCCAGAAGCATTCCTTTTTTTAGAAAAGAAGGATGACCCCCGGCCTCTGCATCTGGACGATGCATAGCCTCAACGTCATGTACCATTATCTTTTAGGAACGAGCCATCAATGTTTATCTTTAGGAAGCTGTCGGTAGGCTTAGACCAGCGCTCAATAGGGGCAACAGCTGTACATGAAGTATACCAAGATGTTAAGAACATTATGTAACTTGTATAGCAGTGGGTTCGGCTCCTCTACAAGTTACGTTGTTACTGTATGTGTGCTGTAGCTACCTTGATCTGCCGTCCATTGTAATCGAAAGGCTCTCCTTTATCTCCTTCCATCTCTCTCTTGAGTCTTTTCTAGTGTGCGCTGACGCTGCCGACGAGCTCCACCTCAACCAACTCACCGGCGACAAGGTGCCACTCCGGCCGGCCGCCACACTCCCTTCCATGCACGCCAGGCGAAACACGGATGGACGCACCATGAGCTACATCATCCGGCGCTGCTTTTGTTGGAGACGACCAGGATGAAACGACTATGATCGTCCCGCTTGGCTTGGTCAGACTCCGGTACAAGCTCTGCAAGAAGGCCCTGCCGCTGAAAAGGAAGATCACGGCACCAGGGTGGCTACGTAATTCCGCTCCCATCGCCCTAACCGGCGACGCGAAGTGGATGCTCCTCGAAATGCCTTCGCGTCGATGGACGCTCTCGTTGTAAGTGCCTCGTCCTCCTCTATCAGGACCAGAGCCGGCGGCCAACGCAATTAGTGTACGCAATGGACTCCGCAGCAGGGTGCGTTGAGGCATGGGACTATGGGAGGTGCACAGGACGGCAGACACGAGTGGTCGTCTTCTTGTTCAGCCTCGTTGTCTAGCTCACGCGCCCACCCGCGGCACCGCCCCGGTGCACAGGAATGGGAGCGACATTGTTGTGCGGCTGCCGGCGCCAACAGTGCGGCTTGTGCGTGGGTGCACGTGTGGGATGAATGACACGGTTGTGACGAGCGCGAACCACCGCGGCCGGCCTTCTCGGGAAACACTATGAAATCTAGGCACTCCCTTATTATGTCGGGCTGATTTTTCTTTCTCATGGTCGATATACGCTCCCCCACGCCCACGGTCATCTTTTTTGCAACGAAGCGACAGTTTCGTTCTTTTAAGAGGAAACGCGCGCTATTCATCAGTGGACTCATCTAGTAGTGACTTCCATATGTAACGTGGATACTTACCATAGTTAGAAAACGTTTTGTGTTTGGCGTTTCACCACGCTTTTTGAAAATATATGCCTTTGTTTCAAAATACTAGTTCTATTATATACCATAAAATGTACAAGGCCCCACAAAAATAATAAAAATCACATTAAGGTACACGCACCACCAAACGACCATCACCATCTCCAGAACGTGCAGCTGATGCACTGCTATCGCCGCTCCTCTGTAGGGTTAGCTTGACCATGTCGATTACAGTCAGAAAGTCTGTGTGTTTGTGGCCTTAAGGACCAGTGCCACCGAGCTGCAGTCGTCACCATCGAAGACATGAATCAATATGAAGCGCCTGACATCGAATCTCGCAGGCCTGCACACACGACGATAAACGCTAACCTCATCGCTCCAAGGAGACGACATGTATCCATGCTAGAGCTTTGTCAAACCTGTCACAACGAACAAACTCGAGGAGCATCATAGCCAGGAAGACCAAGTCGAAGATGAAGTGCCGCCATCCACCAAAACGCCGCCCTTACAACAAAAACTTGCGAACTTATACTACTCACCAGAATCGAGGCATGGGATCCCACTTCACATCCCGACTGCCTATGCGACAGGTACAGGGGATGTGAATCCATGGGTTCACTAACAAAGCTTGAGGTGGGTGAGTGCCTTAACTGTCGCACACGCGGGAGGAGAAGAAGAACCCTAACTTGGAGATATTTCAACCCGTGAAAAATGTGCTTTTGTTTTGTTCACATATATCTGTACGTAAAAACCTCCACTAAGAAATGATGGAAAGAAAACAAGCATCTCCCCTATTGCCTCACCCACATCCGCCGATCGGCCCTCTCACCGCTCTGCCTCGGCGGCAAGCTGCCTGATTTGTACCTCCACCAAGAGAATGCACGGGGCACATGGCTTGATTTCACGAGTATGCAAGCAACAACAGAAACGCGACATCTACACCCCTTAGTCCTGGAGATCAGCGATTTCAAGACCTCCCAGTGACTACTCCGCCCCCGCCATCGCCAAATGTTGCTTCCTCTTCTCATCCTCCTCCACAACTCGTGGATGGCTGGGGCTCCTCTGCATCACGGATCTACCGCGGCTTGGTGTCGCTTACCATAACAATGTTGACGCGCTTCATGCTTTGCTCACCGAGCAATGGTGACTCAAGGTCCCCAATACTACCTCCCCCAGCATCATCCTGACCTTGCCTTGTTGCACTCCTCACTGGCAAGACGAACAACGCTGCCACCCTAGCTTCCACGTGTCTCCTCTTCCTTTCTTCTCCTCCTCTAAAGGTGCCGCTGCCAACCACCTCCTCCCCGGTAAGCTGGTATGGAAGCCGAGCCCCTCCTTGGCCATGGAGAGCCCTCGGCACATGTGCAGCCCGTGCCCCACCCTGATTTTTTCAGGAGGATGTGGCGGACGAGAACGTCTCTCTATATTGCAGTGGGGTGGGGAAGGCCGGGGAGGACGAGCCAATTTCATCAACAACCATAGTTAGAAGATGCAGTGCTTGCCACCTGAATGAGAATCTAGAGGGAGAAAGCAAGCATCATGATGGGAAGAGACAAGATAAGAGAGTAAGAGCATCTCCAATAAGTCCCACAAAAAGCGTTCCTAAAATTGTTTTACGCGATGCCCATATAATTTAGTGAAGGTTTGCAAGTGTTGTGCTTTAGAGCAAATCCAATAGATCTCGTATCCGTAAAAACAAATTACTGTCTAGGGGATGTTTCGGCCAAAAATCATCTTCAACAGATCTCATAAACGTGGAATAAATTTACAGTATCATGTAAACTTGGCCCAACTTCCCTCTCATTTAGGAGAAGTTTTGCTTGCCATAAACTTTTGGCGGCATGGTAACCACCTAAAACTTTCCAAGACGCCATTGCCGCGCCGCCATCCTCCCTTGGATCCATATTAATTGTCACTCAAGCGCATGTATCCAGTACTATTTGAGCGACAAGTAATATTGATCGGAGGGAGTATGATGTTTACAGAACCTGTTGGAGCAATTCTGTTATCCAACTCCACTAGGAGTCTAGAGCAGAATTTTGTTCGGAAAAGGGGTTTCTTGGAGATGCTCTAAGACTAACGACTTGCGGTGCATATCGTGATGCAAAAAGAAATGAAGCCAACGGCTGCGCCACGCATGCTGCGAAGAATTGCGCACGGATCGGACGTATGCGTCGCGTCAGGAACGTTTCCAGGAACGTTCGCATGACTTCCGAAGAAGATTTTGATCCCTCAGAAAAAAAAGAGAGAGAAGATTTTGAAATTTTCACCGATCGGGCATATATCTTATTTACGGAAGAAATAGATCGGGCAAAATGTATGCGAGATGCACACGTATGAATATGATATGGAAACTCCATTTGGAGAATCCACCGCCTTCCTGGACTACCAAATAGCTCCACGGCTGCCATATATCTCCTGATAAAGAGTACAGATATGCCCTGCCGCGAATGTGACGGAGCATCCATAGAGATCTTCTCGCCATTCCTTATTCAACTTCTTTGCTCGCCGACGACCATGTACGGCCCCGACTTACCACCGTCGAGGTACCACCACCAGGCGGACCCGCCGCCTCCGCCCAACGGGTCCAAGGCGCTGAGCCTCCTGCTCCGCCTGTGCGCGATGCTGCTCGCCGTCGTGTCGGCTGTGGTGATGGCCGCCTCCAGCGAGTGCGCCGCCCACGCGCCCTCGGACTACCCCGGCGCCGCCACCGTCGTCACCTTCACCTATAACCGATTCCGCGCCTTCGTGCTCCTGGTCGGGTGCAACATCACGGCTGCCATCCTGGAGGCGCTGGCGGTGTACCTGCACGTCAGCCTCGACGTGGCCGCCGTCACCGCCGCCGCTGCGGCCGACGAGAAGGATAGTCTGGACGAGGAGGAGGCGCCGGCCGGGGTCAACATCCCCGCCATCGTGCTCGTGGTCGTGGACCTGCTCGTGCACGCGCTGCTCTACTCGGCCACGGCGGCAGCCTACACGGCCGCGGCCGCGTACGCCGCGCAGATCGGCGCCTGCGCGCGGTTCGCCGGGCAGGTGGAGCGGGCCAAGATCCTGTCGCTCGCTGCCTCCATCGCGGTCACCCTCGCCGCCGTCGCCAAGGACGTGCCGCTGCCGTTCAACGTCCCGCCCGTTCTAGGTTGAATTAAATAATCGTGACGCGTGCATGCGAGTGTAGGTACGTACGTTTGCAGGTACTTTGGTCGCGTGGTTGCCATTAGGAGTACTAGCAATCTACTACAATATGATTTGGTGGTATGTACAACTTCTTTATTTTTTAGATGAAAGCTAAAAGTACTATGATATGATGATTTGTACAACTCTAGATCAATTATGTTGCAATCTCCGAGTATCAGGGATTCAGGATCTGTACATTTTACTTTCTGTGAGCCATCTTGTGGGTAGGAGTCCTCTTCCAGTTTTATAACAACTGGTATCTTAATTATGTTGTCCCTGAACATGGGAGAGTATACACACATGGCTTCTTTCTTCTAGAATAGGGAAAGTACCCCACGGTATGTGGATGGACACTCCATGAGAGTATACGGCTATACATAGCCGCTCTCTCATCGTTTATTCTTACTTAGAAACCTATGCTTGGCCCATTAATTCCGAAAAGTATGAGGTTGTTTTTTCTTGGTATTTATTTCTGCAAAATCATCGTCCTTCTACAAGTAAAACATCTGGTTGCATCAACCGGAAAGAAGAAAGAAGGAGGAAAAGGGGTAGCAAAGCAACCATGAGTACTCATCCAAAGTACTCGCAAGCATCAGATCTATACTAAGTATGCATTTGTATCAAATGGAAGGGGTGTATCTGTGGACTACACTGCAGAATGCTAGGATAGAGGGGGAAAGCCTAGCCTATCGAAGACTAGCATCTTCACACAGCTCCGAGCATCTTGCAGCCTGTAGAAGAGTAAAGAATAGCAGTTTAAAACTAACAAGCATGTTGTAACATTAATGCCCATATATCCTTTCTCGACTCCGTGCGAGAAAGCAATCCCGGAGCCACATATCTCAAGTATTCATTTGTAGTTGTATAAGATCAAGATATAAGTCTGAACGTCCGTTACCGTGGATACCAGAGGGCCCAGAGATACCTCTCCGACAATCGGAGTGACAAATCCTAATCTCGAAATACGCCAACCCAACATCTGCCTTTGGAGACACCTGTAGTACTCCTTTATAATCACCCAGTTACGTTGTGACGTTTGGTAGTACCCAAAGTGTTCCTCCGGTAAACGGGAGTTGCATAATCTCATAGTTATAGGAACATGTATAAGTCATGGATAAAAGCAATAGCAACATACTAAACGATCGGGTGCTAAGCTAATGGAATGGGTCATGTCAATCAGATCATTCAACTAATGATGTGACCTTGTTAATCAAATGACAACTCCTTTGTCTATGGTTAGGAAACTTAATCATCTTTGATTAACAAGCTAGTCTAGTAGAGGCATACTAGTGACACTCTGTTTGTCTATGTATTCACACATGTATTATGTTTCCGGTTAATACAATTCTAGCATGAATAATAAACATTTATCATGAAATAAGGAAATAAATAATAACTTTATTATTGCCTCTAGGGCATATTTCCTTCAGTCTCCCACTTGCACCAGAGTCAATAATCTAGATTACATAGTAATGATTCTAACACCCATGGAGTCTTGGTGCTGATCATGTTTTGCTCGTGGAAGAGGCTTAGTCAACGGGTCTGCTACATTCAGATCCGTATGTATCTTGCAAATCTCTATGTCTCCCACCTGGACTAAGTCCTGGATGGAATTGAAGCGTCTTTTGATGTGTTTGGTTCTCTTGTGAAATCTGGATTCCTTTGCTAAAGCAATTGCTCCAGTATTGTCACAAAAGATTTTCATTGGACCCGATGCACTAGGTATGACACCTAGATCGGATATGAACTCCTTCATCCAGACTCCTTCATTAGCTGCTTCCGAAGCTGCTATGTATTCCGCTTCACATGTAGATCCCGCTACGACGCTTTGTTTAGAACTGCACCAACTGACAGCTCCTCCGTTTAGTGTAAATACGTATCCGGTTTGCGATTTAGAATCGTCCGGATCAGTGTCAAAGCTTGCATCAACGTAACTGCCACGATGAGCTCTTTGTCACCTCCATATACGAGAAACATATCCTTAGTCCTTTTCGGTATTTCAGGATGTTCTTGACCGCTGTCGATGATCCACTCTGGATTACTTTGGTACCTCCTGCTAAGCTTATAGCAAGGCACACATCAGGTCCGTACACAGCATTGCATACATGATAGAGCCTATGGCTGAGGCATAGGAACATCTTTCATTTTCTCTCTATCTTCTGCGGTGGTCGGGCATTGAGTCTTACTCAACTTCACACCTTGTAACACAGGCAAGAACCCTTTCTTTGCTTGATCCATTTTGAACTTCTTCAAAATTTTGTCAAGGTATGTGCTTTGTGAAAGTCCAATTAAGCGCCTTGATCTATCTCTATAGATTTTGATGCCCAATATGTAAGCAGCTTCACCGAGGTCCTTCATCGAAAAACTCTTATTCAAGTATCCCTTTATGCTATCCAGAATTCTATATCATTTCCGATTAGTAATATGTCATCTACATATAATATCAGAAATGCTACAGAGCTCCCACTCACTTTCTTGTAAATACAGGCTTCTCCAAAAGTCTCAGATAAACCCAAATGCTTTGATCACACTATCAAAGCGTTTATTCCAACTCCGAGATGCTTGCACCAGTCCATAAATGGATCGCTGGAGCTTGCACACTTTGTTAGCTCCTTTGGATTGATAAAACCTTCTGGTTGCATCATATACAACTCTTCTTCCGTAAATCCATTCAGGAATGCAGTCTTTACATCCATTTGCCAAATTTCATAATCATAAAATGCGGCAATTGCTAACATGATTCGACAGACTTAAGCATCGCTACGGGTGAGAAGGTCTCATCGTAGTCAATCCCTTGAACTTGTCGAAAACCCTTTGCGACAAGTCGAGCTTTGTAGACAGTAATATTACCGTCAGCGTCAGTCTTCTTCTTGAAGATCCACTTGTTTTCTATTGCTTGCCGACCCTCGGGCAAGTCAACCAAAGTCCACACTTTGTTTTCATACATGGATCCTATCTCAGATTTCATGGCCTCAAGCCATTTTGCGGAATCTGGGCTCACCATCGCTTCTTCATAGTTCGTAGGTTCATCATGATCTAGTAGCATGACTTCCAGAACAGGATTACCGTACCACTCTGGTGCGGATCTTACTCTGGTTGATCTACGAGGTTCTGTAATAACTTGATCTGAAGTTTCATGATCAACATCATCAACTTCCTCACTATTTGGTGTAGATGTCGCAGAAACCGGTTTCTATGATAAACTACTTTCAAATAAGGGAGAAGGTACAGTTACCTCATCAAGTTCTACTTTCCTCCCACTCACTTCTTTCGAGAGAAACTCCTCTAGAAAGGATCCATTCTTAGCAACAAATGTCTTGCCTTCGGATCTGTGATAGAAGGTGTACCCAACTGTCTCCTTTGGGTATCCTATGAAGACACATTTCTCCGATTTAGGTTCGAGCTTATCAGGTTGAAGCTTTTTCACATAAGCATCGCATCCCCAAACTTCAAGAAACAACAACTTTGGTTTCTTGCTAAACCATAGTTCATAAGGTGTCGTCTCAACGGATTTTGACGGTGTTCTATTCAGCGTGAATGCGGCCGTCTCAAGAGCATAACCCCAAAACGATAGCGGTAAATCTGTAAGAGACATCATAGATCGCACCATATCTAGTAAAGTGCGATTCGACGCTCGGACACACCATTGCGCTGTGGTGTTCCGGTGGCGTGAGTTGCGAAACTATTCCGCATTGTTTCAAATGTAGACCAAACTCGTAACTCAAATATTCGCCTCCACGATCAGATCGTAGAAACTTTATTTTCTTACTACGATGATTTTCAACTTCACTCTGAAATTCTTTGAACTTTTCAAATGTTTCAGACTTATGTTTCATTAAGTAGATATACCCATATCTGCTTAAATCATCTGTGAAGGTGAGAAAATAACGATATCCGCCACGAGCCTCAACATTCATCGGACCACATACATCTGTATGTATAATTTCCAACAAATCTGTTGCTCTCTCCATAGTACCGAGAACGGGTTTTAGTCATCTTGCCCATGAGGCACGGTTCATAAGTGCCAAGTGATTCATAATCAAGTGACTCCAAAAGTCCATCAGTATGGAGTTTCTTCATGCGCTTTATACCGATATGACCTAAACGGCAGTGCCACAAATAAGTTGCACTATCATTATCAACTCTGCATTTTTTGGTTTCAACATTATGAATATGTGTATCACTACTATCGAGATTCATTAAAAATAGACCACTCTTCAAGGGTGCATGACCATAAAAGATATTATTCATATAAATAGAACAACCATTATTCTCTGATTTAAATGAATAACCGTCTCGCATCAAACAAGATCCAGATATAATGTTCATGCTCAACGCTGGCACCAAATAACAATTATTTAGGTCTAAAACTAATCCCGAAGGTAGATGTAGAGGTAGCGTGCCGACCGCGATTACATCGACTTTGGAACCATTTCCCACGCGCATCGTCACCTCGTCCTTTGCTAGTGTTCGCTTAATCCGTAGTCCCTGTTTCGAGTTGCAAATATTAGCAACAGAACCAGTATCAAATACCCAGGTGCTACTGCGAGCTCTAGTAAGGTACACATCAATAACATGTATATCACATATACCTTTGTTCACCTTGCCATCCTTCTTATCCGCCAAATACTTGGGGCAGTTCCGCTTCCAGTGACCAGTCTGCTTGCAGTAGAAGCACTCAGTTTCAGGTTTAGGTCCAGACTTGGGTTTCTTCTCCTGAGCAGCAACTTGTTTGTTGTTCTTCTTGAAGTTCCCCTTCTTCTTCCCTTTGCCTTTCTTCTTGAAACTAGTGGTCTTATTGACCATCAACACTTGATGCTCCTTCTTGATTTCTACCTCCGCAGCCTTTAGCATTGTGAAGAGCTCAGGCATAGTCTTTACTAACCCTTGCATATTATAGTTCATCACGAAGCCTTTGTAGCTTGGTGGCAGTGATTGAAGAATTCTGTCAATGACACAATCATCCGGAAGATTAACTCCCAGTTGAGTCAAGTGATTGTAATACCGGACATTCGAGTATGTGCTCACCGACAGACCCATTCTCTTCCATCTTGCAGCTATAGAACTTATTGGAGACTTCATATCTCTCAATCCGGGCATTCTGTTGAAATATCAACTTCAACTCCTGGAACATCTCGTATGCTCCATGACGTTCAAAACGTCGTTGAAGACCCGTTCTAAGCCGTAAAGCATGGCACACTGAACTATAGAGTAGTCATCAGCTTTGCTCGCTGGACATTCTTAACGTCGTCGCCAGCATCAGAAGAGGCTGGCACCTAGCGGTGCATCGGGACGTAACTCTTACGTGCAGCAATGAGGATAATCCTCAGGTTACGGACCCAGTCCGTGTAATTGCTACCATCATCTTTCAACTTTGCTTTCTCAAGGAACGCATTAAAATTCAACGGAACAACAGACGAGCCATCTATCTATAAACAAACATAGACAAGCAAGATACTATCGGTACTAAGTTCATGATAAATTTAAGTTCAATTAATCATATTACTTAAGAACTCCCACTTAGACAGACATCTCTCTAGTCATCTAAGTGATCACGTGATCCAAATCAACTAAACCATAACCGATCATCATGTGAGATGGAGTAGTTTTCAATGGTGAACATCTTATGTTGATCATATCTACTATATGATTCACGCCGACCTTCGGTCTCCGTGTTCCGAGGCCATATCTGCATATGCTAGGCTCGTCAAGTATAACCTGAGTATTCTGCGTGTGCAAAACTGGCTTGCACCCGTTGTAGATGGACGAGAGCTTATCACACCCGATCATCACGTGGTGTCTCGACACGATTTAACTTTGGCAACGGTGCATACTCGGGAGAACACTACTTGATAATTTTAGTGAGAGATCATCTTAAAATGCTACCGTCAATCAAAGCAAAATAAGATGCATAAAAGATAAACATCACATGCAATCAATATAAGTGATATGATATGGCCATCATCATCTTGTGCTTGTGATCTCCATCTCCAAGCACCGTCGTGATCACCATCGTCACCCGCCGACACCTTGATCTCCATCGTAGCATCGTTGTCGTTTACGCCATCTATTGCTTCTACGCCTATCGCTACCGCTTAGTGATAAAGTAAAGCAATTACAGGGCGTTGCATTTCATACAATAAAGCGACAACCATATGGCTCCAGCCAGTTGCCGATAACTTCGGTTACAAAACATGATCATCTCATACAATAAAATATAGCATCACGTCTTGACCATATCACATCACAACATGCCCTGCAAAAACAAGTTAGACGTCCTCTACTTTGTTGTTGCAAATTTTACGTGGCTGCTACGGGCTTAAGCAAGAACCAATCTCACCTACGCATCAAGACCACAACGATACTTCGTCAAATAGACTCCGTTTTAACCTTCTCAAGGACCGGGCGTAGCCACACTCGGTTCAACTAAAGTGAGAGAGACAGACACCCGCCAGCCACCTTTAAGCACGAGTGCTCGTAACGGTGAAACCAGTCTCGCGTATCGCTGACGCTGTAATGTCGGTCCGGCCGCTTCATCTCACAATACCGCTGAACCAAAGTATGACATGCTGGTAGGCAGTATGACTTGTATCGCCCACAACTCACTTGTGTTCTACTCGTGCAAAACATCAAACCATAAAAACCTGGCTCGATGCCTTTGTTGGGGAACGAGTAATTTCAAAAAATTCCTACGCACACGTAAGATCATGGTGATGCATAGCAACGAGAGGGAGAGTTTTGTCTCACGCCCTCGTGAGACCGAAGAGGAAGCGATCACAACGTAGAGGAAGTAGTCGACGTTCTCCTCGCGATCCAACCGATCCCAGCGCAAGCGTTACTCGGCAGCTCCGAGTTCTTGACACACGACAGCTCGGTGACGCTCCTCAGCTCGATCCAGCAAAGCTCCGGGGAGAGAGTTCCACAAGACGACGGCGCAGGACGATCTTGATGTTCTACCGACGCAGGGCTTCGCCTAAGCACCGCCACGATATGACCGAGGTGGAATATGGTGGAGGGGCACCGCACACGGCTAAGGAACGATCTCAAGGATCAACTTGTGTGTTCTAGGGTGCCCCCTGCCCCGTATATAAAGGAGCAAGGGGAGGGCCGGCCGGCCCTAGGAGGCGCGCCAGGGGGGGAGTCCTCCTCCTAGTAGGAGTAGGACTCCCTTTCCTAGTCCAACTAGGAAGGAGGAAGGGGAAGGAAAGAGAGGAGAGGAGAGGGAAGGGGGGCGCCCCCTCCTTGTCCTATTCGGACTCCCCATGGGGGGCGCGCCACCTCCTGGTGCGGCCCTCTCTCTCCCCTCTTGGCCCAATAAGGCCCATTACTTCCCCGGGGGGTTCCGGTAACCCCTCCGGCACTCCGGTTTTCTCCGAAACTTCCGAACCTTTCCGTGTCCGAATATAGCCGTCCAATATATCAATCTTTATGTCTCGACCATTTCGAGACTCCTCGTCATGTCCGTGATCACATCCGGGACTCCGAACTCCTTCGGTACATCAAAATACACAAACTCATAATATAACCGTCATCGAAACCTTAAGCGTGCGGACCCTACGGTTCGAGAACAATGTAGACATGACCGAGACACGTCTCGGTCAATGACCAATAGCGGGACCTGGATGCCCATATTGGCTCCTACATATTCTACGAAGATCTTTATCGGTCAGACCGCATAACAACATACGTTGTTCCTTTGTCATCGGTATGTTACTTGCCCGAGATTCGATCGTCGGTATCCAATACCTAGTTCAATCTCGCATCTTGGCAAGTCTCTTTACTCGTTCCGTAATACATCATCTCACAGCTAACTCATTAGTTGTAATGCTTGCAAGGCTTAGTGATGTGCATTACCGAGAGGGCCAGAGATACCTCTCCGACAATCGGAGTGACAAATCCTAATCTCAAATACGCCAACCCAACATCCGCCTTTGGAGACACTGTAGTACTCCTTTATAATCACCCGATTCGTTGTGACGTTTGGTAGTACCCAAAGTGTTCCTCCGTAAACGGAGTTGCATAATCTCATAGTTATAGGAACATGTATAAGTCATGGATAAAAGCAATAGCAACATACTAAACGATCGGGTGCTAAGCTAATGGAATGGGTCATGTCAATCAGATCATTCAACTAATGATGTGACCTTGTTAATCAAATGACAACTCCTTTGTCTATGGTTAGGAAACTTAACCATCTTTGATTAACAAGCTAGTCTAGTAGAGGCATACTAGTGACACTCTGTTTGTCTATGTATTCACACATGTATTATGTTTCCGGTTAATACAATTCTAGCATGAATAATAAACATTTATCATGAAATAAGGAAATAAATAATAACTTTATTATTGCCTCTAGGGCATATTTCCTTCAATACCCAAACCATAGTGTATTATTAGCTTGCGGAGACGAGCAGAGACTCACGATCGAAAGTGACCCCGTCGCCCCATCTCGTGGACTTACGACAAGGGCCTAGAATGCCCGGCCGTGCCACGTAACCATCTTGCGGGTGCTCTCCGGGCCCGCCCGACTTTCACCAAGGTCTCAAGTAAAGTCAAGGTAACCGTATGTCCAAACATCAAGGGGAAAACCCGTGGACTCACCCCCGGTGGATTCCACTCAATGTAATCATCAAGGTGAACGTAAGAGGGACCACCCTCGAGGTTCACACTTGAGGTGTTGAACGACAGAGCCGTATCGGGAATGGTGAAATAGGAAATCACCCTCGATGACCACGACCGAATAGCTACACTACAGAATTATCATCAGGAGTGCGTTATGAGGGATCACCCTCGGCACTCGATAGTAGCTCTGCAGAGTCGAGCAACAAAAGGGGCGTGATGTGATGTGAGGTGTCGGGCTCTGGTCGTCGATCACGCTGATCGAGGCATCGACGATGACGCAGGGGCAACAAGGACAAGTGGGGGTCACTGATGGATCACTAGCCAACCTATACTAAGCAGTTTAGGACAAGCAGGTAGGTAACAATAAGCAGGTACAAAAGCAAGCTATGCATCAAAATAGGAGCAATCAAATACAGTAGCAAAATCTAATGCAAACATGAGGGAATAGAATGGGCGATATCGGGATGATCAAAGGGGGGGCTTGCCTGGTTGCTCAGACAAGAAGGAGGGTCGTCGTCGACGTAGTCGATCACAGGGGCATCAGCAGCGGTCTCGGGGTCTACCGGAGAGAAGAGGGGGTAAATACACACAAACATAATCATAATAAGACAATAAGCGGGGCTAGAGGTGTTCGAACGTGGTGCTAGGCGATACTGGCGAAGGGGAAAACATCCGGGAAAGTTTTTTCGGTTCCGGACGTCTGTCAGACAGATGAACCAGAGGGGAAAAGTTCAACGTTTGCTATGCTTGGGATGTGCCGCGGACAAACGGACCACGTATTCGGATTCGTCTCGTCGTTCTGAGCAACTTTCATGTACAAAGTTTTTCTATCCGAGTTATGGATTGCTTTATATGATTTTATAAAGAATTAATCATTTTCTGGGATTATTATTTATTTAATTCAAAAAAAGAATTACTGTGTCATCATGATGTCAGCATGACATCAGCGGTCAAAGTTGACCGTTGACCAGTCAAACTGACGCGTGGGTCCCGTTCGTCATAGGCTCAGTGTAATTAAGCAAGGTTAATTAGTTTTAACTAAAAGATTAGATTAACTAATTTTAATTAGTTTAGTTAAACATAATTAATTAATTAATTAATTAATTAGTAGTTTGTTTATATATTTCTTTCTTTCTTTCTCTTTTTTTAAACGTTCAGGGGCTGGGCCCCTTGTGTCATAGGCCTAGAAGGCCTAACGGCGCTGGTCTCGGCGCGATTTATGGGCGTCCGATGGGGCGGCGAGCCCAAAGCAGCGACGACGGGGGGGGGGCGAGCGATGCCGGCAGCAGAGAGGTCAGGAGAGGCCAGAGGCGCAGCGTGGCCATAGGCACAGGCGGACGGGCGTGCGCGGGTTGCGGTCAGCGCGAGGAAGAGAGAAGAAGGGGAAGCTCACGGTGAGGGCACACGGTGGCCCGGCGATGGGGTTAGTAGCAGCAGACGGCGCCGGCGTTGAAGAAGATGGCGGCGAACGGCGACGTCGTCTCGGGCGTCCGCGCTTGAGGGTGAGCGGAGGCGGGGACAACGCGAGGCGGTCGGCCTGCTGGAGGCAAAGCTGCAGCGCACAGTGGGCTCCATGGCAGGCGGTTCAGGCGCGGCGTCGGGGAAGTCCATCGCCGTCGGGTGGCGCTGGGCAGCAGCGGCGATGGGAGGCGCTAGTCGAGCCGGGCGCGTGAGAGGCGGGTCGCGAAGACGCGAGATGTTAGGGGCGCTCGGACGCCGGCCGACGGCGGCCTTGGCGGTAGGCGTTAGGAGGAGGGGATCGAACATATGTGGGGGGGGGGGGTTGTGCGGGAGAGAGTGGGGATTGTGAGATACTCCTCCTTCCCAAAATATAAGTAGCGATTGACTTTTACGGTCTTTGATGCACAACTTTGACCACTAATATATATCATAGTATATGGATTGAACATGTATAAATGACATCGTTGTATTTGTCTTGCAAAGCAATTTTATTTCATATGTATGTATAATAATTTTATAGACATATAATACATAAAAAATATAGTCAAAGTTGTGCAACAAAGACCAGAAAAATCAAACCGTGCCTTATATTTTGGGAAGGAGGGAGTATTAGGGTTCGGGGAGTGGGGTTAGGTGTAGGCAGGGGTGGGCCAGCCTGGCGGCCTGTTGGGCCAGTTGGCCATCTGGGTCAAGGCCCAGCAGGGATGGGCACTTTTTCCTTTTTCACATTTTAAAATCAGTTTTCAAATTTTAGCTATTGTTTCCTATTTAGTGCCATAGCAAAAGAATTTAGTTGCGCTTGAAATTTGGCACAATATTCCAGCGCAATATTTTGGAGTGGCACATAAAGTTTGGAGGCAATTGGAGTTAAATAAATAATTATTTATTTTGCAAAGGCCATTTAATTTACTGGTGGACCAAAAATTTACTCAAGGGGCATTTTGAGGACTCAAAAGAGGTTGGTTCCAACATGACAATTATCCACGGATTATTTGCCACACTTTGAACATTTTATTTTGCATGTTTGAGAAATTTGAATTTTGGATTTTAATTTGAATTTGAATTTGAATTGAGATTTGTATAAAGTAAGGATCAGCAACAGTAATGTGATGACATGGCATCATTAACGGGGGATTACTGTAGCTTAATTGTCCAGGCGTCACATCCTCATAGGTCCTTTCAGGCCACCCAGACCTACGTAATTCGTGAGCCAACTCATTCATTATTGTGTCACTACCGGTGAGTTCGTCCCGTGGAACTATCCTATTGTCCATCCTGAAATCGGCAGCTAGACTCAGAAGAGTCCTGCTCATCCCAGGATGAAAACTACGATCGAATGGGTAGTGGGACATCTCGACTACACTACACTGGAATGCTTATCCACCTCCGCCTGAAGGGGGTTTTATAGGTAGAGAGAAGAAAATGGCGGGAAAAAATGACTGCGGTATGGCGGGAAAGGGTTGGCGGGAACATATGGCGGGAAGGGGTTGGCTGGAAATGGGTGATGGGAAAATACATTTCGGCCTAATGTATGAGCCATGCAACTTCGGCCTACACTAGACAAAAAGGACTTTTCGGCCTACATTAGACCTAAAAGGACTTTTCGGCCTACACTTGACCAAAAAGTGTATTTCGGCCAAGAGGTGGCCGAAAATAGCCTTTTCGGCCAGGTCCCCACCATTTCGGCCAAAGCAAGGCCGAAAAGCCTATTTCGGCCTAGTGGTGGCCGAAAACAACCTTTTCGGCCAAAGGGAGACCGACAGGGTGCTAGTTTTGATTTTTTTTTTCTCCACATCATGCTATAGTTTCCGAATTTTCTATAAAATACGTCATAGTTTAGGGCGAACGTAACCGTCCGCTGCAGTCTCCCTCCCGGCGACCGTGCACTAGATATTGGGGTCCATTAATTTTCATTTGTAACGCCATGTCACATTGATACACAGGCCATCCAACTGCAGTTTAGGGCAACGTCTATAAATCTGGTGGCCCTCATCCTTCCTTTTACCTGCACATTAATACAGTTCTTTGAATTAAGAGAAGCTTGGTCGCATATGAGTGATGCTGTCCACGTACAACAAACCACACACGCCGTTGGATTTGGCCAATTCTTTTAATTTATAACTTGAATTTGCACCGTAATAGAATCTGGGTTGAAACGTCGTATATATGGCTATTTTGGTTGCATATATATGTAACCACTGGCTTATTAAACATTATTTTCTGAGAGATCATAACTTGTTTACATGGATTTTTTTAATAGCACTATCGTGATGCCCTAAAACAGTTCCGGCCATGGCCAAGAAAAAAAAGGCAACCAAAAGGATGCAATAAATTGCATTTCCTGCAATTTTGATCATGCTTAATAACAAATCGTTCAACATTTAAAATACGTGCCAACTGAGCATTGCTTAGATGGTTAGGTTCCTCGTAGTGAAACTAGCCCATCAGGGTTCAAGTCCCAAAGTTGGTACTAGTGCTCGCATTTCCGGTAAAGTTCATTCAATGAGAGGAGATATTCCCGTCGACTACGATGCTCCTATATTGACTTTGTCAATCTCAAGATTAGACGCCAGCTCAGTATAGATAGGGCGTGCATGTATGCGTTCATAAGGGTGAGTGTATGTACGTGTATGTGGACCTCTATGATTGCACTGTGTGAAAAGAGAGTTAAAATGTGTGAATGATGGCACAAAAGGACATTAATTAATTTTCACATCAGAGCACAATAATTAATATGTAGCTTGTCCAACCAGACTTCAGGACGGCGTCCTAAACGGTCCCGGTCTTGCGCCACAAGAAAAGCTGAAGCAAAGGTGTGGCATAAACTGGTCATTCTAAATTGGTGGTTGTGTTATCAGTTTGATGGAAATGAAAATGGGAGCTTGAGGTCTTTTAGCTAAAAAAAACCCGTCATTCAACAGTTAGGAAGAGTAGAATGATCCTGTAAAAAAGAAAGAGAATAATAAGGGGCCTATAGAGATGACGTTGCAGTTTTCCCTATGTGAAGAGAAAAACAAGAGAAAATAATGAGAGGCCAAAATGTAAAAAGAGAGAATGTGTAGAAAAAAGGGAAATTAATTGTCAACCTTATAGTCAGCCCATTAGATGAGGTATAACCAACGATGGTTTTAAATGACATTGCAATAGCCACTGTCGGGCTATATTATTCTACGTGCTCGTAATTGGTATTCCGGTAACTAAAGTAGTATAATACAACATATCATGTATAATTAATTACTCAAAAGAAAATAATTAGTTTTCAATCTTGACATCAGATCACATTAATACAGAGACGGCCCAACCACACTTTTTGTGGAGGTCCCTATATATTGGAGGTGTTGAGGAGTGTATTGGCAAACTTTGGTCAGAGTTAGTAGCTAACTTGTATACACATCAATGGTGCATGCAAACAATATCGGCATTATTGAGTTAATTATATTTTTATACAATAACTTGCATATGATGTACAGATTCATACATAAACTTAAAAAATGACACAAATCGACTCTACAACATGTGCTTCGGGTACACTTAAGTACAAGCCATATAAGGTTATGGTCCAAGTGGGGAGGACAGTTGCCCCCCACCCCCACCCCCGTGCGCGTGTGTCATGCCCTTTTATATGTACAATATTGCACTCATATGTGACAAACATCGCACCGTTGGTGAGCTCGCTGCTAATCAACTGCATGCATATTTTATTTCAGAAGACTGTATAGCTGATGGGCCAGAGCACGTCAGAATATGCAGAATCGCCGTTGTCAAATTGGCCAGAGAGACTCGGATCTAGAGCTTCTAGGATATTATTGCGCGTCCACCAATATAGTGTCTACACACAACTCTCCTCGATCATACCGGCAATACAGCGCCCAGGATGAATGTGTTTGTCCAAAATTCCGTTAGACATAAGTTCGTAAACCAGCAGTGGGTGATACATATCGTTGGTGTGGTGCCACCGACCTCATATGTACATGCAATGATAACTAATACTTTCATGAATATGACAAAGCATTCATGCAAATTACACAATCTATGTACATAGCTATGAGCATGTACTCGCTCATTGAATCATATGTACATATGATCTTCACAAGGTTGCAGTTACGTAGGCAACTGGTCAGTAGAAGCCGAAGTAGGCCTTGCTTAGGATCATCATGGAGAAATACATGGACAATAACACGAGCATGTCGTGTTGTGCTTCCCTCATACACAGTGTGTGTGTGTGTGGGGGGGTGGGGTGGGGTATTGTCCCCTACACCAAGTTGAACCCTCCTGATCATCTCCTACCTGAAGTCCTTCGTCCCATATGTTAGCTCCTTATTTCTCTCCTCAGATAAATGGGGATCTACCTCCAAACCCGTGTTCCTCCTCTTCCTAACGGATATATGAATCTCTAAAAGTCCGGTTAGCAGGGCAGCTACTAAGCACTAGCTATGTGTCCAGGACCTTCTCTAGCCACGCCTCAAACGATTAGCCTTGAAGGAATTTCTGAACTATTTTGGTTGAGATATTTCCAGGTCACATGTAATGTTACTCTAAAGCTTCCAGAGTATTACAAAAGGACTGTGCTAATGACCAGTCGACTGGTCGTTAGCGACAGATCCGCACGGTTAGTTCGCTATCTTCCCAGGCTCGCTTTCCACTGATTTTTTTCCTTCTCTCAAAAACCGTGATAAATCGCTAATGGTTTTTTTCTGGTTTTTCGCCGCATAATATGAAAATAAAATAAAAGTGCTTGAAAGAGGATTCAAACCTAGGTCTATGCAATACCTATTGAGCCTAATAACCAACTAAGCCACATTTTGTTGTTGTCTATTGTAGGTAAACAATGTTATTTGAACCTTTCTTATTTCTGCCATATCAGAAAATAAATAAAGTTTGGCTTGGTAACTTTGGCATGATCAGCATGATAATTAGGGTATGGGCAACATGATAACTATACCATGATAAGGCTGATAACTACAGTACGAGAAGGTTAAGGCATGAGGAAGTATGGTACTTTAACACATAAATTACCGATGAAAATGTTTAAAAAACTTTTTTCCATTGGATGAAAGATACCATGGTGTTTAAAACGTAAGATATTAGTTATCAAATCTGTGATGTATACATTATCATGTTTTTTACATAGAAACTACCGGGTGTATATTTTTCAACAATAAAAATTCAGGTCAAAAATTATAATGGCGTTTGTATGTGAGTTATCAGCTTAGTATGTGTCTATTAACAAGCTATTTACATTTAAATTACGGGGTCCCCGTTCGCCATGCACGCCAATTTATCAAGTCTGCGGTGTGTGAGTTATCATGTTATTTGCAGAAGAGTTATCATGGTATGGTTCAACAACTCCTCCCACCCTACCCCGCCGATAAAGTTATCAAGATTGGGTACATAATTTATCATTTCTACGATGTGTGACTTATCATGTTATTTGCATAGAAGTTATCGTGGTATGTTTCAGTGAATCCACCCCCCAACCCCAACCCCACCAACAAAGTTGCCAGGACTGGGTACATAATTTAATGTCTATGATGTGTGAGTTATCATATTATTTGCATAGAAGTTATCGTGGTATGTTTTAACAACTCCCCCACTCCGGCCCCTCCAACAAAGTTACCAGGACTGGTACATAATTTATCATGTTTACGATGTGTGAGTTATCATGTTATTTGCATAGAAGTTACCGTCGTACATTTCAACGACACCCCCACCCCAACCCCTCCGACAAAGTTATCAGGTCTACCATGTATGAGCGGTCGCTCACGACGGAGCTTTCGTGATAGTCAAAGAAATTATCGAGCGGCTGTGCGCGTCATGCGTGGGATCGAAGGGCCATAAGATCGTTCGGATCTGAAGCAAACGGCCGACCGGCAGGAAAATAGCTTTCTCGCAAAGAAAATTAGTTGGCCTGGTTGAGATCTGGTATGTCATCTAGTAGGTGACGGCTCAAATCCCACTAGCTGCATCCTTTTCTTTTCTTTTTTCACTCGCATTTAGTATAGTTCAAAGGACAAATAGTATGGTTGATTGAAAATTCACAGCAATGAAGCAGTAGCGGGTTGGTTATTGACCTCATAGTACTGGGAAACGCCCGTGGTTCAAATCCTACCAAAGCCATTTATTTTTGCGGGCGAGGAGCACCTGACGATACAATACACGGGAACATCAGGACGTTTATTTTTGCGGGCGAGGAGCACCTGACGATACAATACACGGGAACATCAGGACGTGCGATCGAAATCTGACGATTCAGACGTCGTCCGGATCTAATGCAAACGTCCAGTCGGCAGGAGAATAGATTTGTCTATTACAAAAAGGCAACAAATAGAAAAGTATATGCAATTCTGAATGAACTGCAGCTCTTGACGGTGATGCCCCCGATTGTGGCGCCACTCCTGAGTGTGGCATAGCCGCCAAGTCTATTGCAACCCTCAGAGATAGACCGATCGGTAACCTATTAATACATTTGAGGAACTAATAAATTTTATTTCATCAAATAAGACCAGGGTGTTGGTGAGGAGAAACTCCCGAGTGACGCTCGAAAAATACAAAAAACGAACTCACTAAGGACTGAAATATGCAATTTAATCACAAACGTGTCTTAGTTTTTCACGCCCCACACGTTGATGTGGTCTAAGTTGTTGAAGCGATGACAACACCAAGTGGAGTCCATGTAGGATTTGACCATGGAGAATCCTAAGTCAGTGATGGCGAAGTCAACGTTGGTCGTGTCCTAGTCAGAATCAGTTGATTGTGTTTGAAGTCGACATAGCCGTGAGGTCGGCATAGCATGGTTTCGATGCGCTAGGGTTGGTGCGGCGAGCCCGGGTCTATGGAGTGATGATGCCGACAAATGAAGCGACGAGGTCGTACGCCAGAGTGATCATGTGACGTGTTACACAAAATAGTACAAGCCAAAGTAATAATTTCTCAAAATAATTTACTATGTGCTGCAATGGAGGCAGCACCCATAGGATACGAGGAGTATGTTGGGTCGGTACTTGAAGTAATCTGGCTGAGGATTGAAACCAATAGTAATACGACTAAGTGAAGGATCCGACTGGACTTGAACGAAGTACTAACAGATGTAGCATGGTTTCATAATTATTTAGTTCTGACCGAACAACAGCCCTAGGACCGATGTAGTCCCTCTGAGAAAAAATGGGGGGTCAGTTGAAAAATTAAAAACATAGATAAAAAGCTAACTTATTAACTTTTCGTGTATGACCGATGTAGATCAACCCCATGATGGGCGCCAACTCTCGTGGTTATAAATTAGACAGTAAAAGGGATGTATGGATGGAGCTTGATCAATCGAGATGCAAATGGATGACATAAGATTGTATAGAGGTTCAGCGCCTTGTGGTGGAGGTAAAAACTCTAGTCCTGTCTCTCTGGGAGTTTTCTTTTTTGCAAAAAAAGTTTTTCATTCATCAACCATGGTCGTTACAGTCCAGATTACATAAGGCCTGAATCCCCTCCGCAGCACAGCATGATGAAGCCAAACGGTGGTTCGAATAGCTCGTCCCATCTGGGCAAGCTGCCGGCTAACCTGATTTAACTCCCTTCTAACATGTGAAATCACATGGGTACACCCCGGACCCAGCATGCGTTTAGTTTGCTCTACCATTGATGCTACTGGAGATCTGTTGGTTGTAGCATCAGCGATCATTGCCGCGACTGTACTGCAGTCTATTTCCAGTATAAAAGGAATATAACTCCATTCCAGAGCAAGGGACACACCCTCCATGCAAGCGGCAAGCTCGGCCTCCAGTGCGCTCGAACACTTCGACAGGAAACGACATGACGCAAAGACCACACTGCCGCGGTGGTCGCGAAGGATCATACCTGCACCACATGTCCCATCCGCGGCAACGAAGGCGTCGTCGACATTAAGCTTGCACCAGCCGTCAGGTGGTCTGGTGCATTTCTCCAATGGCCGAGGTTCAGCTGTCATCATTGAACGATCCATCTTTTGGCTGAGCATATAATCATACCTCAGGACCATCTTTCCTTTCGCCGTATCTGCATGTGGGTGTTACCTGATACAAACAAGAGACTCAATGTAGCTTGAGAGGAAACGCCGAGATGATTCCGTCGGGGGTGCTGGCTTCTGGTGAGTTATCACAACATGCCAGATGCGCCACACCGTCATAAGCGAGCATTGATCTTCGCTGCAACGATTCAGCAGGTGAAGAAGCCATTCCGGTCCCGTATTGACGACGGTATCCAGGCTCGGCATGCGCCATTTTTCCTCCATGGCGTTCCAGAGATCTCGAGCACATGGGCATCTACAAAAGACATGGAAAGTGTCCTCGCGTTCCACCACACATATAGGACAGATGTCAGTGTCAACAATATTTCGTTTCGCCATATTTTCCATAGTTGCTAAAGCATTTTTCACTACTCGCCAAGCAAGGACCCGTACCTTTGGGGAAGCAAGGCACCCCTATACCATATCCCAGACGGCTTTGGTGCCGTCCGGTGCCCTCGACCTAGAACCTTGGGCAGGCTTATGTAGAGTCCGCCATGCACCTGGGTCCATTGGCTGGTCATAATTAAGTGCTACTAAATGGTATATTGAATATCAACGGGTAATGTTTGTCATTTATTGCATAGTCAACCTTCGTGTGTAACTCCTCTCTAAAAGCAAATACAATAGGATGGCGTAGGCGAGCTGTAAGCCTTTAAAGATTATATTTTAGATTAGTTGGAGGAGCGAGAGGAGGAGAGAGAAGGAAAGCGGGCTACTGATTAACAGCCGGCTGAGGCACGTGCTAGGCATAATGTGAGAGAGAAAGATAGGCCATGTATAAAAAAGTAGTACATATATATATAGCACCTAAGCTTAGGTGCTCCCGTGCGACCTTGGCCGTTGGATCTCAAATCCAACAGCTCCTGTGAGATGGTGAACATTTTTGCAAGAAAGCCCTCATAGAATCTGAAAAATACGCACAAGTACAGCAGCTACAGCAGCTTCTCATACACTGTTGGATCTGAGATCCGATGGCCCAAAAGCCCGTATCATGGGAGCATCTAAGCTCCCATATCACAGGATACTCTCCCTATATATATAAACGCAAGTGATGGTAACTACCACTGCTTGTAGGAAACATTTGTCCTATATATATAGTTACCATCACTTGCGTTTTGTATGTTGTATGTAGTATCTGTCGAAACCAAAAGTGTGTACTTATAGTATGTAGTATATATTAATGATTAGGTATTATATATACTATTTTTTGGGTAATATGTACCATGTTTTGAGTATGCTCTTTTTATGTACAAATATATACGTATTTCACAAATATAACAAAACTATAAACTCATATGCAATTTTTCATGTAACTTGATTTCAAATATCTAAGATATAATATATTAACATATTTAAAATAATAAAATAGTACATATACTACCACATGATAGTATATGAGATATGTGGGGTAACTACCACGGGTGATAGGATGGATATATATATATATATATATATATATATATATATATATATATATATATATATATATATATATAGTGATCCTATTCATCACCCAGGGTGTAGAATAAGTTATTCTTCACCGAGGTAATCTTATGCTCATTTCATAATTAAATTACATTTGGAATTCAAATAGTTACATTCCTATTGATTCATTACGTAAAATTTGGCATAAGAAAATAAAAATATAGATCATAAGACAAGAAAATTTGCAGTTTATGTGTATTTTACACTATGTTTTTACGTTTGTAATTTTACATGACATAAAATATTTTTACGACGATTATATATTTTCTTACGGTCTCTTTTACGTCGGAAATAAGAAAAACTTACGGAACGTAAAATTACGTGTATTTATGGTAAAATAGAGGGTGAAGAATAACTATTCCTCACCCAGGGTGACGAATAGTCAATCCCTATATATATATATATATATATATATATATATATATATATATATATAGTTACCCACATATCTCATATATATATAACGCGTTGGCTATAAATGATGTGGCAAAACTATATAGCCAGCAGCTGACTATACTATTAACCATGAAACCCAACTGTAGTATCATCCCAACTTTTAAAGCTCGCGACCCATGGGAAAACGGACTGGTGTCTACTCTGACTAGGTGGCCACCACTTGTTGTTGGTGTTTATCTGGTCCTTTGCATTCATGGTCCTGGGGCTGCATGGACCTCTTAGTTGGGCCTTATGTTGTCATGGGCCTATCCAATGTGGGATTCCCTCGTCACTGCTGGAGCATGGTAATCACTGTGATTGGCGAATATCCATCGCAGGGCAATCACTGTAATTGGCGAACATCGGTCGCCCCAACTATTTTATGAAGGGAATCGTTTGGCAACGGCGCACCGGCCGAAGCTTCGGCCGGTCACGGCCACGCGCAAACGCGCCAGCGACTCGCCTAGCGACACGTAGGATTGGGGGGCCCGCCCACGTGCGTCTTCTCCCTCCAGCCTTTTCTCCTCTTCCTGTCGGTCATCTCTCTCTTCGCTCTCCCCGTTGCTATGGTCAACCCATCGCCCACGCCGGAGGCCTCCCAGGGGCGCCGCGGTCATGAGAATCAGCCGATCTGGCCGCCCTCGACCAGATCCGCGCGGATCCGCATGCATCGGAGCTCTGCCTACCTCGCCGGACCTGGCCACGAAGGAGCTGCAACCAGCCATGGCAGACTACACCCTGCGGCGAAATTTAGCTGGAGCCAGTTGTAACAAATTCACTCTCCGATGGTAGCAAAAATCTACTACGGTTGCAGCAAAACGGCGTCATCGTCAACGCGGGGTCGCAGCTGAGATAAGAAGTTTGAAGCTTTTTTCAATGCGGTTGTAACTTTTATAACTGTCGGTTGCAACTTTTCGTTTTTCGTCCATGGCTTTGATTCCACGGTTGAAACTTTTTTTATAGTCGGATGAAGCTTTTTTCGTTGCTAGATGAAGCTTTTTCTGTCACCGGTTGTAACTTTTCTTGGTCATCCATGGCTCCAGTCGTATACTGGTTGAAGCTTTTTCCGTAGCCGGTTGAAGCTTTTTCTATCGCTAGTTGTAGCTTTTTTGGTCGTTAGTTGTAGCACTGGGCATCTTCCCCAGTGCTCGATTTTTTGTTTGCAAGATGCACACCGGGGATGAGTGGCGGCGAGCATGCCGGCGAGCTTCAGTCGTTGCAACCGGAGCTACATCGGTCTCAACAAAAGCTTCAACCGTGGGGTGAGGCTATTGCACGGGGCAAAGCAACAACGACGAGCGGCTAGCAGTTACGATGTTGCTGCAGCAGTGACGGCGAGCGGCTACGTTGACCGGCGGCGAGCGCGGCGACGAGCACGGAGACGAGGACGACCGGGGGGGGGGCTGCACAACGCTTGGAGCGGCGGGGGCGGTAGGAGGCGCGGCGCCGTGGTGCGAGGTAGAAGACGATAGGGTGGACTTGTTTAGCCGGATCCAACGGCCCACTCGCTCAGATCCAACGGCCGCGGTGCGACCGGCCCAACAGTTGGACCGGCGCACCGGCGCAGATCGTTGCTTTTATGAATCAGGGAGATGGCACCAAAGCTTAGCATAGACAGTCCAGAGTCCCAATGTAGAAACCATGGAACATTGGCCTGATCACAGGCTGCAGCAGGAAGAAGGCCAGTAGCAGGCCATCAGGGTCAGGTGCTAAACTAGCCTTCATCCTAGCAATCGTCCGCCCAAACCGCCTCTGTTAAGAATGGCAGAGTTAGCTCAGCATTCTCATCGGGATAGAAACAGCCAGTACACGTCCACGTCCAGAAGAATCGACCACGCAGGCGGATCGAGTAGTGACCAGTGAAGCGGGAGGCTAGCTTTGTATGTGCCTGCGCCTGTTCTGAAAATCAGGTCGTCGTCCATCACCGTCATTGTCTGAGAGTAACGCAAGGCACGGCAGGTACCCATATATCTCGTCATGGGTCTCTGCCTCGGCAAGTCGACATCGGGTGGCACTTCTTCTACTTCTCCGCTCTGGAAGGACAAGCCGCATGACCTCCGCGACGGCACTTCTTCTACTTCTCCGCCCTGGAAGGACCTGCCGCATGAGCTCGCAGGCGTGGTCTTCTCACGTCTCGCGTCCCACGATGATCGCCTCAGCTTTGGCGCCGTTTGCCTGGACTGGCACCTGGCCGCAAAGCACCAGCGTCTGCTGCTGCCGCCAGCCGTGCCGTGCATCAACCTTGGCAAAGGCGAGTACCAGAGCCTTATTGATGGCAAGGTGCGCCGCTTCCCGATGCACAGCGATTGCCGCACCGACGCTTCGTTCGGCAGCTTGCTCCTATTTAAGCATGGGCCATCCTCGAGCTGCTTCCTCCAAGACCCATTCTCTGGAACCAAGCCGGCCATAGAGCTACCCTGCTACTACAACTGGATGCCCCTTCGTGCTAATGGCGTCGTCGGCACCTTCAAGCCGCACCACGGGCATGGCGCGCCACACAACAACATTCAAAAGATTGTCCTCTTGTCACCTAAACTCGTCATCGCTGTGTTCCAAGACTGTCCATTCCCCAACTATTCCAACTTTGGAGGTTTCTGCCCGGGCACGCCACTTCCGCTTTTGTGGTCAGAAGCAGCCGACACATTCGCTATTCAGCACCATGGCGGGACCTTTTGTTATGAGGACGTAGCCTTCCATCATGGAAAGATCTTTGCTGTCTGTAGGATGGGCAATCTGTTCACCCATGAGTTTGTCGGAGATTCATTGTCTAAAAGTCGTGTGGAGCATGTCATTAAGGAACAAACCGATGCGGGCTACATGGACATGAAATGCTACCTAGTCACATCAGCCGACAACACAAAGCTACTGATGGTGCGTTGGAGCATTCTTGAAGTGATGAACGAGCTCAAGCTTGATCACCACACAATGGATCTCCGTGTATTCGAGGCAGACTTGGATAAGGGCCGGTGGTCTGAGGTGAAAGACTTGGGCGACCAGGTCCTCTTTGTTGGACAGACTGGCTCGAGAGCATTTGCGGTAACAGGTTCCTCTGCGCACTATCGCCAGATTTTTGAAAGAGGGAACCTTGTGTTTCTTTTGGGAAATGATTGGTCATGGAAATGGGAAAGCAAGCAACATTCTGCGCGATGCAAGTGCTTCAATTGTCGAAAGTTCGTCCATGGCATTCCTATCTATTGTGTGTTCGACATAATGAGCGGCAAAAGCAGTATAGTCTCTCTTAGTAAGAGTGATAGTCAAAAGAAATATTTTAGGTGTGAATGGTTCTTCCCCTCTGCGTAACAATCGAATGATTTTACGAGATGGATTGATGATAGACACACATACATAACCCTATATATAATCCACCAATAAACCAATTCATGTATTGGTATATCAATATTTCATTATTTTTTCCACAACGCTACTGTCTACTATAAAGTTATTTATCAGAAGACACTGTACCACACATTTTTTTGACATTTTCTAACGGCTGATACAGGAAATACTTTTGTTTGGCATTTCACCGCAATTTTTATTTAAGGAAGACCATCATGGCGATTGATTAATCAAAAAAGATACATTGTCTACATGTTTGTTCACCAAAGAATCTAGAGACTCGTCAATCCCAATAAAAGAAACTTTATTACAATAGCTAAGAGTCTAAGACTATTTAGCACATGTGCCACTTGATTTGCTGATTGAAAACAATGCTTAAACTTGACCTTCCCAATCAAGGTAGAGATGTCCACATGTTTCGTTAATATCACTGCCGCCACGTGCCACCAAGTACTCTTACGGAGCAGCAGTAGATAGCCGTTAGAGAATCGGATTCCACTTCAACTCACTGGAACCCTAGGCATTTCACCACACTTTTTAAAGAACACTTCTGTTTCGGTACACCCCCCTATACACATCGACGGCTGAGATTATATTACCCCATAACCCTTCATAATAAAGGGCAGAATGTCTTTTTAAAGTGTGTCATCCGTGCTGATACGCGGGACCTCGTGTGTACAAATTGTGCGGGCGAAAAGGACAGGGCCGGCCCATTAAGCCATGTCCCACCTACCACGTTCTATGTAAGCGACTTAAAAGTAGAGAGAAAAGGGAGATCTCACAAGGACTCGAGATCGATACCTCCCACTTGAGGCGCGCCCTACTAGCCGCTTCACCACACTGCTGCTTCTGGTGTTCTACAGTGCAAAATAAATAAGAACACACAACAACGTTCATTAATATGAACATATTTCAGAACAATTTCAAAAAAATTATTGAAAAAGATTTCAATAATTTTGAAAAGCCAAATAGTATTTGAAATTACGAACAAAATATGGAAACACAAATGTGATCAATTTCTGAACAAGTTTCGAAACATGAACATCTTTCAAAACATAAACAGTTTCCGAACAACTTTGAAACATGAACAATTTTTATAATTTGTGGTTTTATTCCTTTTTTATTTTTGTTTGTCCCATTTTCCTTCTTCTTTTTCCTTTTTTTCATTTTCTTTAAAAAAAAAACGATGAATTATTTTAAAATCATGAATTTTGCCTTAAATTCATGGTTCTCGAATTCATGAAATTTTCTTAAATTCGTGAACTTTGTTTTCAAATCCGTGAATTTTTTTCCCAAATCCACAAGCGATTTTCGACATTTATGAACTTTTCAAAGCCGGTGAATTTTTTTTCAAATTTGTGAACATTTTTTCAGGATAGATGAACTTTTTCCAAATCTGGGGACGCTTGGGCCGCCCCAACAGGAACCCGACGGAAACGATGGCGTCGCCTAGTTGGGCCAAAGCCTGGGAGAAAGGATTCTCTACTTTGGCTGGACGTAGTCTAGCACACCCCTCTCAACTGATGTTTTCTTGGATTGTGGATAAATGGCCCCAACTGCTTGTAGCAGCCTGACACGGCATAGCAGGCATTTGTGCCACATTTGAACGACTTCCAACATTGTTTGCACGTTGCGACATGTCCGGCCCTTTATCTACCCTCGTTTGACATAGACAACTACAAATAATGCTAAACTTGTCAAAAATCCAAACAAGTTGGCATGATGCCTTGAATTGGTCATATCATAGAAGTTGGTGGAAAACAATTGGGGCGGTTTGAAGGATGTTGAGAAACAACATGCTTTAAAACGAATCGTTCTACCCCTCTACCGAACAACCTCCGTCGCACATGGTCTATTTTTTGACATCCTTTAAAGGTTCTATTTCTCAAAAGGAGTGATCCAAGCGAAACTCAGTCTACTGTGAAATATGTGGCGATAGACGGACCAATACTTAAGGAGGGACCCTCCATTGAGTTCAGTTAACACAGAATACGTTGCAGAATGAATGCATAATCCGTTCAGTCCAATCAAGTTGTATGAACAAACCCAGTTCATCTTTGAAGAAAATAATAGTTTCAGAACCCCCTCAGGCTGCACCGGAGCTGTCCAATCTTGGGAACGGTGCGATGCCTCCTTCTGCGAGGTGAGGAACCTGTCAGTAATGTTACTTATGTGTACGTTCTTGAGCTTCTTTGTGTTCAGTTACGCTCCATTTCAACTGAGACGGGCTCTACATTCAGAACTTTCAGTTATGCAGCAGCATCTGCACAACGCAATTTCTTTATATTTTCATAAATAAAGAGTTGTATTCAAGGGTCAACTTTGACATTAAGTGTCTCAATTCTAGTTCAACTTTGTATTAAAATTAGTAGAAAGTTGAGACACTTATTTTGGGACGGAGAGAGTAGGTCACATCTGTCTACAATGGCAATGGCTGTACTAGATAAACAATGGAGATCAATTTTCTCTTGAATTTGTGGAATTTTTCTTCTCAAGCATTACTGTTGGGATTAAACTGAAATACTTTTAATTAATCTCATGATAGTTTACATATACAACCTGGTTTCCATCGAGAGTCAAAAAATTGGACTGTACCTAGGAGTGCGTCCTAGTCCGAGTAGTAGTACTAGTATAGTCTAGTTCATCTTCTACACGTGCTAGTCGGAGTACGTCCTATTCCGAGCTGCAGGTTATCTGACTTGGCTGTGTATATATACACGTCAGCGCCGTTAAAGCAATACCGTAAAAATCAATAGATAGAGAACAACCAGGCCTGGTGTGGTGTAATCCATCCGGTATGCATCGTTGTTGGCTAGCTATATCGATTCGATCAAGGTCGTGATAGAAACAGCCACGTCCACGTCCAGACAGGACGAATCAATCAGGCAGGCGGATCAGTGAAGCGGGAGGCTAGCTTTGTACGTGCCTGCGACTGTTCGGGATCAAGTCGGATCATCCTCGTGGCCGGTTATTTTTTTTCTGGAATTGGTAACCAAAACCTTGCCCATATCTCCCCATGGGTCTCTGCCTTGGCAAATCAACCTCCGGCGGCACTTCTTCTACTTCTCGGCCCTGGAAGGACCTGCCGCATGAGCTCGCCAGCGTTTCTACTTCTCCGCCTTGGAAGGACCTACCGCATGAGCTCGCCGGCGTGGTCCTCTCACGTCTCGCATCCCACGACGACCGCCTAAGCTTTGGCGCCGTTTGCCACGACTGGCGCCTCGCCGCAAAGCACCAGCGTCTGCTGCTGCCGCCACCCGTGCTGTGCATCAACCTTGGCAAAGGCGAGTACAAGAGCCTGATCGATGGCAAGGTGCGCCGCTTCCCCATGCCCAGCGATGCCCGCGCCGATGCATCATTCGGCAGCTTGCTCCTACTCGAGCATGGGGCATCCTCCAGATGCTTCCTCTGGGACCCATTCCGCCAAACCAGCACGACGGCCATAAAGCTCCCATGCTACTACCACTGGATGAGCCTTCGTGCTAATGACGTCGTCGGCACCTTCAAGCCCCACCCCGGGCTTGGCGTGCCACAATCCGACATTCAAAAGATTGTCTTCTTCTCACCTAAACTCGTTATCGCGTTATTCCATGGCTGTCCATTCAACAACTATCCCAACTTTGGAGGATTCTGTCCGGACGCACCACCCCCGCTTTTGTGGTCGGAAGCAGCCGACACATTCGATGGTCAGCACCATAGCGGGACATTTTGTTATCAAGATGTAGCCTTCCATCATGGAAAGATCTTTGCTGTCTGCAGAGTAGGGAACCTGTTCACCCATGAGATTGTCGAAGATTCATTGTCCAAAAGTAGTCGCGTGGAGCATGTCATTAAGGAACAACCAAATGCGGTCTACATGGACACGAAATGCTACCTAGTCACATCAGCCGACAAGAAAAAGCTACTGATGGTGCGGTGGAGCATTCTTGAAGTGATGAACGAGCTCAAGCTTGATCACCACACGATGGATCTGCATGTATTCGAGGCAGACTTGGATAAGGGCCGGTGGTTTGAGGTGAATGACTTGGGCGACCAGGTCCTCTTTGTTGGACAGACTAGCTCGAGAGCGTTTGCGGTAACAGGTTCGTCTGAGCACTATCACCAGAGTTTTCGAGGAGTGAACCTTGTGTTTCTTTCGGGAAATGATTGGTCATGGGAATGGAAACATAAGCAGCATTCTGCACAGTGCAAGTGCTTCAATTGCCGAAAGTTTGTCCATGGCATTCCTATCTATTGTGTGTTCGACATAATGAGCGGCAAAAGCAGTATAGTTTCACTTGGTACGAGTGATAGTCAAAAGAAATATTTTAGGTCTGAATGGTTCTTCCCCTCGGCGTAACAATCGAATGATTTTACGAGATGGATTGACGATAGACACACATACATATCCCTATGGAATCCACTAATGAACCAATGTATGTATTGAAATATCAATCTTTCATTTATTTTTATTCCACAATGCTACTGTCTACTGTAAAGTTATTTATAAGAAAATCATTCTCCATATGATCTAAAATTATTTACTTTCCCACATTGATGTGAAACATTTCTTACTTTCTTCCTATATATACATAATGAAATAGATTTTTTTTCTCTATGTAATTATTTGACCTCTCGACCTGTACTACATCTCAGTTGAGTCATATAAAAGACATTAGCAAGCATAACTAATGCACTTGTAGCATCATTGTTGGATGTTTTGAGACACACGTAACATGGGACTATAGAAAGAACACATGGAACATGGAACATGTATTTTTTTTTTCATTTTACTCTTTAGGTGGCAAGCTTGTAACACATATTTGCAATTTTTGTCTGTTTGACAATGGTACTGCTTGTGTATTTTTATTTTATCTTGGGCCATCTATTTTGAACAATATTTTAAGTGCATCAGCTGATGTTTACTTTAATAAAATAATTTTTTTCTAAGAATGTACTCCCTTTACTCCATACTATCTGAACTTTACATTGGCTGTTCAAGTCGTGATTTGTGCTACCATCTTTTCGAGTGGTTAGGTTTTAGCAGAACTATGGTACCACCAGCACTTAGCAGAATGGAGTTAAACAACCACATGCTTTAAACAAATATAGGCATTACCGAAGTAGCACAAACAACATCCAACCATATTCATAGTAGCTCACATCACACACACTAACTTATGGACAGAGATTATACAGCCCTTAAGTCATCTATCATTGCCAGGGCTTCCTTGTGTTTGTCGCACTTGATGACCATATCTTGCACGAACGGTCGAAGACAGTGACCGTGAAAGCATCCTGCGTCGGTACCTTGAAGGCGAAGAGATAGCCGATCTGCACCTCATGAGCAGTGGCAAAGGCTCGTCACCCTTCATCCATGCCAACCCTCTCATTGAGATCGTTGAGTGTCACCCTCCAGCTGCATCCAGTGTTCGTCCTAAAAAGTGGTAAAACTTGGGATGGTGCCCAGGGAAGGATGAAACTTATCAGCAATGGGAAGCAATTCCAACTCAGGTGCGAACATCACCTGGATTAAGTGGGTTGTAGAAACTTCCTAGGGGAAGTGGCCATCCTTTGTAGACCTCCTCGTCAGCCTCTTGGAGGCAGTGCCTTCTCTCCATCCTTACGTCGGAGGCAATAGCAGTTTTATCTTCTCATAGTCTTTATCGATCCGCATACGGTCATCTTGTGGCGAAGCTCAAAGCAACAATGGAGGATAGGGAGTTTATTTCTTAGAACTTACATCGTGACCAAAATAGTGTGGCTGATTGTTTGGCAAAGTATACTCACGTAGAGTGCACCACGATTGTGTGGTTAGGGCAAGATCCCCCCTTTATTCAGCAACATTTGCCTTTGAACTGTAACACCATAATCTTGGAATAAAAACTCTTTTTTACACCGCAAAGAAAAAAACTAACTATGGTGCATGAAAACTTCCAATGTTGTTTGGTTCTCACTCCGAGGGGAAGAACCATGCCATCTTGGGAAATTTTGTAGGACCATGGCCCCACTTAATGAAACTAGACTAGCTTCACCTCTTGTCATGTCATATACACAATAACTAGGACTTGCATAGTCGAGTACTTGGCCGTCGGAGCACATGCAATGGGTGGCATGGCCAGCATTGAAGCATGCTGATGACCAGTCTTCGCCAAGAAGGAACACACGGTTCCCTCGGAAGCGTTGGTCCGATGAATCAGCCAGCACAAACACTCTGGAGCTAGTCTGGCCGACGACAAGCACCTGGCTGCCCAAGTCCTCGACCTCAGACCACCGGCCCTTCCGCAAGTCCACCTCCAACACCTGCAGATCCATGGCCCGATGATCAACCTTCAACCTACCCATCTGCCAAGGGATACTCCACCGCTCCATTAGTAGCTTTTGCTTGTCGGAAAACGTCATCAGGTGGTGTTGGACGTAATGCGTGTTCACCATTAAGACCTTGGCTGGCCCTTCCTTGATGACATGCTCGACCCTACTAGTACTGCTAGTCTGAGATAGCGGCGTCTCTCCGAGGACAAACTCATAGGCGAAGAGATTCTCCTTGGAGCTGAGCGCGAAGATCATTCCACGGTGGAAGGCTATGTCCTCGTAGATCATGTTCCAGCCATGGCACTAAGGATCCTGATGGGACGCGTAAGTTGTATTTGACCATGAAAGTGTCGCTGGCTGGATCTTGGCTATGCCTGTTCTTTTAGAAAAGGAGGATGACCCCCGGCCTCTGCATCTGGGAGATGCATGCGGGCACTTTGTTGATTATTCTCGAGGACCTTACAAAGTATTATAACAATATGTCTGAATCCGCCATCTTGGCAACATATGGCACTACTCCTATCCATATGATGAAGGGGTGCTAGCTGGGCCAAATACCCGGACCACTCACCTACCATCAAAAGCCAGAAGCCTCAGCCGAGCCACATACCGGGCCTGGGGCATAAACTGGTGTGACGCACTCACATGTGTCGTCGCCGCCATCTTTCACAGGTCCGTCTTCAAAGCAGATATTGAGGCTTCTACCTTGTCAGGCCACTCTGCCATCGACGCCACCATGACGCCAGACAACTACCACCTCCTGTGCGAGTCCATCACCGTGCATCGGGCGCCGAGTCTCCACTGCACCACGCCGCCGAGATCCGCCGTCATCAATGTGTAGGATGAAGCACCGCTCCACCAAAAAAGCCGCCCACTGGTCCCTCGATCCCGTGTACGCCTCCAAGAATGACGCCCCCAAGGAGGAAACGACACCGACGCGCCGCCGTCATCCGATCTACTGATTTAGGGTTTCCCTCGAAGGTAGCGGATAGAGGTCTGGAGCTTCTCCACGGCGATGCCTTCAAGAAGGTAATGACACAAAAGAGTGCCGCCAACGCCGGTCTTGGCATCAAGCCGAGCACGAGGTTTTCACCCGGATCCGCTCGAAGAACCCCATCAAGCATCATGTGCACGGATCGCCGCCGATCTGAGCCGCCGCACATCGAGCAGGCCGCACCGGCCAGATCAGATCTGTTCAAAGGGCTCACCACACATGGCGCCGACCCAACTACTAGGCCCTTCATGCCGCCACCGCCGATCCGAGGTTAGATGACCTGTCGCCGTAGACCCGGCGGCCGCCGCCGAACCCAGCCAAAGCCGCTTCCCGAAGCAGGGCCGGCCGCCGCGCCCGCCACCATCGCCGCCCTAGGCCAAGGCAGCCGCCGAGCCGCCGCCGGAAGGCAGGCCCGCCGCGCCACCAAGGCCAGATCGGCCGTGCCACCACACACCGCGGGGCTCCGCACCACCCCCATGGCGCAGGAGAGATGGAAGGCCCCCGCCCCCGCCGTCAGCCCCCGGGCTATAGGCCGGCGGCGTCCTTCGGCGGCGGCGGAGGGAGGGATGGAAGGAGGGGAGCCCTCAGCGGCTAGGGTTGCGATCCCGCCTGAGTCGCCCGAGCGGGGGCGACGCGGGGGTCGCGGGGCGAGATACGATGGGGCGACGCGGGGAACTTCGTGTCGTCCTCAAATTTAGATTAGATTGCAGCCGTCAAACAACGCAACAACTAGATCATAGAAGCACACGATGATCCTCCTCAGCGGCCATGATGAGATCGGATTGTGCTCGCACCCTGCCCTGAGCACATGAAATTCGCCACAAACGACGTCGTGACGCACGTCTGTTCCCAGTGGCATGGGACCTCGATGGCTGGCATGGACGGGGACAAAGGGTCGCCGAGGAAGCACCGATGGGCGATAGGAGCGCTTGTGCTCGTACAGGACCCAGCCATCGAATGTGGCGCGGGCACGATAGCCGCTGGGCCTGGCGAAGCGGCGTACTTTGCCGTCGCCGGGCAGGTCCTGGTACCTGCCACGGCCGAGGTTGATCCACGACATGGCCGACGGCAGCAAGGAGCTCTGCTGCTGCTGTGCGGTGAGGCGCAGCCGCGGCACACAGCACCGAAGCTGGCGTGGTCTGTTCCGCCGAGCAGCCTGGACAGGATTTCGCCCGCAATCTCTGGCGGGAGTTCCGGCCAACACGGAGCGGTCTTGCCAAGACAGAGTCCCATGACGTTGGAGACTATGCAACGCACTGATCCAACTGGTTCTTTTATGGATTGATCAGTTTCCGAACATGACTTGATCACGGACACAAGAGAGTCGGAGGCACTCAGGTCTAGGTGACTTTGAATTGTGGAAAGTGCGGTATGTAACGCGGATACTGCACCACACTTGTTTTGGGGCATTTTTCTAACGGCTGGTACAGGAGATACATTTGTTTGGCCTTTCACCACACTTTTTTGAGGAAAGACCATCATTGCTAACTTTATTAAACGTGGAACAAAGATACATCGTCTACGAGCGAATTCACCAGATAATCTGGTGGCTCATCAAAAAACTACTAGAAGTCCTATTACATAAACTATGATTAGCTAGCACATGAGCCGCTTGATTTGCCTATCAAAAACAATGCATAAATTTGACCTTCCCAATTGATGCTCTGACCTGTGTTGTGAAATTCAGCCGAAAAATGGATTTCGGCTGAATTTCGGCAATCTCGGTCTAGGGCGGAAAATATCTTTCGGCGGAAAAATAAATTTTGGTCAAATTTCGGGCGAAATTTTTGAAAATGGCTGAAATTCCGTCATCTCGGTCTGGGGCGAGAAATTTCACAAACCGAAAATCAAAACCTTGGCTCCGATATCCACACACTCCGCATAAATTGCCGGCGACCGGTACCACACCAAGTGCTTTGTCTTGAACAAAACTTGATAATAGTCTGATTCCGCCTCTACCCGATGGAACAGGGAGTATTCGCAAATAAAAGGTCATCTTGCATCTCAGCTGCCTTCGAGGTAATGGCGTCTGCTGCCATTGAGATGTACCTGCACTGTCCCACAAGGAAAGTCCCCTTCTCATCTCGAATAATTGCCGCTGTAGCACTCGCACCTACATCGGTAAAGTATGCTTCATCGACATTTAGCTTGACAAAGTTTTGATTAGGGCGCACCCACTACTGCTGCGATGGTGCTATGTTCTTCTCGAGTCAAAAGTCTTACATGTCCAGCAGAGATACTAGCACCCCACCAATACTACCTGTTTGACACCCAGACATGGTATAATTCGCAGTGGTCAATCAGGCATAAGTAATATGTGTTCCAAGATAACCGATCCCAGCAGATCCACTGGTGATGCAGTTCTGTCAAGTCAACTCCTTCGCATGAATGCATTGGAAATAGAAGATGATTGATGGCTTCTGCATGTTGGTTGCATATAGACAGCATCACCAGCCGCGCCGAATAGTGTTGCTATGGCAGCATCTCCAGCGACACCAAGGACCGGTGCCACTGCAGTATCCCCGGTCGCTCCCAGCAGCAGTACATTCTTGGACGATGTGGAGTTTGTCACGACACCGCCGACGCGGCCCGACCTCTTCGATGCCGACGATGATCCTGCTGCGGGGCACCATTTTCGCCGCGTCATGGACCTCCTTGGCGGGCCGGCCAACCGCCGGAGCCCGCTGATCGCCTGCTGCTAGCGGAGGAGGAGCCAATCAACTTCACCGACACCGAGCCCCACGAGTGCTATCGCGCGCCATGCTGGAGGAGCTGGCGTCCATCGAAGAAAATGGCACCTCGACTCACACAGACCTACCTGCAGGCCACCTGACAGTTGGCCTCAAGGGGATATTCAAATTGAAGAAAGATGTGGCAGGCGCCATTATCAAGCACAAGGCGAGACTCGTGGAGAGAGGTTTCATGCAGAAGGAGTGCGTGGACTAAGATGATGCGTTCGTGCCCGTGGCGAGGCTACACTCGTTGCGCGTCATGGTCGGTGTGGCGGCACGGCATAGCTGGGAGCTGCATCACCTTGATGTCAAGTCTGCCTTCCTCGACGGCGAGCTCAAGGAGGAGTTCTACATCATGCAACCTCCTGGCTTCGCACGGAGAGGCGAGGAGCACAAGGTGTACTACATCCACAAGGCACTCTACGGTCCGCAGCAGGCTCCGGGGGCATGGAACGCCAAGCTCGACTGGATGTTGCAGCAGCTTGGGTTCTCGAGCTGCCTGTCGGAACCTACCATGTACGCACGTGGTGAAGGACACGCGCGGCTCCTGGTCGGCGTGTACGTCGACAATCTTGTCGTCACCGGAGCTGATGCCGACGTGATCCACAGCTTCAAGACGGAGATGATGGCCAAGTTCCATATGAGCAACCTCGGGTTGCTCACCTTCTATCTAGGCATCGAGGTGAAGCAGGGGGCAGGATAGATCACCCTATCGCAGGCTGCATACGCCGGCAAGGTCCTGGAGCGGGCGGGCATGGCGGACTGCAACCTGGTGCACGTCCTGATGGAGCCACGCCTCAAGTTAAGCAAGGAGGGGCCCGAGCCGTCGGTGGACGCCATCGACTATCACAACATCATCGGCGGGCTCCGCTATCTCACCCACAAATGATCAGACATAAACTTTGCAATAGGGTATGTCAGCCGGTTCATGGAAGCGCCGAACACTGCCCATCTCTCGCCGCCGTCAAGCACCTGCTGCACTACATTGCGGGCACCCGCAAGTACGGCTGCAGGTATGTCAAGGGTGGCAAATGCAAGCTCTTCGGGTACAATGACTCGAACATGGCCGGCGACGTTGATGACCGCAAAAGCACATCGGGCAATCTCTTTTTCCTAGGAGAAGCGCCGATCACCTGGAAATCGCAGAAACAGAAGACCGTTGCCCTGTCTTCATGCGAGGTTCAGTATGTGGCTGCGACGACTGCAACATTCCATGCCATTTGGTTGATCAGGCTCACTAGTGACCTGCTGATGGAGGACGTCGGCGTCACCACCATCTTCATCGACAACAAGTCTGCTATCCAGCTGTGCAGGAACCCCGTCTTCCACGCCCGCAGCAAGCACATTTATTCATTTGAAGGTGTGTCGAAGAGGGTAAGATCAAGTTCGAGCATGTTGCCACCGGTGATCAACTTGCAGACATCTTCACAAATTCACTTGGGTGCACGCGGTTTCATGAGCTTGATGCACGCATTGGTATGATTGAACTTTAGCTCTTTGTCACGACTAGCTTAGGGGGGGACTGTTAGCAAACAATCTAGTGTGACAAGATCAACAAAGCTGTTAGTTTGTCACGTTAGTTAGAGCTGCAGCCGCAGCCTTGTTTCCGTTTCTTTAGTTAGCAGCTTTCTCATTTTTCAGTTAGACAGTACCTGAGGACGCGTATGTGTGATCCCGAGGTCGATGCTTTCGGTGAGTGCATGCTCACGATCGTGGGATGGCACAATCCAGTAGAGGGAGCTGCCTTGACCCGATTGTTCAGTTAAGCAAGTGAAGAGAGAGGGGGGGGGCAGCAGTTCAATGCGCTGCATAAAATTCAGTCTCCCACGCGTCGTTCCTCCCTTGCTAGGATCCAGCATGGTCATTCACGGCCGCGACCAATAGGAGAAAAACTCAAAGGTAACACACCGCATGCTACAGCCTGAGCCCTAGGTCGTGACCCTCCCCCAATCCCATGCCCACGCACATCTGCGCCGCCTCTCTCCATCTCCCATGCTTCCGTGCGACGAATTCAATGACTGCTGGCTGCTGCATACTACCGCCGGCTTCCTCTCTCCCACGGTCTAGCCCCGTCTGCTAGCTGCTCCGTGCTAGCGCAACCGCATTGTTCCTGGCAGTGCTCCCCATGCTCTCCACGGCCGACCTAGCACACCATCGTGCTGCTGCTGCCAGGCGCTGGCCCTGCCTCCGCCTGGTCGACCCAGCCATTGTGCTGCTGCTGCTAAGCGCTGGCCCTGCCTCCGCTGTGCCCAAGAATGACTGCGCCTCCAAAGCTGAGAAACAATGACACTGCTCGCCGTCTCGGGCACTGGTCAATGAGTAAATTCTTGGACAGAGACGAGCAAACAACACTACAAGATGCATTTGAACTGACATCCTGTATGTGTAGATTTCCAAATTGATGCATTTAAACATTGAAACAATTGAATTGAAAAAAGAATTGTGTGTATGTATGGAGTAAACTCAAATTGATGCATTTTATACATGTCACAGAATGCAGATATATTTTTGTTGTCGCCCGGCAACAATAGCAGTGTCTACACATACGGGAGGAATGTATGAGCAAACTGTTGATTCGATATTTTTTTAATCCCTTATTATTATATTATATGTATTTTTTTTGTCATGTTCTATCTCCATCGTCGGAGGAGCAAACACCAAATACAGTTGTCAATTAATATACAAACTACTCATCGGGCCCACATCGTCGGAAGAGTCTTCGAAGTTGTACACGTCAAACAATTTTATATGAGCTCATGGAACAAAAAATTGTATTCCCACAACTAATTATATAGACTTATTGAACAAAGTATATAAATTCAAGGAACAATTATTTATACACATGGAACAAAATCTATGAATTTGCAGAACAAAATAGTTGTAGCCATAGAGCAAATTATACAAACTCATTACCCCTACAACAATGATCTTGATTGGAATGATGTCTTCGATATTAATCTGTGTCTTGAAAGTCAACTGCTTTTTGCTGAAATTTCTTCTTCCGGAACCCTCGAGCATTTTGCTAGTTGCAACAACATGTGTAATCCTACCATGCTCTGTACTATTTCTAACTTCGAAGCTAGCACCCTAATCTTTTTAACTTGATCATATATGGTCCTACAAACCATGTTGGTAGTTTCCCTTTCTATTGAAATCTTTGAGTCCCTCTCAAGGGTGGGATCTTGAGGTAGATAGAATGTCAACTTTGAAAGATAGGTCTCATCTTCTTTTATTATAATAGTTTTCGGCTTGCTCTGAGGTATTTTCATGTTTTATCTGACCTTCATTTTTTTATGTGGTATCTTCGATTACTACAAGAACAAACAACACCCATTCTCTTACTTCTAACCAGATGAAAGGAGGGGTACACTTTCTGCTATACAAAACTTCAAATGGTTGCAAGATCAAGCTTGCTTGGTAACTGTTATTGTAGGAGAACTGCTATTAGTTTGTCCCGCAAAGGTGTATTGTAGTGTAGACGTGTGAATTAGTACCCCTAAAAGGCCACCATCAACCCTTGTTAGTTTAAATTAATTAATTCAATTCGTTTTTCTCCAAATAAATCAATTAGTTTATCATAATCATCAGCGGCATTTTGAAAATTAGTTCAATTACCTTAATTAAAGAGGGTTGATAGCACAACTTATGGTGGCGCTTAATGCAATCCCTCGTCTATTGGGTCCACAACTAATATTTGCAGTATGGCACCAAGTGCTTATAGACTACAATGAGACGACGCCAATCACTTTGTGGACCATGGTGGGATGAGGACACCCCTTGTTTTGTGAAGTCAGTGGCTTTGTGTACCTCCTTAATAAGCGTGTGTAAGCACAGTGTGGTGTGTTTTGTGCTCGCTCAACTCTGTATTATTGTATCCCAGAGAAGGATATTGATGCATACTCTCTTGGATTTTCCAAACAACCTGTCCCAAGCATTTTGATGGCAGCCAAATGTGCAATATTATTACTGGATATCGGATACTACATCCATTCCATAGCATTTGGCGTTGGTTTAGTTTAATTTAGGACCAGCCAAACCTTATAAAGAGTAAAATGCACGGGCGGTACATGAACTTGGTAGAGAGTGTCATTTAGGTCGCCGAACTCCCAAAATGCATATTTAAGTCCCTAAACTTGCTTATGGGTTCACATAATACATCCAAATCTTCATAACCCATGTTAAATGGCATGGGTGGAACGCTGACCACATGTCAGTTCCACCTATCTTCTCTATTCATCTCTATCAATTTCTCCCAAACGATCTATGCCGTCATGCTCGCCCAAATCTCGCGCTGCCGAAGCTCGCCCCGTCCGGTGCGTCAAGCTTACCCTACCTCTGCGGCGTGCTGACCTCAAACTATCAGCACCACCAGAGCTCGTCCTGACTCCGGTCTCATCCTCTCCCCCATGGTCACCCCCCCTCCTGCCTCTCTTGCTCTCCATCATCCGCTCCACGCATCAGCATGCCACATATGCAATTTAAGGTGGGTTATGGAGATTTGAGTGTCACACGAACCAATTAGCAAGTTTAGGGACTCCAATGTGCATTTTAGGAGATGAGAGACCTGGATGACCCTCCCTAGTTCATGTACCGCTGGTGTATTTTACAACTTAAATAAATAAAACAGAAGGGAGATACTTCCTCCACCCCAAATTGCAAGTCGTTTTAACTTTTTTATTTAGATACGTACATAATAAAACATAATGTATTATATACGTCAGGTGCATAGCAAAAGCTATGAGTCTACAAAAAACAAAACGATTTATATATAATTTTTAAAAAATAAGGAGTAGCATATATATATTGTTTATTTATTATAGGCAAGGATGCATGTGTAGCACCAGAACCTTTACATGCATAGCATAGACATGGAGTACACAAGTAAATAGCTAGGTACCGTGCAATTATTCATTACATATATATAATATAAGTAGAGATGCACGGGGTCACACACAGATGATGGAGGTGCACGGCGGCTGGGTCATCAGATGATAGGGTAAAGCGGGTACTTGGCGATGCCGCACAAGCCCAAGGGTGGCGAGTCCCTAAGGAAATACACGAAGCCTTTGTCGCCCCACTTGTCAGTCCACGAGTTCTTGCCGATCCAGTACTTGGTCCCGTCAGGCTTGGTCCCGTAGCCGACGAGGGCCAGCGCGTGGTTCTGCGTTGTCCCGCACGCCCCTTTGGTGTAGACGCCGGACCTGGAGCAACCGGCGTTGTACACGCCGCGGATGTAGTGCTGGAAGCAGGGGTCACTGTAGTCGAAGGATGCGGCGACGGGCTGCTGCGCCACGGCCGCCATCAGCGCCGCCTCGTCGCCGGGCGTTGTAAGCTTCTTGTAGCCTCTGAGCCTCACCGCGACCGGCTTGGCCCTTTGGCACGTGCCCACCTTGCCGGTGTAGGGGTAGGCCGCCTCCGTGGTGATGCCACCGTTCTGGATCACCCACTCGAAGGCCTTGTCCATCCAACTGTTGCCGCAGCCGTTAATCCGGCAGTCCACCAGCTGCTGCTCCGACAGCACCGGTGGCGATCCGCCCGTGCTGATCGCATGCGCGCTCTCCATCGTCGCCACCGACGTGAACGCCCAGCAAGACGCTGCACGCGCGGACACGTACATACGTTAGATGACCACACACTTAGCTAATTGAGTAGACGACGTACGACAACTCGCATCGCATGCATGATTTATTTTGGATGGATGACACTTACAACAGGAATCCCCTTGATACTTGGCTGCTGTGACGACGCCTTTCTCCCTCCAATCGACGCTCGGAGGCACCACCGCCGTCAGGTTGAGGTTGGTACGACGAGGTGGCTCTTCGACGGCGGCGGTGCCCTCGTGGACGGGGCCAGCGCGAGTTGTGATCACCGTCGTCTCCTCCGACTCCCATGACGACTCGTTGCTGCCAGAATTGCTGCTGAACATGGCCATGAACTCATCGTGGGTGAGGTCGGTGAACGGGGTCTCGCCGAGGCTGTAGCTCATCCGGCTGTCCCGGTTCGCCGCCTCGATGAACTCCATGTTGCTCCGGTACACCTCGAACCGGCGCAGCTTCTCCTCCACTGTGGCGTACGACCGGCCGTGCGCCGCCATCCACCCATGGAACCTCCCCAGCATCAGCAGTGCCTCACCATCCAAGCCATGGTCGAGGGTACCTGAAGCTGATGAAGCCATGGAGGGGATGAAGAATGCGGCTGCGACCAGTAGCGGCAGCACAGCCAGAGCCATGGATGAGGACGATGAGCGCATGAAAGCCATGTCCGATATGGATGATGTTTAGCTACCTTTGGGTACAGCCATTTATAGAGGCCCGGCGATCGACAGATCTCACTACTGATTGACGTCCTCCTCTTGCAATTGGTGTGCTGTCTTTTTCCGTAGACTTGAAAGCCATGTCCGATACGGATGATGTTTAGGTTTAGCTACCTTTGGGTACGGCCATTTATATATAGGGTCCCGGCGATAGCTCTCAGTACTGATTGACGCCCTCCTCTTGGTCTCGGTGTGCTGTCTTTTTTCCACAGACTTCTAGAGTGAGCCTCATATCACATGCTGGCAAATAAACCGCCGAAAACACTATATCTTCTTTTAGGCATAATTCATGGATAAGAAGGACTTTGGTGGGTACGTACAGTGGCATCTTTCACACCTTCACTACAACACCAGCCATTCATAAGTGCTTCATTCCCTCCAAGTTCTTATAGTTTAAACCAAATGAAAGGAGAGCATATATCAATCTCATGGAAGAATAGAGCCGGCGTCAAGTGCACTTAATTTTTTGAGATTAACAATATTAAAAATATGAGATTGGCAATTATGATATACAACAAGTACACAAAAATAAGATTTTTTTTTCTTTGGTTGTTTGTTTGCCAGCCTGTGATACAAAGCTCATTGTAGGGGGAAAAAGACAGCTAACCAAGAGGACAGCTCCAGATCCGCGATGCATGGCTAGCTTAATTTGCACTTCAGTGCATCGGGCTAGCAGGATCTTGGTCGTCCTCTTGCACTGCGTGACACCCCAAGAAACCGGTTCATCCATATGTTGCTCTTCGCGACTCGAGCGGCGCCAGCACGTCGACGCCCCCAATGCCCTCTCCGCCATGCATCCTCTCCTCGTCGTTGTCTGTGTTCGTTGGGCGAAGCCCTCGCGGTGGGTCTGACGCGTTGAAGGCGATCACCATGGTTGCACATCGGAAGGAGGCGGCGGTTCTGGTGGGTCATCTGTTTAGCGCGTCAGTGACCTAGCTGTGAATTGAAGGGGCCATCGAAAGGTTCTTGTGAGGGTTTCTCTCTCTAGACCCGGTGGTTTGCGTTGGCGACGAAATACAAAGAGATTTTTTACGATCGCGATTCAGAATAATATAATAGGTCGCAAACACGCCACAACTCTGGGCTGAGTCATTTACTATCAATGAAATGATGGTATTTGTTTGCTGGTGCTAGCCAACGCCATTGATGTGAGGTCGCGTGCCCAAATTAAAGTACAGCCAAATCTAGTGAATTGCCCAATGTGCCCCTAACGCCTGAATATACTACCCGTTTTCTGGTGTAGTATTAGCAAATCCGGGCCACTAGATCAGAAAAATAAACGGTCCAAAATAACTTGATGTACCCTAAAAGGGAAGATTGTGCAGCAGCGGCGGCGACCCATCACATGTAGCTGCTGGGATCGAGGAAAAATTGTGGCGACAACACATGGCTAACGTCGATGATGTTGCTATTTGAGCACCCGGGGTTGAGCTCCGGGGTGAAAGACTAGGTCTGACCCGAGTTGGTTATACCTGGCAATGATGATGTATTTACGTCGTTATCTTGTTGAAGGCATTATTCAGATATGCTTAGAATGGTTCTTCAGCTTGAAAACATAGATTCTGGCCTTAGGTGGTTGGATACGGGGATGGCGACGCTTGAGCATCACTCCCTTTCTGAAGGCGTTGATGCTGAAGAACTTCCTCGTTCATGTGGTGTCATGAGATGGTTGGTGCAGATATTGTTATTGTTGTAGTTTATTGATCGTGGATCTGATCGCTTTCTTTTTTTCTCCTCGCCCACGCATAGCTTTTGTCTTATATGACTTTGCTATTTGTTGACGTGTTTTTTTGCGTGCGTGTGTTGATATTGAATGTGTTCATCCTAGTTATGCAGAGGCCGGGTGTGTATTCATTATGAGTGTATCCTCTTGATGCTCCATTTAGAGCCAATAAAATCCACTCTATCGAGAGAAAAAAAAAACCAAGAGGACAACAGTCAGTGAGGTTTGCTTGATGCCAGTCAAGTGCTCTAACCACTAGGTTAGAGAACCTCTCGCTATATATTTTTTATTACTGGTGTGAGTGTTGCTCTAATTAGATGAGATTCACTAGAGCTAAAAGGATACTCTTTGTAAGATAAAATCCGTGTACTCTTAAAAGTGCATTTATTAAGTATATGGACAGGATGGAAAAACATGGTCAGTTGCCTTTGAATGGCAAAACAGCAAGTATAATAAAAGACAGGTATATATACCCCACCTGAACATTTTTTTTCTCCCCATACCCAGTTTTTTCGGACCATTAGATCTCCATCCAATAGTGGATAGGCCATCTTCTTCCTTCATTCTACTATATATGCACTTCTTTCTGTCTAATTAAACTCATCCCCGCCCAGCACTTCTCGTGTCTCTGATCTTTTCTGGTAAGAGCCGCTACCCATGAATGCATGCGTGGACCATGGAGCCCCCAGCCCTAGCTACCCTATCCAAACAGCTGACAGTGCTGCCATTATCGTACGTGTTGCCTCATCACTCATGTGCCGACCATGACCTCCACCATATAAACGTGAGAGATGTGAGTCAAGTCGACAAAGATTGCATTAACTCGTGATTGAGGCGTGACAGGTAGGACGCGCCCCTTTCACTTTCCTCCAACTGGTGCATGATAGAAGGCGCACTGTGAAGGGTAGAATCCGTACGTGTGACTTTCTGCTAGCTAGCTAGCTGCTACAAATTCAATTTTCACACACAAACAAACAAGACCGTACAAGGTGGCAAACAAGTACCCCCTCCGCACCGAAATATTTGTAGTTGGGGAAACCTGTACTAGTTTCCTCCAGCTACAAGTATTTTGGTACAGATGTGGTAAAATGGTCAGGCCAAGTAGGGATTAACCACATTGGTACGCGATACATGGGAAACCATTGCAATGGAAAGAATCAATCAAAAGCCGATTCAAGGTCCAACCTTTGATCACTGCTAGTTCATTACCAAATCACCAGTGTCAGCCATGGTATATATATATATAGGCTTGCTAAACTAAGCCTGAGCGCAGAATTACCTATTATACGCTCCGGTCGAACAACGCGTACAGGACAAACGAGCGCGCGCCTGATGCAAGTTAAACCTATGACCCTCCAACCTGCACATAAAAGCATTGCTATATGTGGTAATCAAGTAGTACCTAGTTACTACTGAGAGAACTAATGACGGTAATAAATTTGAAGTGAAAAGACAAGACTTTCAAATAAAAAAGAGGCATGCATCTAGTAAAGGTGGTCTAATTTGGTGGATCACTAGACTCGTGCATGCATATGGTAACAAATTAATTGTATTACTATATTTGTCAAAAGTTTTACTAGCAGCCAGAGGAAAAAATGGGCTTGCTTTAACGTGGCAGAGGACTTGTGCATGCATACAGTAACCATACTTAATTCTGTTACCATCTTTTACAAGAAGATTTACTAGCAAACCTGCCGTAGGACAAGTCATTACTAGAGATACACTTATTTTACTAGAAGGTCTAAACAGATTACCATCAACTTTGGTATCACGTACTCCTACAGATTTTTACTCGATATATGCATCACCTTTTACTAGTAGGTTCAGGCAATTACTATCAAACAAAGAGGGATGGAGCGCATCGGACATGCTTTACTACTTTTACGATAAAGAAGCAATGTATTACGATCAACACAAGGGAAGTTATGACTTGGGTCTGGCTTCGTGCGGGCGTACCATGGCCGGAGCGTAGGATAGGGGATTATATATATATATATATATATATAGTACTCTCTCTGTAAACTGATATAAGAGCATTTAGATCACTAAAGTAGTAATCTAAACGCTTTTATATTTCTTTGCGGAGGGAGTAATAGATTAGATAAATAGCCAGAGCTGACCAACTAATCACCAACCCCAGGAACGGGGGCTCCTTGCCTTGACCTGCTTGTTGATGCGGAGAAGGAGGACGACCCCTCATTCCTGCGGCGGCACGTCGGACGACACTGGCAGGTACCTGCCCTGCCGCCCGCGTCCATGGCCGCCTCCACGCCGGGGATGACGCAGCTCCTCACATTGGCGTCCATGTGGTCGGTGTCCGCGTCCACGGGAGTGTGCATCCACACCTTACACCTGTACCTCTAGCTCCAGCATGGACCCGTAGGTGACGTCGGTCATGGGCCACTGGGGGTGCTTGGCAAGGTGGCCACAGAGCGCCAGCGACGGGCCGAGGAAGCCGTAGCCGGGCTCAGGGCAGAGGCACGGCGTGTGCGGGCACACTACACACCAGGCGGTGGTCGCCAACCATGCAGTACACCACGGAACTCCCGCAGCAGTACGCCTCCTTGGGGCAGGGCACCCTCACCGCTAGGAGGTAGCGGTCACCAGTAACCCCCCTCGCCGTGCTCATGCCGCGTGCTTCTCCCGGCACTGCACAAGAACCAATTTTTTATGTGTGAGAGAAGTAACCAGGCGGATGAGAGAGAGGTGCACATACGAACAACAATTATTGCTGCCAAGAGCACTAAACCGAACATGTACTCCAATCCTGGCTATAAATAAGATTGCAGAAGAAATGTAACATGCGACTTTCTATATTGCGAAAAATGGGAGACTAAAATACTTGTAAACTTTGGGAGGGTTCCACACCAATACACCAAAAAATGGGAGACTAAAATATTTGAAAACTGATGCTAAATTTGATGCAAACAAAGATGTCGTTGGTAATCATAAAAGGAAGAGAAAATGCTAGAAATTAATTGAGCAAACTGAAGATAAATAGTCATAAACTACGAGAGAGATGCGAGATACCACTCTCCCCACGCAGATCCTTCTCCCACCCCACACCAGATCACCACCATAGATTTGTCCTCCTTCTGCTTAGCCCCACCTTCCCGGCTTCTCCTGCAGTCATACAAATAAACCTAGTGTCAACCAGCAGATAACCGGATACCAAGGACAAGGATATATACCCTGAAGAAAAGTAAAAGCTATTTCACGGTCTACAAATGGTTAACATGTGCCGACTTTCTTCAACATGTGTTGTTGGGAAACTCATGCCTTACAGAGGAAAATAAAAGGAAATCAGGGGACAAACTTGTATAACTTTGACGGGACTCAAAATCGAAGCCAATGAAGCAATTTCACTAACCACAATCTTTTCCAAAGAGTGCAACCCAAACCAAGGCCTCGAGACTGTCAGGAACACTCTCCATATGATTAAAGTAGTCAGTCCTCCTTCCTTCAGTCATAAAAGTTGTAAAAAAATAATATGCAGCAAGCATGATCCATTTGACGTTCTCGATCTCTCAAGCTAGTTCTTTTCTAAAGAGTGAGATGGGCCCTGGAAGAACATATTTGCACTACGACGTTGTCCATACTATTTAGCTATGTTCCTGGCGTGGCAACCTTATGACAAAACCTACCAACATTATTTTCCAATGGACAAAGGAGCACAGAAAGTGAATGCCGCCAAATCCGCCAAATCATACAGCTCTACCTACCATCCAGTCATGAATTTCGTTTAGGCCCAGCTGCGGACCACCTTATGGAAAGCCTGTATTGCAGAAAGGAGAAAGAGAAAAGAAATATCAACATTATGTTGTTCTAACCTCGAAAGATGTCCCCCACAATCTGCTCAACTCTTCTTACGCCCTCCACCATTATTCTTCGACTTCTTGGGTTTATCTGCATCACGAGCCAATCATGTAACATTTTAATAATCATGTTAACAGATATACAAGGATTAGATATCCTTTTCTTATCAAAAACCACATTGTTTCTAATTTTCCAAATAGTCCAGAAAACTGCTGAAATCCCCACAGCCACTAGAGATTTTTCTATTTTCTTGAACCAAACACCAAACAAATCCTGGGTACTATCAGGTACTTGTTTTATATCAAAAGCATATTGAATAATATCCCACATCATTTTTGCCATGGAACCATTTCAAGAATAAATGATCAACACTCTCATTATATATGCATACAATATCTTTATATGAGATACATTAAAAGTATTTTAAACACAAGAATATATTTGAAAACATGAAAAAAAAATCTTTGGCACATATGAAGATTACCTATTTTTTCATGAAAAAATCTTTTGAACTGTTTTTATACTTGGGCTTGAAGCGTCCGTAGCCCTGTAGCAGGCCAGCTAACTGGGCCTGGGGTCGACATGATGCGGCCCAGTTGGTTTTTTTGGCCCATTCGGATGCCATCTCCTTCGTCTCGCCGCTCACAAGTTCCTCTGTCTCCGTCTACTCTTCTCTGGAAAAAAAAATCTCAGACCCCGCCTGAACCCTAGGTAGCGCGGCGGCCGGGGATGGTGGCGAAGAAGCCGGCCGCGGTGGCGGCGGCAGCCGGCCAGGAGGCGGAGGAGCGAAGGCGCCTGCGGTCGCTGGCCTTCTCCAAGGGCCTGCTGCAGCGCGGCGAGCCGGCGGCGCTCCCGCCGTCCGGCGCCGTGGCGCGGCTGCAGGGGCGCGACATCGTGCGGCTGCGGGGCCAGCGCAGGGGCTGCTTCCTCTTCTCCTTCCCCGGCCTCCTGGGAGCTCGCCGACGTCGGGACCAAGAACCCCGTCCTCTACCTCGAGTTCCCGCAGGTGCCCCAAAATGCCATCCGTCTGTCGAAATCGGTAGCTTTTTGTATGAATTTTGTGATGCAAGCTTGGATCTTTGTCTCGGTCAATAACGTAAGTGCTCGTCTTTATTTTGTGATATATATATATATATATATATATATATATATATATATATATATATATGTGTGTGTGTGTGTGTGTGTGTGTTGTCTTTGTTGGAACCGCAGCCCTCTAGCTACCTTTCTCTCACTCGAACGGAGGTGGAAGAAGAAAAACAGTGAACATAAGATTTTCCGGCCCGGCGCACGAACGCCGCCACGGGTGCACAAATGCCCCAATTCTTTTTTTCCTTACAGTGGCTACATGGCTACTCACGGCCCATACCGACGCCTCTGGTTGATTAGTACATGGGGTATTTATACATGGGTGCACACACACGACCCTCCCACCCCACCGGCCACTAACTTCATGCACACACACGCACTGAGCTAGCAACATGCACGGCAACAACCACCATACACTCACCTCACGTAACTACCTGGACGCACTAATCACTGGCCTTATCTTCTACTGAAAACTCTCTAACAGCCACACACGACTTGACCAAGCTACTAACCAACAATCATGCATGGCCCAGCTAACAAACTTATGCATGTCAAGATTATGTCTAATAGTCTCCCTTAATCTTGATTTGCCGTAGTCGGAGTTGTTGCAGCTCCTGTCATTGTCGTCGTCACGGCCGTGACCCGACCCGCGGACCCGATCCGACGCATCGACGCCGGTCGCACCACCACGGACCCGACCTGGCGCACTGACGCCGGTCTCGCCATGCTCCGTCACGACCCCGGCGGCATACGCCGAGTTCCTTCTCCGCTGGCGGCACATGCCTAGCATCCCTCTGCGCCCCGCACATCCCGCGCGCACCCGTCGCGCCCGATGAGCCCGACCAGACCAGTGCATCCCGCCTGCTTCACGGCCAGCATCTTTAAGCTGACGAGCAAATCCTGCACACCATCGACACCCACGTCCGGAATCAAGGAAGGTGAAAGCAAGCAAAAGGAGATAAATCAATGAGGCAGAGTCACGGAAAATCTCGGGCTCGCTGCTCTCTGCGAACGCCGGAGGTGGCGTTTCGCCGGCGGCGGGCGGCGTTTCCATGAGGAAGAGGGAACGGGAGACGAGAAGGGATGTGGCTATTATTTGTGAGCTATTCTTGTGTCTTGTGAGCATTCCATCTCTGAGGCATGAGAGCCCGGAGAAACTAATGGACGAGTCGGCCATTGGCTCCGTGCTTGGCAACATGAACACCCTTGCAGTCCAGGAGAGCACATTCCTATGCGGCGTCAACCTTGAAGTGGGATTCTTGAAGGATGAGCTGAAGCGGCTAAAGAGCTACCTTAAATCCGTCGACGCCAAAAGGAGATCAGGAGATGAGCTTGTGGCTACCTGGGTCAGCCAGATCAGGGATGCGGCATATGAGGCCGGGAATGCCATTGAAGCGGCCGACTACATGGAGAAGAGAAACAGGCTCAAGAAGGGCTTCATGGGTGCCATCTCCAGGTATGCTTGCTTGCCAAGTGACCTGATTGCCCTTCACACAATTGGTGCTGAAATACAGCGTGTAAAAAGGAAGATCAGTGAGATATTTGATAGTGCAAACCGTTTGAAAATCAATTTGGATACTAGTGATGTAGAAAAGGTTCATATTGAGGATGAGTATCCACAAGATTATGGTGCTATGCACAAAAACTTTGAAGATATTGACCTTGTTGGTTTTGGGGATGAGTACAAAGAAATAGTTGGCAAGTTAGTTGACAAAAAAGAGTACATAACTCTTAGTGTTGTCTCCATAGTTGCCATGGGTGCGGCGGGGAAAACAACACTCGCTAGAAAAGTATACACTTCATCTAGTGTCAAACAACACTTTGATGCAGCTTCTTGGGTAAATGTATCTCAAAAAGGCATTGATTTACTAAAGAATATTATGAAACAAATAACGGGGGGCAGAGACGAGTCAATTACTAAGATGAATGAGTATGAGGTGGGAAAGGAGATCTATGACTTTCTATTGCAAAAAAGATACTTGGTAGTTCTTGATGATGTGTGGGAAACTGACACATGGGACCAGATAAATAAAAGGGTTAAAGCTTTTCCAGATGCAACTAATGGTAGTAGAGTACTATTAACCACCCGGAAGGAAGATGTTGCAAATCATGTCCAAATGCCAACTTACGTTCATCATTCGAAGAAGTTAGATGAAGGGAAAAGTTGGGAACTTTTTAGTAGCAAAGCTTTACCATTATACAAAAGATCTGTCGTACGTGATGTGGACGAGTTTGAAAAACTTGGAAGAAATCTTGCAAAGGAATGTGATGGATTGCCGCTTGCACTTGCAGTTTTGGGCGGTTATCTTTCAAAAAATCTAAATGCACAAACATGGTCTGATATACTCTCTGATGTGAAACATGTTGGCTCGTAGTTACAAGGACCTGCCAAATCATTATTTAAGAGCTTGTTTTCTATATCTTGCTGCTTTTCCCGAGGACTATGATATATATGTGTCGGATCTTATTGAATTATGGATAGCAGAAAGCTTCGTTCAACACACGCCAAATCATATACTAGAAGAAACAGCACGGAATTATGTAACCGAGTTGGCTCAGAGAAGTTTGGTACAAGTTGTTGGCAGAAGTACGGCACATGGATGGATAGAGAAAATAAGGATTCACGATATCTTACATGACTGGTGCATAGAAGAAGCAAGACATGATGGTTTTCTTGATGCTAGCAATAAAACTGCAGGTCAGACTTGGTCTGCTAGTCTCTTCATATTAATTGATTATATTTTCTATTTTACTATATGCCCTTTATATGTGGCTAGCTTCTTTCTCACATGTGTTGTGCTCTAAATAAATTTGCAGGCCAAGCTGGTGCATCATCATCATCTGATAACTTAATATATTATCATTTTAGTTTTCGATCTGTGAGTGGTCAGATTTTAGCTGCGGCGAATGTCCGAAGTTTGCTTGGCTTTAACCTTTCATCCCTTCCATACCTTCCTGAGCTGAGATTCCTGAGAGTCCTTTGCATTCAAGATTCAACACTAAAGAATATCTACATTGTAATTGGTCAGTGCATTCACCTAAGATTGCTTAGGTTGATAGATTGTGGAGGTGTGGCGTTCCCTTCTTCAATGGGAAAAGTCCATTTTAAACCTTGAATTTGTAGGGGTTCGACGAAACGAACCCTCAAGTCGAAATCCCAGTCGATTGCACCCTGAACTATGCAATCCCAGTCTAAATCAAACCTTGGCAAAAGTCAACCGGGATTTCACTAGCTGGTGGGCCAAGAGCGGCATGTCAGCAACTCGACGCATGACTGGGCCGGCCCACCAGCCCGCCCGTTGTTTCGTTTCCTTCTCCGCTGGGCCAAGAGCGGCATGTCAGCAACTCGACGCATGACTGGGCCGGCCCACCAGCCCGCCCGTTGTTTCGTTTCCTTCTCCGCTGGGCCAAGAGCGGCATGTCAGCAACTCGACGCGTGACTGGGCCGGCCCACCAGCCCGCCCGTTGTTTCGTTTCCTTCTCTGTGTGAAAAAAAAGCTGAAATACAACAGCGCGTACCACGGCTCGATCCCACGAGGCCACGACCGCAGAGACGAACCGCGAGCCAGTAGCCACAACACCACACACATCAACCTGAATATAAAGGTGCAGAAATCTATAAGAATAGACAGCAGCGTTGAGATTGGAAAACATTTTCAAAAATACTTCTTGAAAATTGCGAGCAGTTTTAAGATGCCGCACTTTTTTGTATTCCATATTTTTGGAAATTTTGCAGACCCCAAACAGATTCAAAAAATGCAAACAATTTTAAAAAAAAATCTCAAAAAACAAATTACGAAAAACACGAACACTTTTTGAGATTGTGGACAGTTTTTAGTATTAATTTAGCGACAAAAAGCTGAAACAAAAACTTTTTTGAAAAAAGCGAACAAAATTTGTATTGTACGCATTTTTTGAAACGCGAACAAAAATGAAAAAAGGTGTGTGGAAGATAATTCGAACTCGCGGCAAATATAAGATAGCATTTTTGAAAACATATTAATAGATGAACATTTTTGTAATGTATGTTGAACAATTTCCGAATAAATATTCAACAATTGTGCGATATACACAACAAATTTCTAATGCAAGATGAACATTTTTATAAATGAGTGATTTTTTTGAAATTACCATGAAGATTTCCTTCATATACGCAATGAACTTTGTATATATACATGAAAAAGAAACAAAAAAGAATAAAAGATAAAAAAGAAATAATAAAGAAAAAGATCCACGAACACTTCTTCAATTTTACAGTTTCTTTTCCAAAATCTATGATTTTTTTCCCAAATCTGTGGACTTTTCTTTGGAAAACCCGTGAACTTCTTTTCAAAATTGTTGAACTTTTTTTATTTTTGAAATTTTAGTTCACAAGTTTATTTTTTTTTCAATCAAACAACACCAGGATGGGGTCTCGTGTTCGAGGGGCGCTTTCTTTTTGTTTTCACAAAAAAAATATGCGGGCCCGCCCAGCAGGGAGCAGGATGTGTAGCGCCTTTTGCGAATTTCTGTTTTTGAACGGAAAAAAATAAAACGGGCTGGCCCAGCAGGAGCCGGTGTGCGTCCTTTGTGAAATGTCTGAATTCCGGCCATCCAAACGACCCGAAGGTTCGATTTAGACCGGGATTGCATAGTTCAGGGTGCAATCGACCGGGATTTCGATTTGAGGGTTCATTTCGCCGAACCCCTACAAATTCAGGGTTTAAAATGGACTTTTCCCTTCTTCAATTGGCAAACTCCTTTATTTGCAGACTATAGATCTCAGACGCACATTTTTTATGTCAGTAGTTCCAAACTCTCTCTGGGATATCCCTACTCTAAGGCATGTTTACCTTCTCAGTGGGACAATTTTTTCTCCACCACCACCTGCAAGGAGTGTGCGATTGCAGCCGAAAGAGCTACAGAGCTTTGTGTTGAATCTTAATTCTGTTGGCACTGATTTCCGCAGTCAAGACATGGTGATTTTCTTGGGCCAGTTGAATCAACTAACAACCTTCTCCTTGTGGATTAACCCCAGTATGCCAGCGGAGGTGATCAATATATTTGCAAACATGCCTCACCTGGTTGATATTCGTCTTGGCCAATTGGGTGTGCTCGATAAGCTGCCCGTTGAGTTCCCACAAAGCGTACGACGTCTTGTTCTATATGTTCATGTCATAGAGCAAGACCCGATGCCGATCCTGGAGAAGCTTTCCTGTCTTCTGGTGTTGGATGGGTACGAAGGACAAACCATGTGCTGCTCTTCCCAAGGGTTCACTTCCCTCGGCTGCAAGAGTTAGAACTACGTCATTTTTCAACCGAGGAGTGGAGCATGGAGGAAGGGACAATGCCAAAGCTCTTCCACCTGAAACTTTGTCAGTGCGAGAACATGAGCAAGTTCCCCCAGGGGTTGCTGCACCTTCCATCCCTCGGTCACCTGAAGCTGATTTATATGTACATTCCTGAAAATGACAGCACACTAAAGGAGCTACGACGGAAAGGATGCAAGGTATACATACTTATACGCAGCTTAAGCATAGTTAGTTTGTCACACCTTTCGTTTATTTGCTGCGCCCGCTATCGCACATCGCACATTCGAGCGCCCACTCGCGACTTCCACCAACCCCGACCCAGGTGCTGGTGCCGCCGCCCGCACCACCCCATTTGTTCCGGCAACCATTCCGACACTTCCCCGTCCTATCCCTGCGCCGCCGATGCTTCCTCCTTCTCCCTCCAGTCACTGTCGCCCCTCGCGCGCGCCATTCCTCCGACGGACAGCGTCCGGCCGCCCACTGCCGGTCGGCGCCCACAAGGTGTTCGACAAAACGCTTGAACGGTATATATTGCTTCAACTTCACATTTTTTTACATGAATTTGGTGCATGTTGTTTGTAGTTTTTATAGCCTAGTTTAAATTGAACATTGTAGATCAGTTCGTCATATGATTCTTCCGAAGAAGAATTTGATATTGAAGAGGTGGAGGATCTTGCAATGATCCTAGCTACGCACATCAATAAGAAACCGAAGCACGGTGGTTTGGTTATGGGTCTGCAGAAAATTTGGATGGATAGGATAGATGCCCACAACAAATTGATGAGGCTATATTTCGGGGATAATCCCATGTACCCTGAGTCGTACTTCCAGCGCCGGTTTAGGATGAGCATCTAGTTGTTCAGGCGCATAGCACCTTTCATAAGATGACAGCCGCTTTGCGTATGTTGGCATACCGTATTCCCGCTGATCTAGTTGATGACCACTTGGCCAGGGTTGAGAGTCAAGCCATCATGTGTGTCAAGTGCTTCGCTGTCGGGATTGTCCAAGTGTTCGGCCATGAGTATTTGAGATCTGCCAATGCCGAAGACGTCGCAAGGCTATTGGAGATGAACAATGCTCGCGGCTTCCCAGGTATGCTTGGCTCGATAGATTGCATGCATTGGAGTTATAAGAATTGTCCTAAGGCATGGCATGTGCAATTCCACGGCCAAAAGAAGGGTTCCACTATAATCGCTGAAGCGGTGGCCGATCAAGAGACTTGGATTTGGCATGCCTTTTTTTTAGAATGCCTGGATCTTTGAATGACATCAACGTTAATCGGTCATCACTGATGAATAATATTGCAAATGGTGAACTGCCACCGGTGCAGTTTGTAGAAAATGGTCATACATATTATTATGGCTACTATCTTGCAGATGGCACCTACCCAAAGTGGTAAAAATTTGTGAAGCCATTGGAAAAACCAGAAGGTAAGAAAAATCTTGATTTCCACAATGCTCAGGCGGCGGCTAGAAAAGATGTAGAGAGAACTTTTGGGATTTTCAAAGCCCAGTTTGCTATTGTGAGGGGACCGACTAGATATTGGGATCAAAAGAGGCTTTGATACATCATGCACGCTTGTGTGATCGTGCACAATATGATCATCGAGAATGAGATTGGCCAAGATTTAGACTACTCTCAGTATGAGCACTTGGGACATCCATGCGAGTGCGGTGGAGGCTGCCAGGGTGGCCCATTTTGTTGTCTCTTATCATGTCATTCGACGTGCCGAAACGCATGATGATCTTCAAAAAGATCTCATCGAGGAGTGGTGGGCATGGAATGGCCGACAAAGAGCATCATGATTTGTGCATTTGATGTTGTGTTGTTGAACTATTTCTTCTATTGCAAGATAAACGGTTTGTTTGAGTTGTAATAATAAAATTGAAATATTTATTGTTGATTTATTTTGTTTGTGTTTGATCTTCTTAGTTGTGTTTGGAGTGCATATGTTGTTTGTGCGAGAGCGTGCACGCAGTTTTTTAGCAGATTTTACACTCGGATATTGTCCTATCGAAGCCAGAAGACCTACGGACAATATGTTGTATCTTTAGTTCTCGTTATTTTTCTATACTATATGGTAGGGCAACTGGACGAACCACCCCCGTGTCGTCCTCGCGGGTGACTCGGGTGGCTCCGCCGCTTCCAACTCTAGGCCCCAACGTCGCCGCTTCTCCCCTCGCCGCCGCCGGCCGGTGCCGCCCTGGCAAAGCCCTGGTCGGTGGTTGGCGGGGGCGGGTCCTGCGCGCCCTCGTTCCTCCCGCTCAACCTTGCCCTCGCGTGGATCTCGCCTCGCTGCATCAGGTGTGCGCTACTGTCGCTCGTCCTGCCCTCCTTCCCAACCGTGGGGATCCTTATCCCGAGCCACTGGGCGCCTCAGATTTGGACCTCGGGTGCTGTTGCCGGCTGGGCTGCGGTGTCCCTTCTCCGGCCATGATCCGCCGCTGGTGTTCCTTCCTGGCAGCGTCTCCGGGTGTGCTACCCGGGTCCGATGCCCCGATGTGGATCCGGTAGTCTGCTACAGTTCTCCAGCGATGGTTCCCTCGTCGACCGGATTGGGAATGGCTCTCCAGCGTGGTTCCGCCATTGGTGTTTGATCGCGTGACCGCTCCGACGTGGTGGCGGTTGTGCCGTGGATTGCAGTAGCCACTGAAAGGTCTTCGCGAGAATTTCTTTCCACAGATCTAGTGGTTGTCCTGATAGTGAGATGCAATCTATGATCAATGATTTGACGCAGAGGATATGGTGGTGCAGCGGCGGTGGTCACATCATATTAGATGCTGGGATTGAGGAATATTGGTGGTTACAACGCATGGTGACTTTGATGGTGGTCCTACTTAGCACCAGGTCTTGAGCTCCGAGGTGAAAACCTAGGTCTGAGCCAACTTGGTTATTCCTGGCAATGGCGATGTTTTGGCGTCGCGACCTTGTTGGACGCATTGCTCGGATAAGGTCAGACCGATTCTTCAAGGTGAAAACCTATAATCTAGCCTTTGATGGTTGGATCCGGTGACGGCAGCGCTTCACCGTCGCTTTCTTCTTGAAGGCGTTGCTGCTGAAGAACATTGTCGTCCTTGGGTGTTATGAGAAAGTTGGTGCGGATAAGGTCATTGACGTAGTTTGTCCATTGCGGATTTGATGTTTTTTTTTTCATGCATAGGCATAGCTTTGGTCTTGTATGACTTTGCTATTTGCCGATATGTTTTTTTGTGTGTGTTTTGCTGTTGGCTGTGTGCATCCTAATTATGCAGAGACCGGATGTTTTCTCATTGTATTTGTATCCTCTTGAGGCTTCATATTGAGTCAATAAAATCCACCATTTATTGAAAAAAAGGGCAACATGCATGCATCGTTCATGCATCTTGATCCGCTCTGTCCTGTAGTGGTACTCACACTAGTGATAACTCTACTCATATGTTCTGGGTTTTGGTTCTCACTTCCCCCTTTGTTAATTATCTACATAACAAACTGTAAAGAGATTTGGAGGTATTGCAAAAAGAATGCGAAATAATTGAACATATAAATCACTCTAGAGTACCCACCCATTTGGAGGCATCGCATTGCGCGGTCAATCCAGCTCGCAAGATCCACCTCGCTGTAAAGTTTTTGGTCCTTGTCTACTCTCCGTCAAACATCTGGCCATTGGTTTTACTTCACCCGATGAGTTTCAGCTTTAGCGGATGACGTATGGGCCATCCTTCTTCACGGGGCCCGCGTTCCAGTGTGTGGGGCATGCGTGAGTTCGGGTCAAAAAAGGATGCGTTGCGGTAAAAAAAAGGGTGGACTGACGCTGAAATATCTCTCCCTCGTCAGCCTCTCTCTCTCCAGCATATCTTCTTATCCCGTTCGTCTTCTCCATGCGCCGCCGCCTCCGCTTCCCTTCCTTCCCGGCCGCCTTGTCTGCACTGCCTCCACCCTCTCCTCCTCCTCTACCTATGAACCACTTAGCACGTCCAGACCACGCGCCGTTGGCATCACCCCTATAGGCCGGCACCTCCCCAAGTTCTCAATCTGATTGGATCGGGTGGTCGGATCGGGCGGAGGTCGCCGCCATCCGGTGTCGGGTGCCATGATTCCGGATCGGCCGCCGGTCAAGAAGGAGTGGCTGCTGCAGTGAGGGCAGTAGAAGAACCTATCCTGGTAAAGCCCCCACCCTGGCGGCTGCCTGCAGAGGAGAGCTCCAGGACGGACCCCTATTCATGGAGGAGACAGGAACATAGGTGAGCTATTTCTTCCACTTTTCCTCATCTTCCCATGGTGAACTGAGCACATCCTTCTAATTGATGGCTTCCTATTTTTTTTTCTTGTGCACGTAGTGTTTGGGTCACGGTTGATTCCTTCACCGAGTTGCATTGTAGTACAAATGACCTCTCCTTTTTTATGTTGCTATGGTGTCCCTCTCCATGTTTGCTGCAACCAAGTTGCAGCTTGGTCGGATCATGAGGCAGAACAAGAATAAGAACATTTGTCAGATTTTTCATTTGCAGGTTCAGCAGCAGGCAATGGTCGAGATAGAGTTAGGTGCACATCATATATATACAAGTACCTCTAATTTAACTCTATAAGAGCTCCCAAGCAAAACAAGGAACAACTATCCATCATCATTATTTGTCATATTTCTTTTTATGGAGGCTAAGAACTAGGCTGAAATGCGCAGGTATCTTAACTGTTACTTGTCTTAATGCAGATATGGAAGATTTGAAAGCCTTTGTGAAAGATTCCGGTTTTGCTGAAGCCAATGATCAGACACACTGTGACCTTATTTCTGGATACAATATTAATGAGGTTAATTCTTTACAAAAGTAGATTTCTATGTTTTTTGCTGCACTTTGAGGGGTTCCTCTTTTGCTTGTTTTCAGAATTGTTGCGACCACAGTTCTCTGCATACCATTCATGTTGCAATATGTTTGCTGAATTAAATGTGCTCTAATTGAAAGAAAATAACGCACATCATAATCATATGCCATTGTTCTGACTTGAGCACTGCCCATTGCAGGAAGGCCTACAACCTTGCTCTGCATTGTTCAAGTTTGTGGATGGACTCATGTAAGTATCGGTTTTCTTGCCAGGCTATGGTTGACTACATGCTAAGATTTCATTCCATTATGCTTATATTGCTAGGCTTTTAGTTCATCCTTCTCTTTCCCTAGGTGGCTACTACCAAGTACACAGACGTCGATTTACTTGCTAGGCATGATTGGAATTTTAAACTTTTCTGCCTATTATTCCCTTTGGACCTATTGATCTGCGAATTTGGTTTAGAACTGATGATGGCTCATTATGTGATACTGAAACTAAACAAAGGTACGTATTTGGGAAATAGATAATAAAATATTGGACTTCGAATCAACAGAAGAGATATGCTCGGTGAAAAAAAATTATACATATCTGAAACGTCTGCACAGTAATGATACAGTTTATATTAGATGGAATATTTCAGATTTTTATTGGGACAACAAGATTCCAACACATGGTGCTTGTGCATGAATAAACCATATGAATTGGGATTACTAAAATCTGAATCTCTGAACAATCTGAAGACTCGAATGCATGGATACTTCAGCCGACCAGCGTATCATTATCGGATACCGTATCCGATACCGATACTCCTCTGATACTCCCCCGATATGTATCCCTGGAATATCCGAGAATAAATGATTTAAAACAATTACGATACTCGAAGGATACTTTGCCAGTATGTTTTGGATACTTTTCCAGCCCAGGTAAGAGCCCACTCAGCCCAATTAAGAGGCAACCAACAACCCTAGTGCCCCGATGCCCCCCATCCTTTCCCTCACAGCGTCTTTCCTCCCTCCCGTGCTCACACCAGGCGGCGGCTATGTCGCCAGCGGCAGCTCACCCAGGTCCCAGGGCCAGCAGCGGCGGCGGCTAGCTGGCGACAAGCTGCTCCTCCTCACCAACGTCCCCTATCATGCAGCAGCCATCCTCCTCCTCACCAACGTCCCCTCTCACACAGTAGCCATGTATGTACACTTCTATTCATTTCTCCTGCCCATCCTAGCTCATCTCCTCTTCTTTCTTTCCTGATCTCTGAAGATCTCTTACTCTCATCTCCCCAGATTGCTTTGAGTAGCTACCACGTATCCATATTGGCACTTTTTTAAAATGACAAATTTACGTATCCGTATTGGCCCGATACTGATACCTGTATCCGTATCGGTGCATTCGAGGTCTGAATCTATGCTCGATCATATAAGTTGTGCGTCGATCTTCTATGCACATCTCTTATCAGCTCATTCTCTACTATCTAATTATTTTATGCAAACCAGGTTGATAAATATACACATGCTCTGTGATTAACAATCCCGCTGAGAACACCCAAAAATTAAGAATTGTAACATCTTTGCTACTTGCTTGCTTGCAGAGAGTCACCGTGAAACAAGAAGAATTAGATGGTACCAACAGCCATAGTGAAGATGGCAGCGGTAAGCATGTGTCTCAATTTGTATGCCATACATGTTTTTTATGACTGTCCTTAAACCCTTCTTACCATTCCCCGTCCAGTCCATGCGCTTTGCCTTAAGAATGACCAGTCGCTGAAGCATCATTAATCCCCGCCTACAACTATCCCGAGCGGCCACCGGTTAATCCCGTTTCATCTTCTGCACAACGAGCCTGCTTACAGAATGTTAAGCATCCATCGCCTGCAGACGTTCTTGCTACTTAATTCATACCTTACTACTTCATTGTGTTGCTACAGAAAGCAACTCTAAAGCAAGTAAACAAACACAGGGCCTCGCACATTTATGCTCACTATACCAACAAAAAAAAGATCAATGCATGGACATAAAAGAAAATTTCAATGCAATCATTTATATGTGCCTTTTTCAATGCAACAAAAAAGGTAAATGCATGGCTAAAAAAGGTAAACATGATTTCTAAAGTACAACAGATGTGTCTCTCTAGGAGTTAAGAAATATTACTTGATCAATAGTACATGATCTCTATCCTGTACCCAGATTTTGTTGTTTCCTATTATGTTTGGATAGAGTTCTATGCTGATATATGTGTAACTATGTGATGCATCTGATTTATGTCATTCCTGTAACTGACTTGTGTTTATATACCTACCCTGTTTGCCACATTTGCATAAAAACTGGTATGACTATGCATATCAAAGATGTTGTCTATGTACCAAACATTTATTATTTTACAGATGAACACTGTGAAAAAGTACTTGCGCCATTGGCGCTTAGCCGGAGCTTATTACTATAATTACTATGTATCATCATCTGGACTACTATATAAGTACTGACAATCCTATCTTGCTTGCTCTCAACATATGCCATACAATACCCATATATTTTTAAGATGAAACTGTAGCTAATCGAAAATGAGTAACAACTCCATTCATGAATATTATATGTGGGAAAAAAATCTTCCTCTAAGAAATTCATAGGGAAGAAACTCTGGAGGGGGGGTTTGAGTTTTCCATGATGCGACAAATTTCTCCTGCAGACATGCCTTCGTTCCCTCATTTACCATATGCAAAGCTTGGTCCACAGTTTGTTTGAATAATTTGCATAGATACAAACACTATTTTTAATACACATTCCATAATTCTTTTGTTCTTTGAATTGTTGTTTGTAATTCGGAGACTTTTGGGCATCATTATCTCCATAGCTCTGAAGGCAGATTTTGAATACATATAACATAACCATCTTCTTTTTTATCTTTGAACTAATGTTTATGCCATAGGATAAACCATAGAGCTGACAAGCTACATGCGTATGTATTCATGAGAGACACAGGTTCAGACGACCATAGGGGTTTTCCAACTGTTCTTATTTTGCTATTGAACCAAGAATGCCAGTGACATAAAGGAAATTTTTGCACTGTCGTCTACTTGAAAGGATCTAATTTTAGCTAGCTTCACACATGGTCTTAAAATTGTCTGATGGTTGTAGATTCTTAGTTGTGCCCCTGTTTAGTTGCTCAACAACCTAGCAAATTGTGAGTTTGTCGCATACATTATGTTTGAACCCCTTTTGCACTGAATCTGATTCCTTGCTTTCAGATTATATGCAACTAATGTTAGGTTGCCATTTTTTCTTTGTAACTGCGTTAAATGGGTAGCTACTATGCACAACTTCCTGTGTAATTATGAGACTTTCGGGCACTGTCATCTCCATAGGTGTGAAAGAAGATTTTGATTAGATATAAGAAAATCATCTTATTTTTTTTTCAACTGCATCCAAGCGGCGATACCACCTGCAAGATATACTCCCTCGCCTCCAAGCATCACATCAGTACGATTCCTCGGGTAGATTCTCACCACATCAGGCCACCATAGCCACCTCCAAGTGAAACTTGAGCGACGACATGGGTATGTTTTCCCAAATGACTAATCTACTTTAATCAAACCACCGTTCATTGTTGCGTATATGATTCTTCCTCTGCACCTGAATAGGTCATTGCCACATCGATGTTTGTTTTCATGTATTATGTTGTCATGGTACTTGAAAGACAATATATGCATGTGTCCTACATTAGTTTGAATGGGCTGAAAGTCCTATTATTCTCAAAGTTTTTATCATCTATTAGTATATGGAGGTATACTGATGGAATATGCATCGTTAACTCTGCCTAATGTTAACGACTACATGTTTTGGTCTTACATACCAGCAGAAGATAAAAAACGCAGCTTAGCTATCATGAACCGAGCTCACAACTTTGTTTTGGTCTATCATGCTAACACACACCGTAATACATATTGTTATGTATGAACATGATACCTAAGTATTTATTAAGTTGATTCAAAATCAATCACACATGCATGATTTGAATACTCGGCTCGCTCTTACTTTTTGCGCCATGGGCGCAACTGGTCATCTACGCAACATTGAACGGTGGTTTGATTAAAGTAGATTCACTAATTACCGGGTCATCTACTTTAATCAAACCACAGTTCTGTTTTATTCATTACCCTGCGACAAGCCCTTGGGTGTGTACTGTATATAAGTAAATTGTCTTTGCTTCTAGGTCCACGGGACAAAATTGCTGAATGATTTTGGCATGTCCTGACTTTTCCTTCTCCATGTTTTGCCATGTTCTGTGGTCTGAATTTAGTTCTTTTTCTTGGTCTAAATTCTGTGCAAATTGATGGAACCCGCACTGTTGGCAAGTTCGGTTTGCCTTTTCCTTTAAAGATTTGTACTATTGTATTTTTTTTAATTGTCAAGGCAACAAAATACCCCTTATGTCATCTATGCTTCTTTGATATCAGTTTATTAAGTGCTTATACCATAATTTTTTCGATATAAGTACTGTAATTATAATAGTAGCAATCTAAATTTATCATTGGCTTGAAAATTAAATATTTGTCACGATAGAACGGCAATATCAGCTTCAGTCTGTAATTCTTATAGATGTACCTAGGAGAAACACAGAAATTAAGAAGAGTTATTTTAAGAACACCCCTATCTATATCTTTATATATATGAACTCTTTCTGAAAATGGATGGATGAACTTCCTGTCCACCCCTGCTTTTTGTCGGTACATGATTATGCACCTCCTATGCCCGCTTAATTGTGTGTTCATTTTGTTAATCAAGAAGCATATGATTTTATGGCTGGGTACGTTGAAAATATATAAAACCTTTCTTCTTTTGGATAATGTGTTTCCCTTTTGCTAATCTTTGTTACTTGCCTACACATCTTTGCATACTATTCACTGCTGCTACCAATCCCATGCTTGTTTGTTCAGATACTTGAATGGTGGAACAAGGCTTTTGTTCGATGGCGATTTTCCATTTTTTTGCATGTGTTGCATTCTTTTGTCCAAAAATAGAGATGTACTTTCTGCAAGAAGAAAATGCTAAGTCATTTACTAGCAAAGATGTCGATCTTGCACATTTAACATTCTACGCATGGTCTCATTATCATCTTGTATAGTTTATTTATAGCGGTTGAATACAGAATTTTAGCCCTCCTATTTTGGAGTATGAATTGGAATCTAAATCAGAAATTGTAAAATCATCAGTAATTGTGCTCACTTTTCAAACTCTCCTCCTTTTCTCGCTGCTGAACCCCTGCCACCATCATGTCCAGACTGGTTGTCTCCATTTTTGTGGCGCCAAGGTCACCACATCTTACCTCCTGTTGCATGTAAGACAATATGATTAAGGTCCCTGTATTTTGTTAATTTCTGGGCTTACTAGCGTATATATTCATTTCTATTTTGTGCTCATGGGGGCCTTGATGTATTGCGTACAAGGTGTGTTAGGTTGAAGCATGAGGCTGGAAGGGGTCTTGTGCGAGGACTAGCGTTTGCTTCAGTCAAACCGAAATACTTCTAAAATTGCGGCTGCATTTGTTGGTCTGATGTACATGAGAAGCCCCAGTTTTGTTGGCAATAGATGCATGGTTTCTCAGTATTTAAAAATAACTTAATTTTTTATATGATGTATGGTAGTCATGTGTCTGATGTTCTTTGTGTATCAGATTCCAAGAGTTTTAGGATGGGTGGTACGGCTCCCATGTTCATTGTTTTTTTTTACTTTTGCAAAATTGGTCGATGCTGATGAGAATTGCACTGGTGGTCTTCTACACTTATATTTTTAATATATATAATGTCCCCAATTTTATTATTTTACTTTCTATGGTTCAATAAGATTAAGATACATACTTTGCCTTGTGCTGAATCTGATGTCATTCCGATTCTAGGATTCTTAGGATGGGCTGCAAGTTTCTCCTGTTGGATGTTTTCTTGGTTTCTTAAAAAAATTGTGATAACATAGGTGATTCTATTTCTACCTCAAGACTTGCCTTTGTATGTTTCAGTTTCAAGAAGACATTATTTGATGTTAGATGTCCATTAATCTGTTCATTTCATGTGGACAGAGTACTAATGGTAGTGTTCCATGAAGAGAAGCAAGTGGATCAGTATGTAGTAGCAGGTATCAATGTTTTCTCATACTGATGATTCTGAAGTAATTAGATTGAGAAAATTGCTTTATTCCCCAATTTCTCTCAGAAACATTTGCCTTGTCAATAGTCATACCTAAGGGAGTTACTTTATTTCCTATAGCTCTATTACTTTTTCCCCTAGAACCTGTCTCTTTATTCCCCTTTACAATACCATGATCAGGAGGCAAGAAATATGTGTGAATGGAATAAGAACTGTATATAGTTATTGATAAGCATCTTTCCAGTATTGATATTAAATGACACCAATATCTGAAAGTTACTTATGTCTACTTCCCCTCTTGAAATTAACATTTCGTTTTGATTTTTCGGTACTTTAGTAAGGTCACTCATCAAGGAAGTGTCTTCTAGGTACTTTCATGATGAAAGACAAAATTGGTTTTCTAACTTTTCATTGTAGGTGCTTTGGAGAGTACAACTGTACAAGTATGTGACATAATAATGCCTGGAAATTGGCCTATGGCTGCATCATTTGAGCTATTTTGGTGTCTCTGCCATCCGATGGTTGTTCAGTTTCTCTTTTAAAATGAGGCTATATAGAGGATTTCAAGTTGTGTTTTAGGAAGGCAATTGTTGGTTATAGTGAATGACTTGGTCGGACTATTTGTTCGTTCGACTATCTTAATGCAGTCCCATGTGCATGCTTTTTACAGGCATCAGTGAAGATTTGAGTGGCAGGGAGGGATTGTTCAAGTGGAAACAGAGCAAGAACCAGGAGCTTAAGATTTTGCTACTACCTTGCTAATAGCTTTGTGAGGTAATTAAGCTAGCTACACGCGTGTTTGTTTTCTGCTATACCAAGGTCACTATTCTAATTTAGGAAATAGAAACATTAAGTGTGATTTAAGAGTCTAATAGCAAATGTTGTTAGCATCAATGGACTGTGTATTGTACGTACTAACTAGCAACAGAGTCTAATTCTTCCCACATAGCGGTTGTCACTGGAGACTTGACCAGCCTGGACTTTACGTACTTCCTGCGTTATTTCTTCTTTGATTTAGAGAACATCAGATGCATCAGATAAGTGTCAAACTTAGTACTCAACGACACTTATTTTGGGACACTTATAAATAGGTGTTCAATTAGAATTTATCTGAGTCTCGGTTTTCACATCTGGTTTGAGGTTTGAGCCCTCTTCATTCATTTGAACATGTGATTTATTTTTATTTCTACTATAAATCTAGCTAATTAGAAATTCTATAAAAATGTGTTTTTCTTGATGAATTAAAGTTTATGATGATGTGTACTGGATTTTCATTTCTTTTCTTTCATCATAGATTAGTTAGGTATTATCCAGGCCCAAGTACCCGTCCTTGACGATGGCTTCCACGAGCTAAGGTTGCAGGGGTGAACTAAGTTGGGATTTTGCAGTGGCAAGGGTCACAGCTATCGATGGAGATCGAGCTAACGAGCTCATAAAAAATTCTACAGATTCATCAAACACAGAAGGAGGATAGTGTGTACCTGAGCGGCAATGGCGGCCATTGTGGTCTTGCTGGAGCCTCCCTTGCCGTGAAAAGTCACCAGCTTTAGGGAGCGATAGTGGCAACTGCAAGGATTTGGCTTGCCGATTCGAGCAACGGCGACTCCATTTGCCGATTCCGCAACTCCGAGCTACAGCGGGAGCTGCCGGGCCGTCGAGATGCAGATGGAGTTTTTTTCTCGAATACACATAAGCATGCGTATCATTCATTAAAGGAGAAGGGGGAAAGACTCCCCAAGGTCATATTTACATGCCGGATTTTTCGACACCACCCACTCACTCAAGGCTCACTACATCTTATGTATCATCCTCCCACCTCGCTACCTCTACTCCATCTTGCACTCCGACGGTGCCATCCTTGAACAGCCCTGCCTTCTCCCATAACGTGGCCTCCTCCCTAATTTTCTGCCGCACTCTCGAGAGGGAGGGCGTAGCTCCGTTGAACACAACGTCATTCTTATGTTTCCAGATCAGCCACATTACCAATAAGCACTTGGCCCTCATTGCTTCCTTGTTGTGCCCAGCCGAATCCTGCCGAAGACACCAAGCACTTAGCTCCTCACCAATCCGTGGCTCAAGGCCAGGTCTACCGGTGATCAACCCCAACCAATGCCAGATTTGTCTCGCGAACACACAACCAAGCAGGAGGTGATGGATGGTTTCTTCCTCATGGTCGCAAAGGGGGCAGGCTGCTTGGTGAGGTAGCCCACGTCTAGCCAATCTATCCGAGGTCCAGCACCTGTTTTTTACGCTAGCCACGTGAAGAAGAGGCAACAAAGCGGTGACCGGGAGTCCCATGTAAACTCAGCCTCCGGCGAAACTTGAAGACCCAAAAACCTCACAGCACAGGCCGAACGCGCCGAGAATTGCCCATTGCTCTCCCAGCTCCACCGCACCGTGTCTTCAACTTCCTCATTGAGCTGCACCTCCTCCACCTTAGACCACAGCCACAAGAACTGAACCAGCGCATCCGTCGAGAGCTCCGGTCCAATGCTCGCCACCCATATGTTGTTGTCGAGAGCTTCTGAGACCGTTAACGACCTTCTATCCCTTTGTGGAATCCTTTGATAGATCAAAGGCGGCACATCGCTTATCCGCGAGCAATCCAACCATTTGTCCTCCCAAAACAAAGAAGATATCCCATCACCCAGTGTCGTAAGCACTGCTGCTTGCACCAACGCTTCTGACTCCATCGGTACGCTGATCCGAAACTATGCCCATGGTCTTGCTTTGTCGAACTTTTGCAGCCATAGCCATCTTGCTTGAAGTGCTTTATTGAGCCATTTCGCCAATCCCAGCCCTCTTTCCCACTTGGGCCTGCATACCATCTCCCAAGATACTGAGCAATTCCCTCCATGTGCCTCCTTCTTTCCGCACCACAGGAACCCACGACAAATTTTTGTAAGAGCCGAGATTGTCTTTGCAGACAAATCCAACGCCAACATAGAGTGCACAGGGATCGCACACAACACCGATTGGATAAGCAGCATGCAACTGCTCTTCGGGAGTAGGGAGGCCTTCCACAAAGGTAGCTCATCCCCTACCTTGTCTACTAGCTCTTGGAGCTGAGCAGCCGTTGGCTACCTCAGTGTTAATGGGAGGCCGAGGTACTTGCACGGGAACGTGCCAACAGGGCAACCCAAGATGTTCATAACCATGTCCCTCTTGTCAGGAGAGCTTCTAATCGGTATAGCCAAGCTTTTGCTCCAGTTTACCACCAAGCCCGAGGCCTGGCCGAAAATCCGTAGAACAGCATCACAAGCCCGTGTCTCCAATTCATTGGGTTTGAGAAAGGCCACCACATCGTCCGCAAACATGGAAATTCGTTGTTTTAGCCCTGAGCGTGCCAAAGGTGCAAGAAGCCCTCTTTCCGTAGCAAACTGGAAGAGTGCTCTAAGTGGCTCCATACACAATATGAAGAGCATAGGGGAGAGGGGGTCTCCTTGCCTGAAGCCTTGGCAAGGCAAGAGTGTGCCAAAGATGCAGATGGAGTTGTTGCGCCTCCCAGCTGTCGGGCTGCCAAGAGGCAGATGGAGCCGCAGTGCCTTTGAGCCGCAGTGGGAGCTTCTTTGCCACCAAGCTTGAGCGTGAGCCGCCCACAAAGATGGAGCTCAACGTGCCCTCGTCGGCCTCCTCCTGGTACTTTCTCACTTCATTCAGTATGAGTAAGGGAAGGGGAACTGGACGAAGAACTTGTCGATGGAACCATGGATGTCATACATGTGGTTGGCGTTCTGCGTCCTGGTGGCAGTCCATGAAGCAACTATTGACGTGTGCTTTTGTCCCTCAGCACATGTATCTTGAGGGCATGATTGTAATTTTCTTTATCTTTGAGGTATGTGATGTTACTCATTGTAACCCTGGTGGAGCCTTCTGGTTTGGTTTTGATGAAAGCAGGGAGGCCCCTCCTTGGGAGGGCATGGCTTAGAGTTTGCCAAGAAAAGGACTAGCGGTCAACCATGGAGAAGAAGATTTGAACAGAATTGCAATGTGCCAAGGGGCAGTAGAGTCATTTTGTATGGTATTGTGCACATCAATAATATTTTTCACTTCTTATGCATGTGTTATCATGACAACTTTGTTGCCGCACAAACCGTGAAAACAAACATAATTTGTTCGGGTCAAAGTGAGATTGTAGGTTGTACTTTGTTCAGAGAGACAAACAGTGAGCAAGTTCCATCTTAATCAAAAGTAGTTGATGCTTTAGTGCTTATGTAGGTTTGTCTTTTGTTTGATCTATGTGATGATACGGTTACTCTACCTTCTTTAGATCCATGAATGTTTATATCGTGCCATGTAATATATGGTCCATCAACATTATCTTAGAATATCCAAGGACTATCAAAAAAACTAATTGCCTCTCATCCTATTATGCTATACTCCCTCCATTCCTAAATATAAGTCTTTGTAGAGATTCCACTATGGACTACATACGGAGCAAAATGAGTGAATCTACACTCTAAAATGCATCTATATACATCCGCATGTGGTTTATAATGGAATCTGTACAAAGACTTATATTTAGAAACGGAGGAAGTATAGAAATGAGGTTTGGAATCGTGCTTATTGTTTCATTCCAAAGTAATATATGGCTCAAAGTACATTACTTGGTCCTAATAGGCTTCTTGGCAATGGATGTAACGAGTCATCTACCATGGAAACATCTATATGATGTACTTCATAAAAGCAATGTAAATAAGCTATTGTAAAATGATCTTGTGCCTCTCTTATAACACTATGTATGGACTGCATCTAAAGTTTAGGCAAGCTCAGGCCCCTACTATTTTAAAAGAAATAGCTAGGCCAACACATATATATCATTCAGTTACTATGAACATTGTGTATCTCGCTTGAATTTGATCGACACATATACAATTATAAACTGCACTAACTCACTGTATCTTCTTCACTATCATCAGTCAGCCGCAATGGAAAAAGTCAGGATCCCAACAAAGGACCTTCTGTACACTATGATGCAGCAGCTTGGCCTTCCAAAAGCAATGTACTCAACACAGAAGGCAAGGGCGGTTGGTCTTGACGCAACCATTCACTATCCATCAAAGCACCAACTGGACAACCGACCCCCAAGGAAATCAATATCCATCTACGATGTACGGTAAACTCAAAGAAGCTGAAAAGCCACCGGCAACTGAAGCTCTCAAGTAGTCTAAGTGAAGTGAAGGAACTTTACTGCATAATAGATAAAACTTCACAGCAAGATCAACATCCAAAGCCAACAATCTGAAACATATTTTGTCACCGATAAGATATGTTGCTGATCGTCTTAACAATATAAGTTTACAATCAGAGGCCTTTATACAGAAAACAAACAAGTATTATTGGAGCCTGGCCGATGATATCGAATGAATTTCTGCTCCGAGCAATGCAGGCCATGAAGAACAACAGCTATGAAGACTTGCCTCAAAGAAACCGTTTTAAACATCCAGCGATACATCTGTCTAACGTAGCTCTATCTATCTACATGCCTTGCTCATAACATTGTAAATGATCATTCGTAAGCTTCTTAGAAAACATGTATCGTCAGCAACATTCTATCTATAATCAATCGGTACTTATTTTCATATGTTTCCTTCTGTGTCTACATATTTTGATGCGCACTCTTTTAATAGTTGGCTTGCTCTCGGCCTTTGCGCCATGGGCGCAACGGGTCATCTAGTACCATGAAGAGCTGCTCCATGGCAGTTGCAGCAGAAAACATCACCTCCTCCCAACAAATATTAGCACCCTGATTCATTTATATGGAGTGCTTGCCAGAAGATCTGGTCTGATGCTTACAGCCTAACATCTTCTCTTCTGCAGGTTATCTATAGATGTACCGGTACACTCCGCTTATGGCCATCTCTACAACATGTGAAGAATCGAAACTTGTTTATGAAGGTATGTACATGCTTAGAGGCCACGGCGAGGGATACTTTTACCCGACATGGATGGCAGCATGATCTTCGGATAGGCCCTCCTACATCTTAGGCGTTATACAGTCTTCACATAATTACTTGTATTCCCCCCTTTTCTATTTTCTTGGACTTGGACTTGGTTATGGCTGTGTGCATCCCAGTTATGCAGAGGTTTGATCTAATGCTTAAACCTTTTAAGTAATAAAGCTCCCTTTATAGAAAAACAGCCCGACATCTTCAGTCAAGTGCAACACCCTTCCTTTTAGCCAACAATGTTATGAAAGACCGTACAAATGGATGGTTGGTGCACTCAAACAAAGTTAACCAAAAAATAGGTTAGTTACACAATTAGTCCTCGTATAATTACGCCCCGTACAGTCCATGAACAGACAGATTTGTATATTAGGACAAGAGTGTCATACTGTCAGACAACCTCCTGTTAAAAAGGTTAATAACAACACGCACATTTATTGACCGAATCATGTTTTGCACTTGGAAGTTGGAACATGGATCTTCTATAACATCGGTTGCTTGCCGCAGCATCCTGCTCTCCGGGCTTGGCCATTGACGCCACTCTCTATAGTTTGATTGATAGCTTCTGAACTAATTATTTATCGTCTAGTTGAGTTCCTGTAAAATATAGTCTGCTTCTTACCTAATTAATTACTGTCGTTGTGTACTTGTTGTTAAATTATGTCTTCGGTCGACACTATTATATACACAGTGTATTGAACGAGTACACGCACAGACTAATATATATATAATTAGCTGTGTAAGTGATTAATTATTTCGTGATGAAAAAGGGAAGGCAATTAGCATTTGTTTAAGATCGTGTGAATCGAAGAACCATGTACACTGATCGACTTCTCTATGCCTGAAACAGATGTCTCATTCAGTGGAGGCATTGAAGTGTATTGTTCATTTTAAATTGTATTGATCATCTTAATTTACAACTCAAATGTCATCATCACCATGACTCATTCACAACTCACGGGTCATCGTAGCTCCCATTGACCTGCTGTTAAGTTACGCATGCACAGCATTAATGTAATGATCTGGTGGCGAACACCCAATAATAACAAGGATACATCCATGATTTACTTACATATATATGGAGAAGTACGATAATTAATATATCTCACAACACGAACAGAAGAAGTAAAAATGCATATATGTGCAAGGGTCTTGAAGATACCCACAAGAACACCAATGATGGACAACACGGTGACAATGGCTTTCAAGTGTTTGTGGACAAACCTGTGCACCTTGATCCACATCCACCTGTTGAGCTTGTAGGCCTCAACCTCTTCCATGATGTGAATGTAGAGGGGGCCACCACTGATGCGCTTGACAAGCATCTTGAAGAAGTCGAGCGTCTCCTTGTTACTGAGTTCTCCCTGCACCAGACGCTTCGACCGCAGCTCGTGCACGTCCTCCTCCCGATCCATGAGCGTCGCGAGGACAGCAAGGTAGGAGCAGACGACAGCCTTGTTTAGAGAGGCACCTGTGGCCATGCCCAGGCATACCTCCAAAGCCGCCATGTTGACGAGCCAGCATGACCTTGTGTCATCCAGCAACAGCGGCGCCAGGAAGATCTCGCCCGAGAGGAATCCTTTCTTGATGCCCATGTCCGTAAACTTTGTTGTCTTGCTAGCTTTCAGCTTGATGCCGATCTCTGCAAGCTCGATGGCGCTAATACTCTTTGACATTGATCTTACAGCATCTGGACGATTAGACACGGGCACTCCACTATTTCTGCCCCCCATTTTGTAGAACCAGAGGATGCCAAGGAGATGCGGCGGCGTATGGCTACCTGCACCATCCAAGACAACCGGTCTCCTACTATCCATGTCCCCCCGGATTTGGAGTGTGCGTCCCATCTTACCGATGAACTCCTCCACGGGCACGGGCCTGAACCTCCTTAGGGTCTCAACCACCATCCAGGGAAGTTGATTCTCGAGTAGCATTATGTCATTGGTGATGCAAGCTTGGTTGGACTCAAAGCAAGACAGCAATGATGGAGGCAGCTTGTCACGGCCGGTACACACCAGCATATACTGAAGCAGGAAGCAACCATCAACAAACATCATATCTGCCAATTCAGCATCTTCAACTTGCAGCTGAAACTCGTAGATGTTGTAGAAGCTGCGGGCAGCGCCTACGACGGAGAAGACCGCCGCATACATCTCCTCAAAAGAATGGCCAGAGTCCCTGATGAAGTGGTGCGTAGCCACGCGCTTCACCTTCTCCATCTCATGGAGGGTTACTGAGTTGTGGTGGTAAAGGCCGATGCCCACGGCCATAGGGCGGATGTACCGCACGCCGAGAACTCGTAGGCTTGCAGGGAACCTATGGATCTTCATTTCCATCTCGCTGAATTCAGTTTCAAACTCTTGTGCTTCGTTCCTCCACTCCTCAACCTGAACCTGTCTATCGGGGAAATGAGCAAATACCCCTTCTCCCATCTCCATTGCATCAGAATCATTCTGATTATCTCCTTCACTGAAATAATAAGAATAACTAGGCTCATTCGAATACTCAGCATCCGACTTGTTCGGCTGAGAGGCAGGTTCATCCTTGGCAGCCGCAGAGGTAGGTGTCACCATGGGCAAATAGATGTGTTTGTTGGTACCTAGATGGTTCAGAGTTGCCATCCAAGTCGAATGTATATATAGACTTTGTAATACTCCCTCCATCCCAAAATAAGCATCTCAACTTTATACTAACTCTAGTGTAAAGTTGTACTAAGCTTGAGACACTTTTTTGGGGACGGAGGGAGTACTATACTAGTTGCTGGCCCTTCACGTTCTTTCAGCTTCAGTAACTTGCTTGCTGCAGGTACCGGTCGATGTCGAGAATGATCCAAATTTGCTGCGTTGTACTTGTACCCTTGTGCAATGGCCTTGGACAGTAACCCTTGCCACCCGCCCCTTTAAAAATCCCATCATCAAAACACGGTTTTGAGGACTAACCAGCTGAAAAACTGAAACTTTGCACACCTAACATATTTTTTTGTCTCGAAACAAGTGGTGTTTGAACCGTTCCGTCTTTGACTTTCAGGCTTTGAACACGACGCCCCCAACAGGGTAAGACGTTTCACTGCTCGCACATGGTAATCAGAGCCCCTCTTCTTCAACTCATCTAGCTACCAGAACCATCTGTGCCGAAGCCACCATGTCTTCCTCCTTCGGCGCTTCCTTCCCGGCTAGTCTCAATGGCCAGGTCACCGAGAAGCCATCCCGCACGAACTACGTGCTGTGGCGCACGCAAATCATACCCCAACTGCGTGGCGCCGGGCTCTTCGGCTACGTCGACGGCACCCAGCCGGAGCCGGCAAAGCTCCTCGTCACCACCAAGGAAGGCAAGGAAACTTCAACGCCCAACCCTCTCCACCCAATCTGGGTCAGGGAGGACCAGCAGGTCCTTGGCTACCTGCTGGGCAACCTTACAAAGGAGGTGCTCCTCACGGTGACCATGGTCACCACTGCGGGCGCGCTGTGGACGACGCTCGCCGGCATGTACTCGTCGCAATCGGCGAGTCGCATTAACAACATCCGCAATTCGCTCATCAATGCGCAGAAGGACAACCTCTCCGTCGCCTCCTACTTCGCCACCATGCGTGGCTACGCCGACGAGCTGGCCACGGCGGGCAAGGCGATCCTCGACGATGAGCTTATCTTCTACATCATCCATGGGCTCGACGCCGACTACCAGCCGCTAATCTCTGCTCTGGATGCTCATGTCACTCTAGTCACCATCGATGAGCTCTTCGCCATGCTCTCAAACTTCGATCAGCGGATGGTGCACTTCCACGGCAACGGCGGCGGCGGCTTCAAGTCCTCCACGAACTCGGCCTCTCGTGGTCGTGGTGACTCCTCTCGGCGTGACGGCTTCTCCCGTGGCAGGGGGATGTCCAATGGAGGAGGCAACGGCGGCGGCTCCAACTCCCGCAACAGCGGGCGTGCTCCTGCCAACAACAAAACTCGCCGCGGTGGCGGCAACCCTCGCGCACGTCCCGATGCCCCTCGGTGCCAGAAATGTGGCAAGTTGGGGCACACAGCAAAAGATTGCTGGTACCGCTACGAAGAGGACGACGATTCCTCTCAAGATGATGACAAGCTGGCGGCGGCTGCAGATGGCTCCTACGGAATCGACACCAACTGGTACATCGAGAGCGGCGCCACCAACCACATCACCATCGAGCTGGAGAAGGTGACCATGAAGGAGAAATACGGCGGCAAGGACCAAATCCACACAGCTAGTGGTGAAGGTATGGAGATCCGTCACATTGGTCATTCAAGTTTTAGTACCCCTTCTCGTAGAATTCATCTTAGGAAAATTTTGCATGTTCCAAAGGCCGATAACAGTCTCCTTTCTGTCCATAGAATCACCCTTGATAATCATGTCTTCCTTGTATTTCACCCTTATTTCTTTTTGATCAAGGATCAGGCGACGAAGAGCATTCTCTATCAAGGTAGATGTGTTCGTGGACTCTATCCGTTGATTCCGGAGCTTAGGAGACTGAATAAACAAGCTTGTGGTGCTATCAAGCTTTCATCCACACGATGGCATGATCGTTTAGGACATGCTTCTTTTTCTTTAGTTGGAAAATTGCTTAGAAAGAATAAACTCCCGTTTGTTGGTGAGCACAATATTGAAACTGTTTGTGATTCCTGTCAATGAGCTAAAAGTCATCAGCTACCCTATCCTATTTCTACTAGTGTTTCTGTCAAACCATTGCAATTAATTTTTTCAGATGTGTGGGGTCATGCCCCCAACTCAGTTGGTAGACATACGTACTATGTTAGCTTCATAGATGACTACAGTAAATTCTCCTGGATTTATCTTCTCAAGAAAAGATCCGATGTTTTTCAAGTCTTTAAAAACTTCCAAGCACTCGTTGAATGCCAGTTTGACTGCAAGATACTTGTTGTCCAATCAGACTGGGGCGGAGAATACGAGAAATTAAATTCTTTCTTTCAAACTCTCGGCATCTCTCATCATGTATCATGCCCCCACGCTCACCAACAAAACGGTTCTGCCGAACGCAAGCACATGCACATTGTTGAGGTCGGCTTAGCTCTTTTAGCTGGCAACTCCATGCCTCTGAAATTCTGGGATGAAGCTTTTCTCACAGCTGTTCACATCATTAACATGCTTCCTAGTCATGTTATCAATAACGAAACTCCAGTAGAAAGGCTACTCCACACCAAACCTGACTACATGTCTCTACCTGTTTTTGGGTGTGCATGTTGGCCAAATCTTCGTTCATATAACCAACGCAAACTTATGTTTTGCTCAAAACAATGTGTGTTTCTTGGGTATAGCGCTCAACACAAAGGTGTCAAATGCCTAGATGTATCCACAGGGCGTGTTTATATATCCGGTGATGTTGTTTTTGACGAAACAAAGTTTCCCTTTGCTGATCTTCATCCCAACGCCGGTGCACTACTTCACAAGGAAATTCTTCTCCTGCCATCTTACCTCCCCGGTCTTGATCAAGGGGGAAATACTTGTGATGATTCAATGCTGACTAACCCTCCTAATGATGCACATGAGTCCTATGGTGATGTTGCAGAAACAAACAGTGAGAAAAATGATGCAGAAATCAAGCAAAACGATGAAGAAATTGGTCCCCAAGTGCCATATTTGCTGTGTCCAGCTTTGGGAAGCAGATCCTCCTCGGGATCGCTGCCGAATCAGCAACAGGGCAGAGGATTTGCACCGGGATCAGCAATGGCAGGTGCGCCAGAGCCGACCGCAGCAGAATCTGCCGCCCGCGCGGGATTCCGTGGCGAGGCGCATGCCACGCGCCAGCCCTCGGGTGGCGGCAGCCCCACGCTGGCTCCGCTCCAGTCGCCAACTTCCACGTGGCGACATCTTGCTGGCTCGGGCGGTCCGCGGTTTCACGATGAACCGCGCTGTTACAAGCGGTGCGCCCAAGCGCAACTGACCAATGCGGGGTCCAGCGCTGACCCATCCAGCCAGGCGGGCGCGGGCTTCAGGGCTGATCCGCGTGGTCCCACGCAATCATGCACCCATGATGATTGATGACCCACAAGTGTATGGGATCTATCGTAGTCCTTTCGATAAGTAAGAGTGTCGAACCCAACGGGGAGCAGAAGGAAATGATAAGAGGTTTTCAGTAAGATTTTCTCTGCAAGCACTGAAATTGAAGGTAATAGATAGTTTTGTGATAAGATAAATTGTAGCAAGTAACAAGTAATAAAAGTAAATAAGGTGCAGCAAGGTGGCCCAATCCTTTTTGTATCAAAGGACAAGCCTGGACAATATCTTATAATGAGAAAAGCGCTCCCGAGGACACATGGGAATTATCGTCAAGCTAGTTTCATCACACTCATATGATTCGCGTTCGTTACTTTGATAATTTGATATGTGGGTGGATCAGTGCTTGGGTACTGCCCTTACTTGGACAAGCATCCCACTTATGATTAACCCCTATTGCAAGCATTCGCAACTACAACAAAAGTATTAAGGTAAACCTAACCATAGCATGAAACATATGGATCCAAATCAGCCCCTAACGAAGCAACGCATAAACTAGGGTTTAAGCTTCTGTCACTCTATCAACCCATCATCTACTTATTACTTCCCAATGCCTTCCTCTAGGCCCAAATAATGGTGAAGTGTCATGTAGTCGACGTTCACATGACACTACTAGAGGAAATACAACATACATCTTATCAAAATATTGAACGAATACCAAATTCACATGACTACTAATAGCAAGACTTCACCCACGTCCCGAGGAACAAATGTGACTACTCACAAAGCATATTCATGTTCATAATCAGAGGTGTAATAATATGCATTAAGGATCTGAACATATGATCTTCCACCTAGTAAACCAATAAGTATCAACTACAAGGAGTAATCAACACTACTAGCAACCCACAGGTACCAATTTATGGTTTTGGATACAAGAGATGAACTAGGGTTTGAGAGGAGATGGTGCTGATGAAGATGTTGATGGAGATTGACCCCCTCCCAATGAGAGGATCATTGGTGATGACGATGGTGATGATTTCCCCCTCCCGGAGGGAAGTGTCCCTGACAGAACAGCTCTGCCGGAGCTCTAGATTGGTTCCGCCAAGGTTCCGCCTCGTGGCGGCAGAGTTTCGTCTCGTAAGCTTGCCCACGATTTTTTGCAGGATAAAACCCTTCATATAGCAGAAGATGGACACCGGGAGGCCACCAGGGAGCCCAGGAGACAGGGGCGCGCCCAGTAGGGGTGGGCGCGCCCCCCACCCTCCTGGACAGGGTGTGGGCCCCCTGAGGTATTTCTTTCGCTCAATGATTCTTATTAAATCCAAAAATAGGTTTCATGGAGTTTCAGTTCTTTTGGAGCAGTGCAGAATAGGTTTCCAATGTTTGCTTCCTTTTCAGCCAGAATTCCAGCTACCGGCATTCCCCCTCTTCATGGTAAACCTTACAAAATAAGAGAGAATAGCCATAAGTATTGATATATAATGTGTAATAACAGCCCATAATGCACTAAATATTGATATAAAAGCAAGATGCAAAATGGACGTATCAACTCCCCCAGCTTAGACCTCGCTTGTGAAGGAAATATGCCCTAGAGGCAATAATAAAGTTATTATTTATTTCCTTATTTCATGATAAATGTTTATTATTCATGCTAGAATTGTATTAACCGGAAACATAATACATGTGTGAATACATAGACAAACATAGTGTCACTAGTATGCCTCTACTTGACTAGCTCGTTGAATCAAAGATGGTTAAGTTTCCTATCCATAGACATGAGTTGTCATTTGATTAACGGGATCACATCATTAGGAGAATGATGTGATTGACATGACCCATTCCGTTAGCCTAGCACTTGATCGTTTAGTATGCTGCTATTGCTTTCTTCATGACTTATACATGTTCCTGTAACTATGAGATTATGCAACTCCGTTTACGGAGGAACACTTTGGTGCTACCAAACGTCACAACGTAATCGGGTGATTATAAAGGAGTACTACAGGTGTCTCCAAAGGTACATGTTGGGTTGGCGATTTGAGATTAGGTTTTGTCACTCCGATTGTCGGAGAGGTATCTCTCGGCCCTCTCGGTAATGCACATCACTATAAGCCTTGCAAGCAATGTAACTAATGAGTTAGTTACGGAATGATGCATTACGGAACGAGTAAAGAGACTTGCCGTAACGAGATTGAACTAGGTATTGATACCGACGATCGAATCTCGGGCAAGTAACATACCGATGACAAAGGAACAACGATGTTGTTATGCGGTTTGACCGATAAAGATCTTCGTAAAATATGTAGGAGCCAATATGGGCATCCAGGTTCCGCTATTGGTTATTGACCGAGAATAGTTCTAGGTCATGTCTACATAGTTCTCGAACCCGTAGGGTCCGCACGCTTAAGGTTTCGACGACAGTTTTATTATGAGTTTATGAGTTTTGATGTACCGAAGGAGTTCGGAGTCCCGGATGAGATCGGGGACATGACGAGGAGTCTCGAAATGGTCGAGACGTAAAGATCGATATATTGGACGACTATATTCGAGTTCGGAAAGGTTCCAATGATTCGGTATTTTCGAGTACCGGAGAGTTACGGGAATTCGCCGGGAGAAGTATTGGGCCTTATTGGGCCCTGCGGGAAAGAGAGAGGGCTGCCTAGGGCAGGCGCGCGCCCCATGGCCTAGTCCGAATTGGACTAGGGGAGGCCGCACCCTTCCTTCCCTCCCTTCTCTCTTCCCTTACTTGTCTCCTACTCCCAATACATGGAAGGACTCCTAGTTGGACTAGGAAAGGGGAATCCTACTCCGGTGGGAGTAGGACTCCCATGGCGCGCCCTACTAGGGCGGCCTCCTCCTCCTTCCTCCTTTATATACGGGGCAGGGGCACCCCATGGACACAAGTTGATCTACGGATCGTTCCTTAGCCGCAGCGGTGCCCCTCCACCATATTCCACTTCGGTCATATCGTCATGAGCTTAGGCGAAGCCCTGCGCCGGAGAAGTCATATCGTCATGAGCTTAGGCGAAGCTCTGCGCCGGTGGAGCATCATCATCGCCACCACGCCGTCAGGTTGACGGAACTCATCCCCGACACTTTGCTGGATCGGAGTCCGGGATCGCCATCGAGCTGAACGTGTGCAGAACTCGGAGGTGCCGACGCTCGGTGCTTGGATCGGTCGGATCGTGAAGACGACGACTACATCAACCGCGTTGTTATAACGCTTCCTCTTCGGTCTCACGAGGGTACGTAGACAACACTCTCCCTCTCGTTGCTATGCATCACCATGATCTTGCGTGTGCGTAGGAATTTTTTGAAATTACTACGTTCCCCTACACAGTGGCATCCGAGCCTAGGTTTTATGGTTTGATGTTTTGCACGAGTAGAACACAAGTGAGTTGTGGGCGATACAAGTCATACTGCCTACCAGCATGTCATACTTTGGTTCAGCGGTATTGTGAGATGAAGCGGCCCGGACCGACATTACGCCAGACGCTTACGCGAGACTGGTTTCACCGCTACGAGCACTCGTGCTTAAAGGTGGCTGGCGGGTGTCTGTCTCTCTCACTTTAGTTGAACTGAGTGTGGCTACGCCCGGTCCTTGAGAAGGTTAAACGGAGTCTATTTGACGAAGTATCGCTGTGGTCTTGATGCGTAGGTGAGATTGGTTCTTGCTTAAGCCCGTAGCAGCCACGTAAAATTTGCAACAACAAAGTAGAGGACGCCTAACTTGTTTTTGCAGGGCATGTTGTGATGTGATATGGTCAAGACGTGATGCTATATTTTATTGTATGAGATGATCATGTTTTGTAACCGGTTATCGGCAATGGCTGGAGCCATATGGTTGTCGCTTATTGTATGAAATGCAACGCTCTGTAATTGCTTTACTTTATCACTAAGCGGTAGCGATAGTCGAGAAGCAATAGATGGCGAAACGACAACGATGCTACGATGGAGATCATGGTGTCGCTACCGGTGACGATGGTGATCACGATGGTGCTTGGAGATGGAGATCACAAGCACAAGATGATGATGGCCATATCATATCACTTATATTGATTGCATGTGATGTTTATCCTTTATGCATCTTATTTTGCTTTGATTGACGGTAGCATTTTAAGATGATCTCTCACTAAAATTATCAAGTAGTGTTCTCCCGAGTATGCACCGTTGCCAAAGTTCGTCGTGCGAGACACCACGTGATGATCGGTGTGATAAGCTCTCACGTCCATCTACAACGGGTGCAAGCCAGTTTTGCACACGCAGAATACTCAGGTTATACTTGACGAGCCTAGCATATGCAGATATGGCCTCGGAACACGGAGACCGAAAGGTCGAGCGTGAATCATATAGTAGATATGATCAACATAAGATGTTCACCATTGAAAACTACTCCATCTCACGTGATGATCGGACATGGTTTAGTTGATTTGGATCACGTAATCACTTAGATGACTAGAGAGATGTCTATCTAAGTGGGAGTTCTTAAGTAATATGATTAATTGAACTTTAATTTATCATGAACTTAGTCCTGGTAGTATTTTGCAGATTATGTTGTAGATCAATAGCTCGCGTTGTTGCTTCCCTATGTTTTTATATGTGTTCCTAGAGAAAATTGTATTGAAAAATGTTAGTAGCAATGATGCGGATTGGATCCGTGATCTGAGGTTTATCCTCATTGCTGCACAGAAGAATTATGTCCTTAATGCACCGCTAGGTGACAGACCTATTGCAGGAGCAGATGCATACGTTATGAACGTTTGGCTAGCTCAATATGATGACTACTTGATAGTTTAGTGCACCATGCTTAACAGCTTAGAATCGGGACTTCAAAGACGTTTTGAACGTCATGGACCATATGAGATGTTCCAGGAATTGAAGTTAATATTTCAAGCAAATACCCGAGTTGAGAGATATGAAGTCTCCAACAAGTTCTATAGCTAAAAGATGGAGGAGAATCGCTCAACTAGTGAGCATGTGCTCAGATTGTCTGGGTACTTTAATCGCTTGAATCAAGTGGGAGTTAATCTTCCAGATAAGATAGTGATTGACAGAATTCTCTAGTCACCATCACTAAGTTACTAGAACTTCGTGATGAACTACAGTATGCAAGGGATGACGAAAACGATTCCGAGCTCTTCGTGATGTTGAAATCGACGAAGGTAGAAATCAAGAAAGAGCATCAAGTGTTGATGATTGACAAGACCACTAGTTTCAAGAGAAGGGCAAAGGGAAAGAAAGGGAACCTCAAGTAGAAAGACAAGTAAGTTGTCACTCCTGCGAAGAAGCCCAAAGCTGGACCAAAGCCTGAAACTGAGTGCTTACACTGCAAAGGATTGGTCACTGGAAGCGGAACTACCCCAAGTATTTGGTGGATAAGAAAGGATGGCAAAGTAAACAAAGGTATATTTGATATACATGTTATTGATGTGTACTTTACTAGTGTTCATAGCAACCCTCAAGTATTTGGTACTAGTTCAGTTGCTAAGATTAGTAACTCGAAACGGGAGTTGCAGAATGAACAGAGACTAGTTAAGGGTGAAGTGACAATGAGAGTTGGAAGTAGTTCCAAGATTGATATGATCATCATCGCACACTCCCTATACTTTCAAGATTAGTGTGGAACCTAAATAAGTGTTATTTGGTGTTGAGCATAAATATGATTTGATCATGTTTATTGCAATACTGTTATTCATTTAAGTAAGAGAATAAATTGTTGTTCTGTTTACATGAATAAAACCTTATATGGTTACACACCCAATGAAAATAGTTTGTTGGATCTCGATCATAGTGATACACATATAGATGCCAAAAGATGCAAAGTTAATAATGATAGTGCAATTTATTTGTGGCACTGCCGCTTGGGTCATATCGAGTAAAACGCATGAAGAAACTCCATAAAGATGGATTTTGGAATCACTTGGTTATGAATCATTTGATGCTTGCGAACCGTGCCTTTTGGGCAAGATGACTAAAACTCCGTTCTCCGGAACAATGGAACAAGCTACTAACTTATTGGAAATAATACATACCGATGTATGCGATCCAATGAGTGTTGATGCTCGTGGCAAGTATCGTTATTTTCTGACCTTCACAAGATGATTTGAGCGGATATGGGTATATCTACTTGATGAAACACAAGTCTGAAACATTTGAAAAGTTCAAAGAATTACAGAGTGAAGTGAAGAATCATCGTAACAAGAAAATAAAAGTTTCTACGATATGATCGCAGAGGAAAAATATTTGAGTTACGAAGTTTGGCCTTCATTAAAACAATGTGAAATAGTTTCACTACTCACGCCACCGGAACACCACAGCATAATGGTGTGTCCGAACGTCATAACCGCACTTTATTGGATATGGTGCGATCTATGATGTATCTTACCGATTTACCACTACCGCTTTGGGGTTATGCATTAGAGACAGCTGCATTCACGCTTAATAGGGCACCATCTAAATCCGCTGAGATGACACCGTATGAACTATGGTTTAGCAAGAAACCTAAGCTGTCGTTTCTTAAAGTTTGGAGTTGTGATGCTTATGTGAAAAGTTTTCACCGATAAGCTCGAACCCAAATCGAGAAGTGCGTCTTCATAGAATACCCAAAGGTGACTATTGGGTACACCTTCTATCACAGATCCGAAGGCAAGTTTTTTCGTTGTTAAGATGGATCCTTTCTAGAGAAGAAGTTTCTCTCGAAAGAAGTGAGTGGGAGGAAAGTAGAACTTGATGAGGTAATTGTACCTTCTCCCTTATTGGAAAGTAGTTCATCACGTAAATCAGTTCCAAAGTGATTCCTACACCAATTAGTAAGGAAGTTAATGATGATGATCATGAAACTTCAGATCAAGTTACTACCAAACCTCGTAGGTCTTCCAGAGTAAGATCCGCACAGAGTGGTACGGTAATCATGTTCGTAAGTCATGTTACTAGATCATGATGAACCTACGAACTATGAGGAAGCGATGATGAGCCCAGATTCGCGAAATGGCTTGAGGCCATGAAATCTGAGATGGGATCCATGTATGAGAACAAAGTATGGACTTTGATGTAGTTGTTCGATGATCGGCAAGCCATATTATATAAATGGATCTTCAAGAGAAAGACAGATGTTGATAGTAGTGTTACTATCTACAAAGCTAGACTTGTCGAAAAAGGTTTTGACAAAGTTCAAGATGTTGAATACAATGAGATTTTCTCACTCGTATCGATGCTTAAAAGTCTGTCCGAATCATGTTAGCAATTGCCACATTTTATGAAATCTGGCAAATGGATGTCAAAACTGCATTCCTTAATGGTTTTCTTAAAGAAGAGTTGTATATGATGCAACCAGAAGGTTTTGTCAATCCTAAAGGAGCTAACAAAATGTGCAAGCTCCAGCGATCCATCTATGGACTGGTGCAAGCATCTCGGAGTTGGAATAAACGCTTTGATAGTGTGATCAAAGCATATGGTTTTATACAGACTTTTGGAGAAGCCTGTATTTACAAGAAAGTGAGTGGGAGCACTACAGCATTTCTGATAAGTATATGTGAATGACATATTGTTGATCGGAAATAATGTAGAATTATTCTGCAAAGCATAAAGGAGTATTTGAAAGGAGTTTTTCAAAGAAGGGCCTCGGTGAAGCTACGTACAAATTGAGCATCAAGATCTATTGAGATAGATCAAAAATGCTTGATAAGTTTTTCAATAAGTACATACCTTGTCAAGATTTTGAAGTAGTTCAAAATGGAACAGTCAAAGAAAAGTTCTTGCCTGTGTTGCAAAGGTATGAAATTGAGTAAGACTCAAATCCCGACCACAGCAGAAAATAGAAAAGAGAATGAAAGTCATTCCCTATGCCTCAGTCATAGGTTCTATAAAGTATGCTATGCTATGTACCTATTGTATACCTTGCTCTGAATTTGGCAAGGGAGTACAATAGTGATCTAGGAGTAGATCACTGGACATTGGTCAAGAACATCCTTAGTGAGGACTAAGGAAATATTTCTCGATTATGGAGGTGATAAAAGAGCCCGTCGTAAAGAGTTACATCGATGCAAGCTTTTCACACCGATCCAGATGACTGTAAATCTCAATCTGGATGCATATTGAAAGTGGGAGCAATTAGCTAGAGTAGCTCCGTGCAGAGCATTGTAGACATAGAATATTTGCAAAATACATACGGCTCGAATGTGATGTAGACCCGCTGACTAAGCTTCTCTCACGAGCAAAACATGATCATCCCTTAGTACTCTTTGGGTGTTAATCACATAGCGATGTGAACTAGATTATTGACTCTAGTAAACCCTTTGGGTGTTGGTCACATGACGATGTGAACTATGGGTGTTAATCACATACAGATGTGAATATTAGTGTTGAATCACATGATGATGTGAACTAGATTATTGACTCTAGTGCAAGTGGGAGACTGAAGGAAATATGCCCTAGAGGCAATAATAAAGTTATTATTTATTTCCTTATTTCATGATAAATGTTTATTATTCATGCTAGAATTGTATTAACGGAAACATAATACATGTGTGAATACATAGACAAACATAGTGTCACTAGTATGCCTCTACTTGACTAGCTCGTTGAATCAAAGATGGTTAAGTTTCCTATCCATAGACATGAGTTGTCATTTGATTAACGGGATCACATCATTAGGAGAATGATGTGATTGACATGACCCATTCCGTTAGCCTAGCACTTGATCGCTTAGTATGTTGCTATTGCTTTCTTCATGACTTATACATGTTCCTGTAACTATGAGATTATGCAACTCCTGTTTACGGAGGAACACTTTGGTGCTACCAAACGTCACAACGAATCTGGGTGATTATAAAGGAGTACTACAGGTGTCTCCAAAGGTACATGTTGGGTTGGCGATTTGAGATTAGGTTTTGTCACTCCGATTGTCGGAGAGGTATCTCTGGGCCCTCTCGGTAATGCACATCACTATAAGCCTTGCAAGCAATGTAACTAATGAGTTAGTTACGGAATGATGCATTACGGAACGAGTAAAGAGACTTGCCGGTAACGAGATTGAACTAGGTATTGGATACCGACGATCGAATCTCGGGCAAGTAACATACCGATGACAAAGGGAACAACGTATGTTGTTATGCGGTTTGACCGATAAAGATCTTCGTAAAATATGTAGGAGCCAATATGGGCATCCAGGTTCCGCTATTGGTTATTGACCGAGAATAGTTCTAGGTCATGTCTACATAGTTCTCGAACCCGTAGGGTCCGCACGCTTAAGGTTTCGATGACAGTTTTATTATGAGTTTATGAGTTTTGATGTACCGAAGGAGTTCGGAGTCCCGGATGAGATCGGGGACATGACGAGGAGTCTCGAAATGGTCGAGACGTAAAGATCGATATATTGGACGACTATATTCGAGTTCGGAAAGGTTCCAATGATTCGGGTATTTTTCGAGTACCGGAGAGTTACGGAATTCGCCGGGAGAAGTATTGGGCCTTATTGGGCCTGCGGGAAAGAGAGAGGGCTGCCTAGGGCAGGCCGCGCTTCCCCATGGCCTAGTCCGAATTGGACTAGGGGAGGGCCGCACCCTTCCTTCCCTCCCTTCTCTCTTCCCCTTACTTGTCTCCTACTCCCAATACATGGAAGGACTCCTAGTTGGACTAGGAAAGGGGGAATCCTACTCCCGGTGGGAGTAGGACTCCCCATGGCGCGCCCCTACTAGGGCCGGCCTCCTCCTCCTTCCCTCCTTTATATACGGGGGCAGGGGGCACCCCATGGACACAGAAGTTGATCTACGGATCGTTCCTTAGCCGTGTGCGGTGCCCCTCCACCATATTCCACTTCGGTCATATCGTCATGAGCTTAGGCGAAGCCCTGCGCCGGAGAAGTCATATCGTCGCGGAGCTTAGGCGAAGCTCTGCGCCGGTGGAGCATCATCATCGCCACCACGCCGTCGGTCGACGGAACTCATCCCGACACTTTGCTGGATCGGAGTCCGGGATCGCCATCGAGCTGAACGTGTGCAGAACTCGGAGGTGCCGTACGTTCGGTGCTTGGATCGGTCGGATCGTGAAGACGTACGACTACATCAACCGCGTTGTTATAACGCTTCCTCTTTCGGTCTACGAGGGTACGTAGACAACACTCTCCCCTCTCGTTGCTATGCATCACCATGATCTTGCGTGTGCGTAGGAATTTTTTTGAAATTACTACGTTCCCCTACAGTGGCATCCGAGCCTAGGTTTTTATGGTTTGATGTTTTGCACGAGTAGAACACAAGTGAGTTGTGGGCGATACAAGTCATACTGCCTACCAGCATGTCATACTTTGGTTCAGCGGTATTGTGAGATGAAGCGGCCCGGACCGACATTACGCCAGACGCTTACGCGAGACTGGTTTCACCGCTACGAGCACTCGTGCTTAAAGGTGGCTGGCGGTGTCTGTCTCTCTCACTTTAGTTGAACTGAGTGTGGCTACGCCCGTCCTTGAGAAGGTTAAAACGGAGTCTATTTGACGAAGTATCGTTGTGGTCTTGATGCGTAGGTGAGATTGGTTCTTGCTTAAGCCCGTAGCAGCCACGTAAAATTTGCAACAACAAAGTAGAGGACGCCTAACTTGTTTTTGCAGGGCATGTTGTGATGTGATATGGTCAAGACGTGATGCTATATTTTATTGTATGAGATGATCATGTTTTGTAACCGAAGTTATCGGCAACTGGCTGGAGCCATATGGTTGTCGCTTATTGTATGAAATGCAACGCTCTGTAATTGCTTTACTTTATCACTAAGCGGTAGCGATAGTCGTAGAAGCAATAGATGGCGAAACGACAACGATGCTACGATGGAGATCATGGTGTCGCTACCGGTGACGATGGTGATCACGATGGTGCTTGGAGATGGAGATCACAAGCACAAGATGATGATGGCCATATCATATCACTTATATTGATTGCATGTGATGTTTATCCTTTATGCATCTTATTTTGCTTTGATTGACGGTAGCATTTTAAGATGATCTCTCACTAAAATTATCAAGTAGTGTTCTCCCTGAGTATGCACCGTTGCCAAAGTTCGTCGTGCCGAGACACCACGTGATGATCGGGTGTGATAAGCTCTACGTCCATCTACAACGGGTGCAAGCCAGTTTTGCACACGCAGAATACTCAGGTTATACTTGACGAGCCTAGCATATGCAGATATGGCCTCGGAACACGGAGACCGAAAGGTCGAGCGTGAATCATATAGTAGATATGATCAACATAAGATGTTCACCATTGAAAACTACTCCATCTCACGTGATGATCGGACATGGTTTAGTTGATTTGGATCACGTAATCACTTAGATGACTAGAGAGATGTCTATCTAAGTGGGAGTTCTTAAGTAATATGATTAATTGAACTTTAATTTATCATGAACTTAGTCCTGGTAGTATTTTGCAGATTATGTTGTAGATCAATAGCTCGCGTTGTTGCTTCCCTATGTTTTTATATGTGTTCCTAGAGAAAATTGTATTGAAAATGTTAGTAGCAATGATGCGGATTGGATCCGTGATCTGAGGTTTATCCTCATTGCTGCATGTAAGAATTATGTCCTTAATGCACCGCTAGGTGACAGACCTATTGCAGGAGCAGATGCATACGTTATGAACGTTTGGCTAGCTCAATATGATGACTACTTGATAGTTTAGTGCACCATGCTTAACAGCTTAGAATCGGGACTTCAAAGACGTTTTGAACGTCATGGACCATATGAGATGTTCCAGGAATTGAAGTTAATATTTCAAGCAAATACCGAGTTGAGAGATATGAAGTCTCCAACAAGTTCTATAGCTAAAAGATGGAGGAGAATCGCTCAACTAGTGAGCATGTGCTCAGATTGTCTGGGTACTTTAATCGCTTGAATCAAGTGGGAGTTAATCTTCCAGATAAGATAGTGATTGACAGAATTCTCTAGTCACCATCACTAAGTTACTAGAACTTCGTGATGAACTATAGTATGCAAGGGATGACGAAAACGATTCCGAGCTCTTCGTGATGTTGAAATCGACGAAGGTAGAAATCAAGAAAGAGCATCAAGTGTTGATGATTGACAAGACCACTAGTTTCAAGAGAAGGGCAAAGGGAAAGAAAGGGAACCTCAAGTAGAAAGACAAGTAAGTTGTCACTCCTGCGAAGAAGCCCAAAGCTGGACCAAAGCCTGAAACTGAGTGCTTACACTGCAAAGGATTGGTCACTGGAAGCGGAACTACCCCAAGTATTTGGTGGATAAGAAAGGATGGCAAAGTAAACAAAGGTATATTTGATATACATGTTATTGATGTGTACTTTACTAGTGTTCATAGCAACCCTCAGTATTTGGTACTAGTTCAGGTTGCTAAGATTAGTAACTCAAACGGAGTTGCAGAATGAACAGAGACTAGTTAAGGTGAAGTGACAATGAGAGTTGGAAGTAGTTCCAAGATTGATATGATCATCATCGCACACTCCCTATACTTTCAGGATTAGTGTGGAACCTAAATAAGTGTTATTTGGTGTTGAGCATAAATATGATTTGATCATGTTTATTGCAATACTGTTATTCATTTAAGTAAGAGAATAAATTGTTGTTCTGTTTACATGAATAAAACCTTATATGGTTACACACCCAATGAAAATAGTTTGTTGGATCTCGATCATAGTGATACACATATAGATGCCAAAAGATGCAAAGTTAATAATGATAGTGCAATTTATTTGTGGCACTGCCGTTTGGGTCATATCGGAGTAAAACGCATGAAGAAACTCCATAAAGATGGATTTTCGGAATCACTTGGTTATGAATCATTTGATGCTTGCGAACCGTGCCTTTTGGGCAAGATGACTAAAACTCCGTTCTCCGGAACAATGGAACAAGCTACTAACTTATTGGAAATAATACATACCGATGTATGCGATCCAATGAGTGTTGATGCTCGTGGCAAGTATCGTTATTTTCTGACCTTCACAAGATGATTTGAGCGGATATGGGTATATCTACTTGATGAAACACAAGTCTGAAACATTTGAAAAGTTCAAAGAATTACAGAGTGAAGTGAAGAATCATCGTAACAAGAAAATAAAAAGTTTCTACGATATGATCGCAGAGGAAAAATATTTGAGTTGCGAGTTTGGCCTTCAGTTAAAACAATGTGAAATAGTTTCACTACTCACGCCACCTGGAACACCACAGCATAATGGTGTGTCCGAACGTCATAACCGCACTTTATTGGATATGGTGCGATCTATGATGTATCTTACCGATTTACCACTACCGTTTTGGGGTTATGCATTAGAGACAGCTGCATTCACGTTTAATAGGGCACCATCTAAATCCGTTGAGATGACACCGTATGAACTATGGTTTAGCAGTAAACCTAAGCTGTCGTTTCTTAAAGTTTGGAGTTGTGATGCTTATGTGAAAAAGTTTTCACCTGATAAGCTCGAACCCAAATCAGAGAAGTGCGTCTTCATAGAATACCCAAAGGTGACTATTGGGTACACCTTCTATCACAGATCCGAAGGCAAGTTTTTTCGTTGCTAAGATGGATCCTTTCTAGAGAAGAAGTTTCTCTCGAAAGAAGTGAGTGGGAGGAAAGTAGAACTTGATGAGGTAATTGTACCTTCTCCCTTATTGGAAAGTAGTTCATCACAGAAATCAGTTCCAGTGATTCCTACACCAATTAGTAAGGAAGTTAATGATGATGATCATGAAACTTCAGATCAAGTTACTACCAAACCTCGTAGGTCTTCCAGAGTAAGATCCGCACCAGAGTGGTACGGTAATCATGTTCTGTAAGTCATGTTACTAGATCATGATGAACCTACGAACTATGAGGAAGCGATGATGAGCCCAGATTCCGCGAAATGGCTTGAGGCCATGAAATCTGAGATGGGATCCATGTATGAGAACAAAGTATGGACTTTGATGTAGTTGCCCGATGATCGGCAAGCCATATTATATAAATGGATCTTCAAGAGAAAGACAGATGTTGATAGTAGTGTTACTATCTACAAAGCTAGACTTGTCGAAAAAGGTTTTTGACAAAGTTCAAGATGTTGAATACAATGAGATTTTCTCACTCGTATCGATGCTTAAAAGTCTGTCCGAATCATGTTAGCAATTGCCACATTTTATGAAATCTGGCAAATGGATGTCAAAACTGCATTCCTTAATGGTTTTCTTAAATAAGAGTTGTATATGATGCAACCAGAAGGTTTTGTCAATCCTAAAGGAGCTAACAAAATGTGCAAGCTCTAGCGATCCATCTATGGACTGGTGCAAGCATCTCGGAGTTGGAATAAACGCTTTGATAGTGTGATCAAAGCATATGGTTTTATACAGACTTTTGGAGAAGCCTGTATTTACAAGAAAGTGAGTGGGAGCACTACAGCATTTCTGATAAGTATATGTGAATGACATATTGTTGATCGGAAATAATGTAGAATTATTCTGCAAAGCATAAAGGAGTATTTGAAGGAGTTTTTCAAAGAAGGGCCTCGGTGAAGCTACGTACAAATTGAGCATCAAGATCTATTGAGATAGATCAAAAATGCTTGATAAGTTTTTCAATAAGTACATACCTTGTCAAGATTTTGAAGTAGTTCAAAATGGAACAGTCAAAGAAAAGTTCTTGCCTGTGTTGCAAAGGTATGAAATTGAGTAAGACTCAAATCCCGACCACAGCAGAAAATAGAAAAGAGAATGAAAGTCATTCCCTATGCCTCAGTCATAGGTTCTATAAAGTATGCTATGCTATGTACCTATTGTATACCTTGCTCTGAATTTGGCAAGGGAGTACAATAGTGATCTAGGAGTAGATCACTGGACATTGGTCAAGAACATCCTTAGTGAGGACTAAGGAAATATTTCTCGATTATGGAGGTGATAAAAGAGCCCGTCGTAAAGAGTTACATCGATGCAAGCTTTTCACACCGATCCAGATGACTATAAATCTCAATCTGGATGCATATTGAAAGTGGGAGCAATTAGCTAGAGTAGCTCCGTGCAGAGCATTGTAGACATAGAATATTTGCAAAATACATACGGCTCTGAATGTGACAGACCCGTTGACTAAGCTTCTCTCACGAGCAAAACATGATCATCCCTTAGTACTCTTTGGGTGTTAATCACATAGCGATGTGAACTAGATTATTGACTCTAGTAAACCCTTTGGGTGTTGGTCACATGACGATGTGAACTATGGGTGTTAATCACATACAGATGTGAATATTAGTGTTGAATCACATGATGATGTGAACTAGATTATTGACTCTAGTGCAAGTGGGAGACTCAAGGAAATATGCCCTAGAGGCAATAATAAAGTTATTATTTATTTCCTTATTTCATGATAAATGTTTATTATTCATGCTAGAATTGTATTAACCGGAAACATAATACATGTGTGAATACATAGACAAACATAGTGTCACTAGTATGCCTCTACTTGACTAGCTCGTTGAATCAAAGATGGTTAAGTTTCCTATCCATAGACATGAGTTGTCATTTGATTAACGGGATCACATCATTAGGAGAATGATGTGATTGACATGACCCATTCCGTTAGCCTAGCACTTGATCGTTTAGTATGCTGCTATTGCTTTCTTCATGACTTATACATGTTCCTGTAACTATGAGATTATGCAACTCCGTTTACGGAGGAACACTTTGGTGCTACCAAACGTCACAACGTAATCGGGTGATTATAAAGGAGTACTACAGGTGTCTCCAAAGGTACATGTTGGGTTGGCGTATTTCGAGATTAGGTTTTGTCACTCCGATTGTCGGAGAGGTATCTCTGGGCCCTCTCGGTAATGCACATCACTATAAGCCTTGCAAGCAATGTAACTAATGAGTTAGTTACGGAATGATGCATTACGGAACGAGTAAAGAGACTTGCCGGTAACGAGATTGAACTAGGTATTGGATACCGACGATCGAATCTCGGGCAAGTAACATACCGATGACAAAGGGAACAACGTATGTTGTTATGCGGTTTGACCGATAAAGATCTTCGTAAAATATGTAGGAGCCAATATGGGCATCCAGGTTCCGCTATTGGTTATTGACCGAGAATAGTTCTAGGTCATGTTTACATAGTTCTCGAACCCGTAGGGTCCGCACGCTAAGGTTCGATGACAGTTATATTATGAGTTTATGAGTTTTGATGTACCGAAGGAGTTCGGAGTCCCGGATGAGATCGGGGACATGACGAGGAGTCTCGAAATGGTCGAGACGTAAAGATCGATATATTGGACGACTATATTCGGAGTTCGGAAAGGTTCGAATGATTCGGTATTTTCGGAGTACCGGAGAGTTACGGAATTCGCCGGGAGAAGTATTGGGCCTTATTGGGCCTGCGGGAAAAGAGAGAGGGCTGCCTAGGGCAGGCCGCGCGCCCCCCCATGGCCTAGTCCGAATTGGACTAGGGGGAGGGGCCGCACCCCTTCCTTCCCTCCCTTCTCTCTTCCCCTTACTTGTCTCCTACTCCCAATACATGGAAGGACTCCTAGTTGGACTAGGAAAGGGGGAATCCTACTCCCGGTGGGAGTAGGACTCCCATGGCGCCCTACTAGGGCCGCCTCCTCCTCCTTCCTCCTTTATATACGGGGCAGGGGCACCCCATGGACACAGAAGTTGATCTACGGATCGTTCCTTAGCCGTGTCGGTGCCCCCTCCACCATATTCCACTTCGGTCATATCGTCATGAGCTTAGGCGAAGCCCGCGCCGGAGAAGTCATATCGTCGCGAGCTTAGGCGAAGCTCGCGTCGGTGGAGCATCATCATCGTCACCACGCCGTCGTCTGACGGAACTCATCCCCGACACTTTGCTGGATCGGAGTCCGGGATCGCCATCGAGCTGAACGTGTGCAGAACTCGGAGGTGTCGTACGTTCGGTGCTTGGATCGGTCGGATCGTGAAGACGTACGACTACATCAACCGCGTTGTTATAACGCTTCCGCTTTCGGTCTACGAGGGTACGTAGACAACACTCTCCCCTCTCGTTGCTATGCATCACCATGATCTTGCGTGTGCGTAGGAAATTTTTTGAAATTACTACGTTCCCCTACAGCTTGTCCTCAAGCGGAAGCCGAAATCGAAAAATATGTCCACATTTTTAGAGATAGAGGTGTCGATGAAAATAAAATACGGACATGAGGGCATCATGATCATTCTTATAATAGCAACATATATAGATTATGTCACATGAATTCTTATGCTCAAGTAACAATCAATTCACAATGTCAAGCATGGTTCAGAAAATTCATTGAAGCTAACAAACTATAATCTCAGTCATTGAAGCAATTGCAATTTATTGTAACATCACAAAGAGTAAAAAAATAGAGCTTTTCAGCAAGTCCACATACTCAACTATCATATAATCTTCTACAATTGCTAACACTCACGCAATACTTGTGGTTATAGAGTTTCAGCCGGACACTGAGAAAGATAGGGGCTTATTGTGTTGCCTCCCAACGTATTCACCTTTAGGTGATGTCAACAATAACATTCCATGCTAACGAACATCCAATTGGATATATTCATCATGATCTTTCAAACACGAGGAGCTTGCCAAAAGATAAAATGAAAAAGGGAAAGGTGAAGGTCACCTTGACTCAAGCATAAAGTAAAAAGCATAAAGTAGAAACATAAAGTAAAAGATAGGCCTTCGCAGAGGGAAGCAGAGGTTGTCATGCGCTTTTAGGGTTGAATACACAAAATCTTAGTACGAAAGAACGTCACTTTATATTTCCACTTGTGTATGGACCTTTATTATGCAGTCCGTCGCTTTTATTGCTTCCATAACAAGATCGTATAAAACTTATTTTCTCCGCATTAATAAGTCATGCATATTTAGAGAGCAATTTCTATTGCTTGCACCGATGACAACTTACTTGAAGGATCTTACTCAATCCATAGGTAGATATGGTGGACTCTCATGGCAAAACTGGGTTTAAGGATATTTGAAAGCATAAGTAGTATCTCTACTTGGTGCTAGGAATTTGGCTAGCATGAGGGGGAAAGGCAAGCTCAACATGTTCGGAAGGTCAATGACAATATATTTTAACTGAGATGTGAGAAAACATAAACCATTACGTTGTCTTCCTTGTCCAACATCGAATCTTTTAGCATGTCATACTTAATGAGTGCTCAAAATTATAAAAGATGTCCAAGATAGTATATTTATATGTGAAACCCCTCTTTCCTTATTACTTCCTATTAATTGCAACGATGACCAAAACTATGCTTATCAACTCTCAACAACTTTTAAGCCTCATACTTTCTATGTGTGAAGTTATTACCATCCATAAGATCAATATGAAGGCTTTTATTCTTCTTATTCCTTCTATGTTTCTCAAGATCATAGCAAGAAAGAAAATCCCTTGACTCAACACTAATCTTTATTATAGAAAGCTCACAAACTCGATTACATAAAGGAGATCACTAAGAAAACTCAAAACTACTTGATATCAAAACTTCAATCTACTAAATCAAGATACTACTAAAAGGATCGAACTAAATAAAACGGTAAAGATAGGAGTGTGATGGTGATACGATACCGGGGCACCTCCCCCAAGCTTGGCAGTTGCCAAGGGGAGTGCCCATATCCATGTGATTATGTCCTCGGCGGTGGTGAAGCAGGAGTTGTTGATGACGTAGGCTTGTCGTCCGTCTTCCAAGGCATAGGCTCACCATCATAGAAGGATAACCGAGTCTCTGGGATTCTTAAATCTGCATCCAAACTCATCCTCTTGAATCTATATTCATACTCACAGTTTTGGTTTTGCAGGTCATAAATCTGGGCTTGGAGGTGCTCGATTTTCTCTTGAATCTTGAAGATGGTTTCCCCAATGACTTTGGCATCAAGCTTGTGGTTGTTGGTGAACTCCGTGATCATCATCTGGTTGGCGTTGAGTCCAAGCTCCACCAACCCTTGGCACTTGAAGACTTGCTGCTCCACAGCTTTGAGCTTTGTCTCCATGCTTCCGGTATGCTTGGGTCCCTCCACATCGCGGATGTGAAGCACCCCCTCACGCATCTCAATGGTTTGAGGGTGTTGCAGCACCTCCGCTAGATATGGATTGATAACCCTCTCGAAAAACTTGTCCTTGGGAGCGCTTGGATATGCCATGATGCTCTAGATCTGTAACAGAAAACAGCTAGAAACAAAAACAGAGGATATTTGCATGATATGATGGTTAAAACCTACGGGAGATTATATAATGAATTTTTACCGACCAAAATACGTAATGTGAAGAAAACGGAGTCCGGAAGGCACACGAGGTGTCCACGAGACAGGGGGGCGCGCCCAGTAAGGGTGGGCGCGCCCGCCACTCTCGTGGAGGCCTCGTGTCTTTCCCGGACTACTTCTTTCTTCCTAAAATTCTTAAATATTCCAAAACTGATAGAAATTGCCTTTAGAATTGTTTTGGAGTCGGTTTACTTACCGTACCACATACCTATTCCTTTTCGGAGTCTGGAATGTTCTGGAAAGTGTCCCTTATGTATTCCTCCGGGCTACGGTTTCAATAATATTAGTTTCAACATTGATAGGGTTACCTGAAATATAATGTTTCACCACCCTTGGACTTGTGCCTTTGAAGTTGTTGATTTTTATGGCACCGAAATGATAGACCTCCTCGATAACGTGAGGACCTTCCCATTTAGAGAGAAGTTTTCCTACAAAAAATCTTAAACGAGAGTTGAATAATAACACATAATCACCTACGTTAAACTCACGCTTTTGTATTCTTTTGTCATGCCAACGTTTGACTTTTTTTAAATAGTTTGGCATTCTCATAGGTTTGGGTTCTCCATTCATCAAGTGAGCTAATATCAAACAACCTCTTCTCACCGGCAAGTTTGAAGTCATAGTTGAGCTCTTTAATAGCCCAATATGCTTTATGTTCAAGTTCTAGAGGTAAATGACAAGCTTTTCCATAAACCATCTTATATGGAGACATACCCATAGGATTTTTATATGCAGTTCTATAGGCCCATAATGCATCATCAAGTTTTTTAGACCAATTCTTTCTAGATCTATTAACAGTCTTTTGCAAAATTAATTTGAGCTCTCTATTGCTCAACTCTACTTGACCACTAGACTATGGGTGATAAGGAGATGCGATTCTATGATTAGCATCATACTTAGCAAGCATCTTACGGAAAGCACCATGAATAAAATGTGAACCACCATCAGTCATAAGATATCTAGGGACTCCAAACCTCGGAAAAATAACTTCTTTAAGCATTTTAATAGAAGTGTTATGATCAGCACTACTAGTTGGAATAGGTTCTACCCACTTAGTAACGTAATCAACAGCAACTAAAATATGTGTGTAACCATTAGAGGCAGGAAAAACTCCCATATAATGGAAGCCCCAAACATCAAACGGTTCAATAACAAGAGAATAATTCATATGCATTTCTTGACGTCTACTAATGTTACCAATTCGTTGACATTCATCACAAGACAAAACAAACTTACGGGCATCTTTGAAGAGAGTAGGCCAATAAAAACCGGATTGTAATACCTTATGTGCAGTTCTGTCTCCAGCATGGTGTCCTCCATATGATTCAGAGTGACACTTGCGTAGGATGTGTTCCTGTTCATGCTAAGGTACAAAACGTCTAATAACACCATCTACTCCTTCTTTTGGTGTGGGTCATCCTAGAAGTAATGTCTTAAATCATAAAAGAACTTTTTCTTCTGCTGGTATGTGAAACTAGGTGGTATAAATTTAGCAACAATGTAATTAGCATAATCAGCATACCAAGGAGCAGTACGAGAAGCATTAATGACCGCTAACTCTTCATCGGGAAAGCTATCATCAATAGGCAGTGGATCATGAAGAACATTCTCTAACCTAGACAACTTGTCTGCAACGGGGTTCTCAGCTCCCTTTCTATCAATAATATGCAAGTCAAATTCTTGGAGCAAGAGAACCCATCTAATGAGTCTAGGCTTAGCATCTTTCTTTTCCATAAGATATTTAATAGCAGCATGATCAGTGTGAATAGTAACTTTGGAATCAACAATATAGGGTCTAAATTTATCACATGCAAACACAACTGCTAAAAATTCTTTTTCAGTAGTAGCATAATTTCGCTAGGCAGTATCAAGAGTCTTACTAGCATACTGGATAACATTTAATTTCTTATCAACTCTTTGCCCTAGAACAGCACCTACAGCATAATCACTAGCATCACACATAATTTCAAAAGGTAAATTCCAATCAGGTGGCTGAACAATAGGTGCAGTGATCAAAGCTTTCTTAAGTATTTAAAATGCTTCTACACAATCATCATCAACGACAAAAGGAATATCTTTTTGCAATAAATTAGTCAGAGGCCTAGAGATTTTAGAAAAGTCCTTAATGAACCTTGAGGGAGTTCCGGATTAGGGGGTGTCCGGATAGCCGAACTATCATCATCGGCCGGACTCCAAGACTATGAAGATACAAGATTGAAGACTTGGTCCTGTGTCCGGATGGGACTTTCCTTGGCGTGGAAGGCAAGCTTGGCAATACGGATATGTAGATCTCCTACCTTTGTAACCGACTCTGTGTAACCCTAGCCCTCCCCGGTGCCTATATAAACCGGAGGGCTGTAGTCCATAGGACGGACAACAATCATACCATAGGCTAGCTTCTAGGGTTTAGCCTCTTTGATCTCGTGGTAGATCCACTCTTGTAACACACATCATCAATATTAATCAAGCAGGACGTAGGGTTTTACCTCCATCAAGAGGGCCCGAACCTGGGTAAAACATCGTGTCCTTTGTCTCCTGTTACCATCCACCTAGACGCACAGTTCGGGACCCCCTACCCGAGATCCGCCGGTTTTGACACGGACATTGGTGCTTTCATTGAGAGTTCCTCTGTGCGTCACCATCGGAAGGATGCCTTTTCCGTCTTTAAAGACGGCGCCGTCGTCAAGGGAGCTTTGGCCGACCGGACTATCCGCTAGGCGGTTTCTCATGACCACCTGTTCGCCACCGCCCGACAATGACCTGTCAAGTCATTAAAAGCGATCTTCACGTCAGCTCGGAATTCGCCGAGCAGCTAGATCCGATTGAGCTCTCCTCCGTAAACGAGCTCTTGGATCGCATTGCCGCCCTGGGAGTCGCTACCAACTACGATCAGATTGGGCTTAAAACCGATCTGAGAGAAATTAACTCTCCCTAGGTTACCCACCACGTTGTCGTGGTAGAGGAACAATGCGGTGACTCTTATTCTATGTTAAAATCCAACTATTTCCGGATTCCGGATCCCTCCATGCCGGATTCCCGCGGAGGGACGGACGCCAATAAAATACTGAACCTAAAGTCAGGCATCGGACCAGATTTGTTGGAAAGTGCTCAGCAAACCAAGCTTCCGAATCCGGAAGCTTCTTGGCCTTTGAGCCTCAGACCGGGCGGGGTTCCGAACTTAATTCCACCCGCCCACCCAAGCATAAGCGATCTATCTCAAATATGGCAAGAGCCCGATGAAACAGTACATCATTACTGGGCCAGATTCCTCCTGGTTATAATTCATGACTCACCTCGTGATATAATTCATGACTCACCTCGTGTGCGCATGTACGAAGAAAGAGAAGCTGAGTTGGATCGGCAGGACAGTTTGGACGCCTTAGAGGAGGAGCGGGACGTGGCAAAGGCTCGTTCCGCATTTTATCAGCAGCAGGCTCGAAGATATCAAAGCAGAGAAGTACGGGCCAAAACTTACAATGTTGGCGAACTTGTTCTACGCCTGCCGGACAAGAAAAAGGACAAACTTAAGCCCAAGTGGGAAGGTCCCTTCATCATCGACCAAGTCCTGACCGGCGGAGCATACCGTCTACGTAACGCATCTGACAACCGACTCGAGCCGAACCCATGGAACGCAGCCCGTCTCCGAAGATTCTACGCCTAACGCCGGACTCCGAGTTCGTCTCACTCCCCCGGCCCACCTTTTTATATTTTTTACTGTCTCTTGTCCCCCTCCTTCTTCCCACTTTTTTTCAATACCTTTTATAGGCTGATTTGCGCTTTGTTCGCACACACTTGATGTGCTCCTGGCACTCATTATACCTGGGGGCTTCTTTAACAGAAGCTTATTCATACGGGCTTCATGCCCAATACATGTGTCATACTTCCGCATGTACCTTTTATTCACCATTGTATGCATCGATATGACTTAAGTTTTGGCCAAGCTGGGTTGCCTGGCTCCTGTGCTTACCCCTACGTTCCCGATTGTTCGGCTAGGAGGTAAAGGGAGCACCTCTGCGATTGCTACTGCCGGGTCAGCCGGATGTGTACCTCAGACTGGGTGAAGCCGAAAGCTAGCGTTCTTAAGAGAATATTCGGTCGGTGACTTGAAAGATGATTTATTACTTACTTATTTATCTGCCCCCAGATGCTTTTTCTGCTATTTTCGCAGTCCGGCATTGCACTTTAGGGCATGCCTCCCAGGGAAAGGAACCCTTAACGGAACTATTCTCCCTGGAAGATGTTTCTTACTAACCATGTAATATAACATAACTAGTTGGGCACTTGTCTGATAAAGCAATTATGACCCCGACGCCTTGTCTCCATGCATGCCCCGGTTCTTTTATAACCGTAAGGGTATTCGGACACACTCCGGACTGTTGGGTCCCGAGGTTGAAGCGAAACGGTCCGCAAAGACAAACGATCTACAATCCGGCTAGAAGGCATTTTACATGTCATTTCAAATTACATCGTCAAACCGACTGATTGTACTCCTCCTCAATCCCATCTAACAGGCTGTCTAATTTACAGTCCTGTTGGGAATATTTCGCGGCCAGTTCTACTTGGCCGTACATCAAGCTCACAGGAATCTCCTTCCCATCAGGCCCCGCATGGCCCAGGCCTCCCTGGCGCCCTGACGGCAGGCCGATATCTTCCATAAACGGAGGCGTCGCCGTGCTCCCTGAAGCTTCTCAGCAAGCTCACCAAGGCCCTCGGGTAGGGAGACGGATGGCCATAAAGCATGAACGACGCCACTCATCGCCTGCCGAACACGTTCGAGCAATTGCACCAGCTCGGGAAGTTGGTCACCCGTTGACCCAGGCATTTCCTCCGCAGGGCGACCTGTGAGCACACCTAAAGACATATTTCTGTCAATCGACTTCCTCGCCGAATTCTTATTTTCAAATTAATTTGTTCAAGCACTTACTATAAATGACGCGACGAAGCCGCTGATTCTCCTTCACGGAGCCAGACAGCTGGGCCCGAACACCTTTCAGCTCTTCTCCTCGCTGGGTGTGGGCATCTTGGAGCTTGTTTCTCTCCTGCTGCACCTTCATAAGCACCCTCTCGCCGGCCTTTAGCTGACGCAGTAGCTGTTGCTTGTCCGGATCTAGTCCGGCGCCCTCTGCAATATTATCGTCAGATTCACGCCGCACTTTGTTAAATAATTATCTTTCCAAAGTACATCTTACCAGTGGGGGTCTCTGTGGCTCCCCCTGTGGTGGCCAGTGCGGCCTCAAGTTGGGCCTTGCACTCTTGGAGCTCCTGGGACAGCTGGGTATTCTTCTCCGTAAGATCCTGCATATTAATTGATCCTTAAATCAGTTATTTCAACTATTTTAAGTCTCGGGGGCTACTGGCATATATAACTATTAAAATTACTTACCCGTATGTCTTTCACATACTGCTCCGTGGCTCTGGTTAACCCATCTTGAACGGCACGGAGGTGCGCGTTTCCCGCATCAAAGGCATTTAACGCCTCCGGGGAGAAACACGCATCACGAAGAACTATCCGGCGACGCCTGTGATTCATGGTGCTCTCCACCTCAAACCGGGTGGCGGACAGCCTGTCGGCATCCTCCGTCGGAGGAGCGTCCGGCTCATGCCTTGTATTCGCCTCCCCTCCCGGACCATGCGTTGGAGCATGGCTGGCGGAGGCGTGATTGGCAACCTCTCCGGACACTGTCCGGCGAGCGCTCTTTCTGGAAAAGTTATGAGCATTAATATACCTCCTGGGGATCCTTCCCTTAAAAATAGCGGTGCTCCGTACCGTTGCGGCGACGTTTCGGTTCGCGTCGCACTCCTCTTCCTCCCGCTGGGCCGGACTGACCCTTGTTGGTCGGCCGCCGCGGGTTCGGCTTCCCGCCTCTCCTGCGATGCACCGTCTGTACGGGATGGTCAGAATTGAGCGCGGATCAAATGATGGTGTCAAGACCTCGGTCGTAGTCACCTGGGAGGCCGGAAACAAACCGGGGTAGTCAGCCGTAATGGCGACTAGGGCATTGTCTATGCTACGTTGGTGGAACACCCCGTCAATCAGCTCCACCTTTATGTCCGGATCCTCTTCGGAGGTCGGATCAAGGGATCGTTCCGGATCCTCGGGCTGTGGAGTTAGGCTTCGTATGCCCTCCACGTCCCGGCGCAACTCCTGCGTCGAAATCACAGAGTAAGATACTTGACTTTAAAAGTATGGATCGGGTAGATGAACATCCGCTTACCCAGCTCCGAGGGTTATTCATAGAAAATTCATTCAACGGATTCGTGCGGAGGAAGTCCTCCTCCTCTCCCTTGTACAAGCCGGACATGATCTTTGCCAGATCGGCTGCCGAGCCTGGCCCTTTGCGCCATGACGGGTGGCGCCATCTTCCCGCTGAAATCCACATAGGTTGGCCCCTATATTGGAGTGGCTGCACCCTCGTGATAATGCACGTGGCCATGACTCCAATCATGGTCAATCCGGAGTGGCCAAGAACCTAATCCGCCCATCAGATAATGGACGCCCTATCATCTTCCCGCTGAGGGCTCCGGGCGCCAACTCAGCGTTTCTTCAAGGGAGCATTGTTGAACTCCGGGAGGCCGATCCGAACTGGATCCGGCAGAGGGGCGTCCTCCATGTAGAACCATTCCGAAGGCCAGTCTTCGGGCGTCTTCTTCGGGGTGCCGGATAGATATCCGGTCCCGGCGATGCGCCATATTTCGTGTCAGGACCCCGGTTCCAAATCACATCAATCTAGCCGGTAACACCTCATATCACTTTGCGGCCTCACGCACGGTATTCCCACGGGTGTCGCCTTACCATGGCCCGGGACCGTTTGCGTCTTTTGGCTCACGTATATGATAGTGTCGCTAGCATCCATATGAGAGAGAACCCGGGCCGACATGGCTAGTCGTGAACCCAAAGCGGCACTAACCCATGGGGACAGGCATACATGAATCACATCGAGCATGTCGGTCATCAACGTATGAATTCGGCTGTAGCACGGGCTAACAGGACTCCGTATCCCGGCTGTAGCAGAATAGGCAGGACTCGAATATCACCGCGTGACATTTCCCAAGGGATGACAGACACAGAACGAAGTGAAACACATGCCGGCCAGATCAAGGGTCCAGAGCAGTAGTGCTGGGCTAGCAGGACTCGTGAACTGGCTGTAGCGGACTACTATCGCCAGAAGCACTAGACTACATTTCCCCATATGAGAGGCTGCCAAGGATAAACAACTAGATTGTCGGATCCCACACATACCAAGCATTTCAAACATACACACAATATGCTCAATATGTGTAAATACAACATGGCATCACAACATAACTCTACGACTCAAATATTTATTCATTAGGCTCCGAGGAGGGGATTTTAGAAGAATCGATCTTCTTGAGGTGTGAACAATTTACGATCATCTTAATGATCACAAGATCAACTCACAGGATGAGACATAGAAACATGTCTGGAGCTGAGAAGTAAGACATGCATCAGGAGGGACGGAAGAAACAATTTTACGAGGGTTTCAAAATAGCGAGGGAGGTTGCCATGATTCCAAAACGGGGCACCTTAGGGGAGGTGACGCAAAGAGCTATTCCCTTAAGTGGCAAAAAGAATTACTTTTGATTCAGAGATCATTGAAACTCTTCATACCAGCCTAAGGCAATCACAATCGATCATGTGAACGAATTCGAAAGAATGGCATGCTCATACCATAATAGATGATGTGGACTACCTTGTTGAAGACAGCACAATGGATGATTTTGCTTATCATCGGAGGTGGAGGGGACCCATGGTAAGTCCACTTTGAAGATGATCCTGGACATCAACTGCTGAGAAGGGCAGCCCATAGAAAATTGGCACGATGGGATGCAAGCTGGGAACAAAATGCAAATGCTGGGAATGTTCCAACCATCATATCTGCCTGAGATTCAGATCCGATTTGTAATAGGATACTCCAGACTCAGCATGTCTGAAAAGGAAAGGTTGCAACACAAATCGACAAGATGACGTTGCGAGATTCTCGGGATATGAGCTACGATAGCAAGCTCCAGAACATGAGTCGGTTCTGCTGCATACATGTGAGCATGTTGTCCAAGACAAGAATGACCACATAGTAGCCTTACAATAAAATACTATCGAATTATGGTTGGGAACCATCGTCGAGGATATCAAAGTCCTTGCATAAGGCATGCTCTTGAGAAGGAACTTCTTCTCCTTGAACAATTCAATCAGTGGCTTGGTGTGCTAGGAATACATATGGAATGAAGGTTGCAAGTCTCCAGACCACGGAATACTTCGCACATATGCATGACTGATTTGGGATGATTCCAAAGGAAACAAAACAAACCTTTCTCATAATCATGGCGGCAACTTGCATCAAATTCACATGAACTAGAGGAAGTCACTTCTTCCATCCAAGCATAAGCTTCATGAACGGAACACGAAGGCATTGCTTACAAAGTTTCCAACACTAGGTTGATGTTCAACATGACTCATGGGGGAGACAAAATGCTGCTGATGGGCTCAACAACAACTCATCGGAATTTCCATATCACTGGACTTCCACCATCATGTGAACACGGTGATAGCAGTGGTCAGACCAAAAGATGTAATGGTGTATGCTCGACGGATCAACCACGAGTAAGACAACATTACGAGCATCGTTCGTACTGCTTTGATTTGACGATAGCCCACATTCAAATCAAGGGTTGATAAGACAGTAGGTCCATCAACTGATCACAGGGACCAATCGATGAAGATATCATCTTTCTTCAACACACACTACACAAGAATATCCCTTAGGATGAACCGGGTCAAATAAAGCTTTATCTTCCAACTCTCCAAGTTGTTGTCTAGCTCAACCGACTAGCTCAGGGGTATCCAACACAGATTCTTGGGGAATGGCGGGTTTAGAAGAAAACCAATATGATCACGAACTCAACATAGCGGTCAGGTGACAACCTGGTAACACTTCCAAGAAGATATTTGGAAAGTCACGAACCACCCATATATTACTAAGCTCGAGAACAATCTTGCTTTTGAGATAAGACGATATGATCAAATGAGTGAGGACTTGACAAGATCCTAACTCATCAATCGAAGTGTGCACCAGAAATAAGGACTAGGTAGCACGATCAATCCTAGGATGATGATTTAATAACCAACACGCTAAGAATGAGGATATTGTCCATTAGCTACCAAGCAACGAGTTGCTCGGAGTATTGATTTCACACATCACAATTCACTTGTCGGCATTCCGGTTACAACAACTCGGGACCGAGGAATGAATAATGATGGCGAGAAGTATCACTGCGTCAAGAATTCATAAGAGAAGGTGCAATTTTCATGTCGTTCCTGACATAAAGTGGGTAATACTTCAGGATAGAACAGAATCAAAAGCTGGATGGGCACTTTGATCTGCGGAATACAACTGCTTTGACCCAATCCTAGAAAGGGACAAGGTACTGGAGTTTGTTTCTCCTAGTCATTCCAGAACAGAATGGCTTGACGGACCACAAGAAAATGGGCATCGATGAGGACGAGAGCACGACTACTCCTGACTATCAACTGATAGACGGGGATCGGAATACAACTAAGAAGGGACAACTCGAGGAACATATAACTTTTCGAGTTGTGGAGGCATGGATTAGTATATCGAGCAAAGCTCAACATTTCTCCCGGATAACCCATGCAGAGAAGGTAGGACTGGCAGAGTCACAATATGAATGGAGTACTTCTCAAGAGCACTCTGGTTGTGATCTTTTGGTTCAAAAGAACTTCTGCCATAACTAGTTCATAGTATTTGGAAGAAGGAAATACCACGGACCTCGAGGACTGTCGCAAGGTTACTAATATCCTAAAGGAACTAGCAAATACTAACAACATGAAGTAGGGTGAATCTCGGGTTCGAAACCCGTGAGTAGAATGCCTACTACTAAATGGCATCACGGATGCTTTCAAGAATAATGGCCGAATCATCACATCGGGATACAAAAGCATTGCTAAATTGCTAGGTGACTTCCTAAACACCTAGGGTCATAATAATAGCTCCAACATCTACGCCGAGGCAACAAAGTACCTCGACTTACCGATTAGTGTGCTTATTCTGACCAAAAAGGACATCGGGAACGGAAGAAAAGGATTTGCAAATGCATCAGACTATTTAGAGACCTGGGATGACTCGGACAGCATAACGGCTGTAAATGCTCAAAATGATTTGAGACATCCTGCAAAAATGGTGGCATAACCACTCAACATCACAATATCAAGGTTACGAGATCAACAATTATCATACAGAAATAGTAGGAACTGAACTGGGGCTTAAACCCAACAATCTTAAAGGTATGGATTAGTAACACGTCATCCTGATAGATAGATGAGAAGCCTAGTTCTTAAACCCTGTAGAAGAGAAGAGGATGACTCAGATTAGAAGGCCATGAGGTATAAGGAGTAAAAAGAGCCTTACGTTCCCTTCCACAATCAATTCCCTTATATAACTAAAGCATTTCTAGACACAACTTCGACCAGTTTGGCTTGGTAATCCTACAGGCAGCAAAGCTCGATACCAATGCTGTCAGACCCGATTCCAAATCACATCGATCTAGCCGGTAACACCTCATATCACTTTGCGGCCTCACACACAGTATTCCCACGGGTGTCGCCTTACCATGGCCCGGGACCGTTTGCGTCTTTTGGCTCACGTATATGATAGTGTCGCTAGCATCCATATGACAGAGAACACGGGCCGACATGGCTAGTCGTGAACCCAAAGCGGCACTAACCCATGGGGACAGGCATACATGAATCACATCGAGCATGTCGGTCATCAACGTATGAATTCGGGCTGTAGCACTGGGCTAACAGGACTCCGGTATCCCGGGCTGTAGCAGGCTAGGCAGGACTCCGAATATCACCGCGTGACATTTCCCCGAAGGGACAGACACAGGAACGAAGTGAAACACATGCCGGCCAGTCAAGGGTCCAGAGCAGTAGTGCTGGGCTAGCAGGACTCCAGTGAACCGGGCTGTAGCGGACTATTATCGCTCAGGAAGCACTAGACTACATTTCCCCATATGAGAGGCTGCCAAGGATAAACAACTAGATTGTCGGATCCCACACATACCAAGCATTTCAAACATACACACAATATGCTCAATATGTGTAAATACAACATGTCATCACAACATAACTCTACGACTCAAATATTTATTCATTAGGCTCCGAGGAGCGAGATATTACAAACATGGGTCTCATGACCCAACAATCAGAGCATACAAGTCAAAGCACAAGCGGAAGCTTAACATGTCTGAGTACAGACATCTACAAATGAAAAAGGCTGAGAAGCCTGACTATCTACCACATCCTGCCGAGGGCACAAGATCGTAGCTGAGGTAACAAACTAAACGTCGAAGTCCAAGCGGAACTACTAGCGAGACTGACGTCTCTCTGCAAAACATAAAATAAGCAAACGTGAGTACAAACATACTCAGCAAGACTTACATCAGAACTAACTACATATGCATCATTATCAACAAAGGGGGTGGTGGAGTTTGACTGCAGCAAGCCAGCTTTGACTCGGTGGCTATCCTGAACTACGACTGCAAGTAACTCTTTTGAGGTGTCGCACACGAGTCCACATATTCACCATATCAATACACCACTATGGACCCGCTCCCGTCCTCCTACGAGAACGCCATCCATAGCACTCACGCTTATCTTGCGCATTTTAGAGTATCCACTTTCACTTGTCTATGAACTGATATAGGCAACCCAGAAGTCCTTTTCCGCGGACACGGCTATTCAATAGATCATATTAACCCTGCAGGGTGTACTTCTTCACACACGCTCACCACTTACCGCCGTTTACGACATGTACTCGGCAACCTTCAAGCGGAAGCCCAACGTGGGTGTCGGCCACGGCCTACCTAAACACTCAAGTCCCTAGTCCAGGTTTATCGCCTATTCGGGTTCCATCCGCAGGAGTCCGCCGAGGTTTCCACTAACGGCCCCGAACGATGTGTGCAGGGTTCCCGAGATACCAAACGGGCATTCGCACACAGGCCACGGTGTATCTACCACATCATAGCCCACCCTCGGGTCAGCGCTACGCACGGCCTCCAACACATATCCTACAAACACCAGAAAATAGTTGCAACTCCTGGACAGAGAACAAGGGTGGTTAAGAAGCCGAGAGGGTCCATTGGTTTCGGGCCCAATGCGTGGTAGTAACTGTTTCATGGATCACAAACACAGAACTCAGTTCCTGAGGATGGCTGCAATGAGACAACCCACCATGTACTCCTACATGGCCTCTCACCGCTACCTTTACCAAATCGTATTCACACACTTAGCTCTCAATAGTAGGACATGTTCACAAACCTCTGATTCATCCCCGATGAATCGGACCTGACTCAACTCTAAGCAGTAGCAGGCATGACAAACAAGCATGAATGAGTAGGCACAACAGGGCTCAAACAACTCCTACTCATGCTAGTGGGTTTCATCTAATTACTATGGAATGACAGGTCATGCAGAGGATAAAGGGGTTCAGCTACCGCAGCAAGTAACTGATAAATCGTTGTTGTCCTAATGCAGTAAAAGAGAGCAGGAGCGAGAGAGTGGGATTGTATCGGAATGAACAAGGGGGTTTTGCTTGCCTGGCACTTCTGAAGATAATATAGTTCTTCAATAGTGTCATCGAACTCATCGTCGGAACCACGTCTATCGAGAGGGGACAAACACCGGCAACTGAGAAAGAAACACAATCAATGCAATGCGCAATATGATGCATGCTAATGACATGGCAACATGCTGGTGTTTTGAGCTAATGCAGCTAACAACAAAGTTAAATGAAGTTGGTTTGACCCCTAAGTTCAAATCCAAACTCCATATGTGAAATTCAAATGCCATTTATATGATTTGTCCTAAACAGCAGCTATAAGTTGTTCTAACATGCATGAAAACAGTACAGATGGATAGATTGGATTTTTCTGATCATTTTTCATATATAAATTATTTCATTTGGAGTTACGGTTTAATTTCTATGATTTTTGAAGTTTAGGGAATTTTCTGAAATTTCCTGAATTAAAATAATTCCAGAAATCATTAACTGCATCAGCCTGACGCCATCGTGACGTCAGCGAGTCAACGGCCAGGTCCAGGTCAAACCTGACGTGCGGGGTCCACACGTCAGTGACACAGGAACTAATCCCGGTCACACCCAATGCTGACTGGGTTTGACCCTACAGTAGGGCCCGCTGTTAGTGGCTATTATGGTTGCTTAGGTGGCGGGGTTAGCGTCTAATGACGGCCACGTCGACACTCGTCGGAGCATGGCCGGCGACGACCACAGCCGACGGCGGAGGCACACCGGAATCGCGGCTTCGGCGTCCATTCGACGCGCGGATGGGTGCTGAGGGTGTCTGGCGCTCGCACGCATCTAATGGAACATGCGGGAGGCCGTGGGGTGGCCTGAGGAGACGGCAACCACGACGGCGGCGGCGGCCGGAATTCGGGCAAGGGCGGAAATGGCGCTACAGGGCACGACAGGAGGCGCGATTGGTGGCGTTGGGCAGCTGACGGCCGACTGAGCACGTAACGGTGCTCGGACGCGAGCGAAACTTGCTCTAGCCACGGCGGCTTCATGGCCGGCGGGCGGAAACTCTCGGCTCCGACGAAGAACGAGCTAGTGGACGGGAACGGAGGGGGGGAGCAAGGGGGAAGGAGCAGGAGCTCACAGGTATGCGGCAGGGATGGTTAGCAGGCTCGGGGACGTCCTGTCGGCGGCGAATCGACGTCGGCAGCGACCGGCTCCCGAGAAGGAAGAAGATGAGGCAGTCGGCGATGCAAGCCGTCTGTAACATCCCAAATTTTCAATTTGGAATGTTATACATTAGGTCATCATGCATATCATATTTTCTCGCATTTTTCCGATCCTAGAAAATTTCACGCAACTCAAGGACCCTCGGAGAGAGTTGGAGATTTCATTATTTTCATATTTGGGATTTCTCAAATTTTGAAAATAGGATCATTTGATTTATTTATTTATCTTCAAAAGTTTTTCGATAAAAAAATGAAGAGGGGAATAATATGACTTTCCCAACATTTAGGAAAATGAAGATTTAATAAATAAATCAATTTTTGGTTTTCGAAAGTTTATTTGCTTTAGGAAAAATGAGTATTTTAAAATATGCATTTTTGCCCGCTTTAAAGTTCATTTTGTTCGACTCATTTTAGGAGTCGGGAAAATTAATTTTATTTAATTTGAGTTTGTTTGGTTTTATTTTTAAATCGTTTCGTTTAAAAAAAACGCCTGGGCCAAGGGCCCACTGCCCAACCGAGCCGCCTGCCCCCGCCCGCCACTCTCATGGCCTCCCTGGAGAGAGCCCCGCCGCCGAGTCCGGCTCGGACCAGCGCCGCCGCCGTGCCCCCTCCCCAAGCCGCCGACCCCCCCCTTTATAAGTCGAGCCCCCCCTCTCTCCTCATCCCGCCCGCCGCCCGCCCGACCGAGCCGCCGCTGCCTTGCCGTCGCCCACATCGCCCATCGCCACCACCGCTGACCCCGCCGCGCCACGAGCCCCGAGCTCACGGCGACTCGCCGGAGGTAGCCACCGCGCCGCGCCCCGGTCCGGTTTTTGTTTCAAAAACCCGATCCGGTTTTTCTCGCGTTGTTCGGTTTTTTTAAAAAAAAACCCTAGATTGGTTTTTTTTGTATTTTTTTCGGTTTCATAAATTAGTGAACGTTCACCGACCCGTTCATTTCAATGAACGTGTTCGTCGGTTAATTCTGTTAACGAACGTCCGTCGTTTAACTGTTCATCGTTTTTCTTTTAATCGGATTTAATCCGTTATTTTCCGAATTCGATTTCCGATCCAATTTTCAAATCTGTTTATTTTCTCGCTCGTTTATCGGAATCAGGTGATTCAAGCGCCTGGAGTTTCGTTTCGAAACCGCCGTTCCGACTAACCTACTTAAACAAACTTTTGCTACTGTATAATTTTGACCTAGTTTAAAATTGCTAAAACCGAGTTGTTTTCTCTTGACTTTCGACTTTCGATGTTTTATTTTGATTTGATTCTTTTGCAACCAGGGTTCTTAAGTTGAACTCTCTGGTTAGATCTTTTATTCGAGATTTCCCTGTGCATTAGATGAGTACTTATTGTATGCTTGTTGTTTGTCTGCGTTAGATCACCCGGAGTGCGCCGCTTGTTACTTCGAATCTCTAGGTCTCGCGGATCATCAGCAAGGCAAGTAACACTTGATCATACCTTTTCTACTACCCAGTTTTATACATTAGATCAACCCTCAAACACTTGCATGATTAGGATCTAATTAAATTGTGGGATGGGAAGTAGATTGAGGTAGTACCTATTACCTGTTTTCTTATGAAACCTTGGGAGTTACTTCTACGTTTGCTTATTATGCCATGCTATGCTAGTAGACGTGGATTGGGTGAGTGAATATCCATGACAGATGTGAGATTGTTAATTAATGGTTTATCTAAGGTGGCAACCTAAACACACATCTGGGTGGATTGAGGCACCTGGTTTCTATCAGGACTTGCCTGTATTTCTTCCGACCGCCACCCAGGCTCTAAGGGATCATAAGATTATTCAAACTGGAAACTTCCGTGTGCAGCCACAAGCCAATATGGGCTCTGGCATAGTTGAGTAAGTTGTGCAAACTCTTACGGGTAGGCTAGCTGATGTAGGGGATGTAGGTTGGTACGGTCTACCCACATGTAAGGTGCTAGTGCTTCTGAAAGACTGTGTCTCGGTCATCCGTTTCTCAAACACCATGTAGTGCGAGAACCAAGCGGAGGCGATCGAGTCTTGTGGGGAAAAGTGCGCAAACCTCTGCAGAGTGTACAAACTAATCATGATTAGCCGTGTCCCTGGTTATGGACGTTTTGAGTATCTAGTACTTGAATATCATGTGAATCTCAACATGTTACTTCTAATAAATGTTATTGGGTTTTGATGAGTATCTTTTTAATTGGGATTGAGGATGCTGTCAACCATTCTCAATGTTTAACAACCACCATGATAGTTAAATAAAATTATTCCTTTGTTGTAGGGAAAAACTAGCTTTATGCAAAAATGTAACCATAGAGCTTTACCACCAGCCATATATGCATGTAGTATAGGCTTTTTCCTTCATTACTCTCTGTGTGTTGCTTTGCCAGCATATTCCATGTGCTGACCCGTTTTCGGGCTGCAACTTTCATGTTGCAGACTTTTCAGACGACGAGTAAGGTGTTAGGTCGTGGTTCTATACTCAGTGATGCCAATGGAGTTGATGGACTCACTTATCTTCCAAGCCTTCTGTTGTTATTGTTAGATGGCCTTAAGCCATATTATTGTAATAAGTTCCCTTGTGGACAACGTTGTAATAAGCGTGTGATTGCTACTCGCTATAAATCCTTCAAGCACTGTGGTGTCAGATTACTGATCCAGGATGACACCTGAGCACGAGACTTGATCCATTCGGTCTGGTCGCTACACCGCCCCAAAGGCTTGGGGCCAGGTGGGGAAATGGCGGCGATCGATGGCGGAGCTTCGGGGCATGTAGGAGAGGCGAGGGGGAGGCGGTGGCCGCGGTGGTGGCGGACGGCGGCGACGAACCCGTTCGGTTGGGTGAGAGAGAGAGGTCCAGGGGAGGCGATGGCACGGAGGAGAGTGAGAGGGGTCCCAGGGGACCGCGTGGCGTCGTCCGGGGTCTAGAGGAAGGCGACAAGCAGGAGGTGGCCGGGGCGCGTGTGCGTGCACGGCGGCCACACGCCCTCCTGCCTACTGGCAGGAGGTGGAAGATGACAGGGAGGAGGCTAGGTGGGCTGGCCAGCTGCGGTACTGGGCCGCATAGGCAGGTGGGTTGCTCAGGTGAGGCCAGGTAAGCTCTCTCTCTCTTTTCTAAAAAGTTTCTGTTTTCTATTTTCTGTAATTTGTTTTGATTTAGTTTTAGAAACTAAATCATTTTCATAAATCCTGAAAATAATTTTGGGCATTAACTGAAATATTACAGAGACCCTTAGCTATTTTCAGAATATGTTGGAGCATTTAAAATTATTTATAGAATTTAAGTGCCCCAATTCAAATACAATATGGATTAATTCAAATACCAAAAATGTCTTGGAAAAATATCCATCATCTCTGGATATGGTTTTCACCCTTTTCCATTAATCATGCACATTTTTGCAAACCAATTTGGGTTCTTTGAAAATATTTTGAAGTTGAACCTATTTGCATTGTTTCAGTACTAGGGGTTTGATCAATCCCCATTTCAAATTTCATGAAATTTAAACATGATGCATGGATGCAATGCCATTAGTTGCAAACAATTCTAGGGTTGTGACATTTCGGCTCCGCCCACTTGATATATCGACCCCTCATGAGAACGGGGTACGAGACAAAACAATCTCTTCCACGGCGCAAAATGGGGCTCGATGCCCAAGAACAGCTCGCAAAGAGCTACGAAGCCCACGATGTGCAAAATGGAGGCGGTGTGAGGTGGTGAAGCTGGAGTCCGAGAACTCTAGGAGCCCCGGAGAAACGGATGTATGGAAATCCAAGTCCCCTTATTAGATAGGGGACAAAGCATACCGCGCCCCTTTGGAAGGGTTGGGGACACTCTCCGCCTGCTTTCCACCCTTGTAGGTGGCTAGTCCGGCTCGAACCGGAACCATGAAAGCTGGGGAAGATATCCTCGGTTTGGAGTGCCACTAGCTCATTGTGTGGAACTCGAGCATCTCCCCAATCTCTGGCTTAGGGCTGGGAGCGAGAGAAGGAGCAGCGTCGGCTATCCATGATGGAATGGATTTTTGTCAGAGGCGCTTCGATGAGAACTTGCGGGTGGAGGATGGTGTGAGCTGGATCTAGATCCTCGCCTCTCTTATAGGCGGCTTGTTCGCACGGCTAGGGGGTAAAATGTAAAAATACCCCAGCCTTTCGCATTCGTACGACACGTGGAAGAAGGCCATTATTGGGCGTAGAAGCCAAGGAGCGCAACATTTATAAGGAAGCCGGACACTATTCGACGGGAACATGAAGTTTGGAGGAGAACCCGCCTTGCAACGCCGAAGACAATATACGCGCCGGACTCGTCGTCGCTGAAGCCCGGTTCGGGGGCTAGTGAGGGAGTTCCGGATTAGGGGGTGTCCGGATAGCCGAACTATCATCATCGGCCGGACTCCAAGACTATGAAGATACAAGATTGAAGACTTCGTCTCGTGTCCGGATGGGACTTTCCTTGGCGTGGAAGGCAAGCTTGGCGATACGGATATGTAGAACTCCTACCTTTGTAAACGACTTTGTGTAACCCTAGCCCTCTCCGGTGCCTATATAAACCGGACGGCTGTAGTCCATAGGACGGACAACAATCATACCATAGGCTAGCTTCTAGGGTTTAGCCTCTTTGATCTCGTGGTAGATCCACTCTTGTAACACACATCATCAATATTAATCAAGCAGGACGTAGGGTTTTACCTCCATCAAGAGGGCCCAAACCTGGGTAAAACATCGTGTCCTTTGTCTCCTGTTACCATCCGCCTAGACGCACAGTTCGGGACCCCCTACCCGATATCCGTCGGTTTTGACACCGACAAACCTCCTATAGAAATCGGCATGACCAAGGAAACTTCTTATACCTTTTATGTCCTTGGGACATTGCATCTTTTCAATAGCATCAACTTCAATACCTCTCTTGGAGATCTTGTGCCCCAAGACAATGCCTTCATTAACCATAAAGTGGCACTTTTCCCAATTCAAGACGAGACTAGGGTCTTCGCATCTCTGCAAAACTCGATCAAGGTTGCTCAAGCAATCATCAAAATAGGATCCATAAACGGAGAAATCATCCATGAATACCTCACAAATCTTTTCACGAAAGTCAGAGAATATAGCCATCATACATCTTTGAAAGGTAGCAGGTGCATTACATAAACCAAAAGGCATACGCCTATAAGCAAAAGTACCGAAAGGGCAAGTAAAAATAGTTTTTTATTGATCTTCCACTGACACATGTATTTGAGAGAAACCAGTGTAACCATCTAAAAAGCAGAAATGTGTATGTTTGGATAGTCTTCCTAGCATTTGATCAATAAAAGGTAAAGGGTAATGATCTTTCTTAGTAGCTTTATTTAATTTACGGAAATCAATTACCATCCTATAACCTGTAATAATTCTTTGCGGAATCAATTCATCTTTATCATTAGGAACAACAGTAATACCTCCCTTTTTAGGAAAACAATGGACAGGGCTTACACATTCACTATCAGCAACGGGATAAATTATACCTGCCTCGAGGAGCTTCAATATCTCATTTCTTACCACTTCTTTCATCTTAGGATTTAATCTTCGTTGATGATCTCTAACTGGTTTGGCATCTTTTTCCACTTTAATTTTGTGTTGGCATAGAGTAGGGCTAATGCCCTTAAGTCCATCCAGAGTATATCCAATAGCAGCACGGTGCTTCTTCACAGTTTTCAATAATCTTCTCTCTTCCTGCTCTGAAAGGTTAGCACTAATAATAACATGATATATCTCCTTTTCATTAAGATAAGCATATTTAAGATTAACAGGTAATGGTTTTAGTTTAAACACGGGATCACCCTTGGGTGGAGGGGGATCCCCTAGAATTTCAACAGGTAAGTTATGTTTCAGAATAGGTTCCTGTTTAAGGAATACTTCATCTATTTCCCTTCTTTCTTTCATAAACATATCATTTTCATGGTCTGGTAAATATTGTTCTAAAGGATCAGTAGGAGGCACGGTAATAGAAGTAAGACCAATTATTTCATCTTTACTAGGTAATTCTTTATCACGGGGTTGTCTACGAAATTTAGCAAAATTAAACTCATGAGTCATATCATCTAAGCCAATTGTAACACATCCTTTTTACAATCAATCCTAGCTTTAACAGTGTTCAAGAAGGGTCTACCAAATATAATGGGACAAAAGTCATCTTGAGGGGAAGTAAGAACAAGAAAATCAGCAGGGTATTTAACCTTCCCACACAAGACTTCAACATCTCTAACAATCCCAATTGGTGAAATAGTATCTCTATTAGCAAGCTTGATAGTAACATCAATATCTTCTAACTCAGCAGGTGCAATGTCATGCATAATTTCTTTATATAAATCATACGGTATTGCACTAGCGCTAGCACCCATATCACATAAACCATGGTAACAATGATCTCCTATTTTAACAGAAATAATAGGCATGCCTACAACGGGTCTATGTATCTTAGCATATGGTTTTGCAATATTAGCAGCTTCATCACAAAAGTACATGACATGCCCATCTAAATTATCATCCAAGAGATCTTTAACCATAGCAATACTAGGTTCAACTTTGATTGCCTCAGGAGGTGTATAAGTTCTAGTATTACTCTTACAAACAACAGTCGAAGTTTTAGCATGATCCTTTATCCTAACAGGAAAAGGTGGTTTCTCAACATAAGTAGTAGGAACAATAGGATCACTATAGGTAATAGTCTTTTCTTCAACTTTAATAGGTGCAACTACTTTTACTTCAATGGGACGATTATATTTAAACCACTTCTCCTTAGGAAGATCAACGTGAGTAGCAAAAGATTCACAGAAAGAAGCTACTATCTCAGAGTCAAGTCCATATTTAGCGCTAAATCTATGAAAAACATTGCTATCCATAAAAGATTTAACACAATCAAACTTAGGTGTCATACCTGACTCCTTACCATCGTCGGAACCCCAATCTGCAGAGTTGCGTTTAATTCTTTCCAATAAGTCCCATTTGAATTCAATAGTCTTCAGCATATAAAAACCAGCACAGGAAGTATCGAGCATGGTGCGATCATTGAGAGAAAGCCGAGCATAAAATTTTTGAATAATCATTTCTCTGGAGAGCTCATGATTGGGGCATGAATATGACATTGACTTAAGCCTCCCCCAAGCTTGAGCGATGCTTTCTCCTTTGCGAGGCCAGAAATTATAAATGTAATTACGATCATGATGAACAAGATGCATAGGATAGAATTTCTGGTGAAATTCCAACTTCAATCGCTTATAATTCCAAGATCCCGTATCATCACATAACCTAAACCATGTCAATGCATCTCCCTTCAAAGATAAAGTGAAGACCTTCCTTTTAACAAAATCATCGGGAATACCTGCAAGCTTAAATAATCCACAAACTTCATCCACAAAGATAAGGTGTAAATCGGGATGCAATGTTCCATCTCCTGCAAATGGATTAGCTAGCAGTTTCTCTATCATACCCGAAGGAATTTCAAAGTGAACATTTTCAGTAGGTTGAGGAGAAACTCTTTGCTCTACTGGTCGGGGCGAAGATGCCCCGAACAAGCCCCTCAAAGGATTACTTTCCATAGTAACAAGTAACAGAAAATTTCAGCACACTAAATAAATGTTTCCTTACCAAGTTCCACTCCCCAAAAGCGCTACACTCCCCGGCAACGGCACCAGAAAAGAGTCTTGATGACCCACAAGTGTAGGGGATCTATCATAGTCCTTTCGATAAGTAAGAGTGTCGAACCCAACGAGGAGCAGAAGGAGATGATACGCGGTTTTCAGTAAGGTTTTCTCTAAAAGCACTGAAATTGAAGGTAATTGATAGTTTTGTGATAAGATAAATTGTAGCAAGTAACAAGTAATAAAAGTAAATAAGGTGCAGCAAGGTGGCCCAATCCTTTTTGTAGCAAAGGACAAGCCTGGACAATTTCTTATAATGAGAAAAGCGCTCCCGAGGACACATGGGAATTATCATCAAGCTAGTTTCATCACACTCATATGATTCGCGTTCGTTACTTTGATATTTTGATATGTGGGTGGACCAGTGCTTGGGTACTACCCTTACTTGGACAAGCATCCCACTTATGGTTAACCCCTATTGCAAGAATCCGCAACTACAACAAAAGTATTAAGGTAAACCTAACCATAGCATGAAACATATGGATCCAAATCAGCCCCTAACGAAGCAACGCATAAACTAGGGTTTAAGCTTATGTCACTCTATCAACCCATCATCTACTTATTACTTCCCAATGCCTTGCTCTAGGCGCAAATAATGGTGAAGTGTCATGTAGTCGACGTTCACATGACACCACTAGAGGAAATACAACATACATCTTATCAAAATATCGAACGAATACCAAATTCACATGACTACTAATAGCAAGACTTCACCCATGTCCTCAGGAACAAATGTAAATACTCACAAAGCATATTCATGTTCATAATCAGAGGTGTAATAATATGCATTAAGGATCTGAACATATGATCTTCCACAAAGTAAACCAATAAGTATCAAATACAAGGAGTAATCAACACTACTAGCAACCCACAGGTACCAATTTGTGGTTTTGGATACAAGATTGGATACAAGAGATGAACTAGGATTTGAGAGGAGATGGTGTTAATGAAGATGTTGATGGAGATTGACCCCCTCCCGATGAGAGGATCGTTGGTGATGACAACGGTGATGATTTCCCCCTCCCGGAGGGAAGTGTCCCAGACAGAACAGCTCTTCCAGAGCTCTAGATTGGTTCCGCCAAGGTTCCGCCTCGTGGCGGCTGAGTTTCGTCTCGTAAGCTTGCCCACGATTTTTTTTCCAGGATAAAACCCTTCATATAGCAGAAGATGGACACCGGGAGGCCACCAGGGGGGCCAGGAGACAGGGGGCGCGCCCAGTAGGGGTGGGCGCCCCCCACCCTCCTGGACAGGGTGTGGGCCCCCTGAGGTATTTCTTTCGCTCAATAATTCTTATTAAATCCAAAAATAGGATTCGTGGAGTTTCAGGTCTTTTGGAGCAGTGCAGAATAGGTTTCCAATGTTTGCTTCCTTTTCAGCCAGAATTCCAGCTGCCGGCATTCCCCCTCTTCATGGTAAACCTTACAAAATAATAGAAAATAGCCATAAGTATTGATATATAATGTGTAATAACAGCCCATAATGCACTAAATATTGATATAAAAGCATAATGCAAAATGGACGTATCAATGAGCCGGCAGGCCACCCGGATCTTTTTATGCCAGATTCAACCCCCCACCCATCGCATCTTTGGAAACACGAAGATCCGCGCAGTAATCGAGCAGATCCTCCTTGGGATCGCCTACACGAGCAACTCATGTGCATGGCTCCGGATCCTCTGCACTGGCTGATTCTGTGGCGCAATCTCGGCGGCTCACACCGTTGCAAAAAGGTGTAACTCAACCCCTTAATTACGAACATATAAGCAAATATGGCCTAGTTTGCTCTACAAATGAACAAGCCGAGCCAAGAACTCTGGATGAGGCACTTGGAGATGAAAGGTGGAGAAAAGCAATGATGGAACAATATGTGGCACTAAAGAAAAATAAAACATGGCATCTGGTTCCCCCACGGCAAGGTAAAAATCTTATAGATTGCAAGTGGGTGTTCAGAGTTAAAAGGAAATCTGATGGAACTGTTGATAGATACAAAGCTAGGCTTGTTGCAAAAGGATTTAAACATAGATATGGTATTGATTATGAGGATACCTTCAGTCCTGTTGTGAAAGCTGCTACTATTCGACTTGTTCTCTCTATTGTTGTGTCCAGGGGATGGAGTCTCAGACACCTAGATGTACAGAACGCGTTTCTCCATGGTGTTCTGGAAGAAGAGGTGTACATGAAACAACCTCCTGGGTTTGAGAGCAAATCTAATCCTTCATTTGTTTGCAAACTTGATGAAGCACTTTATGGCTTGAAGCAAGCCCCACGAGCATGGTACTCCCGTCTCAGTCACAAGATGCAATCACTTGATTTTGTTCCTTCCAAGTCAGATACCTCACTGTTCATCTACAATAAACTTAATACATGCATATTTGTTCTCATATATGTTGATGATATCATTGTTACAAGTTCATCTAGTGAGGCCATTGCATCTTTGTTGAAGGATTTAAGTGCAGAATTTGCTCTCAAAGATCTTGGAGATTTGCATTTTTTTTCCTTGGGATTGAAGTGAAGAAACACACGGATGGGCTTCATCTCTCTCAAGAGAAATATGCAACTGACTTGGTAAAAAAGGCAGGTCTGCAAGGTTGTAAACCATCCTTTACTCCTTTATCCAGCTCAGAAAAACTATCTCTCACAGAAGGGCAACTCTTGAATCAAGAGGACTGTACGAAATGCAGGAGTTTAGTAGGTGCACTACAGTACTTGACCCTAACAAGGCCTTATATTTCCTTTGCTGTCAACAAGGTGTGTCAATTTCTGCATGCTCCTACTAATGTGCATTGGACTGCTGCAAAACGCATTGTTAGATATATCAAACACACTTTGAACATTGGTATAAATTTCAGCAAATCATCCTCAACTCTTGTCAGTGCTTTCTCTGATTCTGACTGGGCAGGTTGCCTGGATGACAGGCGCTCCATTGGTGGATTTGCAATATTCTTTGGACCTAACTTGATTTCATGGTGTGCAAGGAAACATGCCACTGTGTCTCGGTCTAGCACAAAGGCGGAGTACAAGGCATTGGCAAATGCCACAGCTGAAATCATATGGGTTCAATCAACGCTAAAAGAACTTGGTATACAAAGTTCTCAAGCTCCATGCTTATGGTGTGGTAATCTTGGTGCTACGTACTTGTCTGCAAATCCAGTTTTTCATGCCAGAACAAAGCACATAGAGATAGACTTTCACTTTGTCAGAGAAAGAGTTGCACGGAAACAACTTGATATTCGGTTCATTCATTCCAGAGACCAAGTTGCGGATGGGTTTACCAAAGCCCTACCTATCAGAAGTTTTGAAGAGTTTAAACATAATCTCAACTTGATGAAGTTGTGATTAAGGGGGAGTGTTAAACATCACATGTGCGGTATATAGTTGAGATATAGAGATATGGCTGGGAGGTAGTTTGTATGAGATATATCTCCTCTCCTTTTTTTTCTTCTCCCTCAAGTTGTATCTTGTTTCTCTCTTATCTCCTGTAACCGCACGCATGTAAAGCCATCTAGGGTTTTGGCTCCCCTACTATATAACATGAACACATCGCCCCCAACAGGGTAAGACGTTTCACCGCTCGCACAGACATACATACACCTCAAACGATTTCCTCTCAAAATAAAAGCTATGACCTCCAAGGAAAAAATCACAGACTTTAAAGTAAGCAGTGCAGTTATGGAGATCTATGAACTAGGGGTAAGTAGAGAAGAGGGAAATCAGTGCATTCTATGTTATGGAAGATGCATGCTAAAAAAACTCATTTCATTCAAATCTAGGAAACTTTGTTCGTTACATCATTTCAAAACACATTTGCCTGTAGACTGCGACCTACCTTTTTATCCCAAAAAACACATTTGCCTGCTAAAGGGGCATCTATCTAGTTGAACTCCTAACTTTCTGTTACTCCAGAACAAGAGTGTGAAAGGTAAACTGCAAGAACTAAAAGCTTTCTGAAAGTTACAATGGCAGCAGCTTCAATGATCTTGCTCAAGAATAGCTCTGGGTTGTTGTACTACATTACTAGCAGTAGGAAAACCATAGCAATCTATGCTGCCTTCTATCTCTTCTTGCTCATTTTTCCTTTCTTGTTAGTTTGGGAAGTCTCTTCATTGTGTCTGCATCATACACAAACGAACCATAACTGCATCGTAATGAACCTGGAGAAAAGCAGCAAGGTTCAAAAAATATATAGCAAGTTTCAACACAAGATGGAACCTTGTGTAATCAGTCTGGGCTAAATTTTCCCCAAGGATGTCCATTCTCTACATAAATTCAGAGTATGAGAATAAATCTTGTGTGGTAAGAATAACAGGACCATGAGCAGAAACCACAAACAACAATCGTCTAGATTGGAAAATTCTTGCGATTTTTTTCTGTTCTGCCTAAATTTTGGGAATCGTTTGCTGAGTATTATTATTACAGAGTGCTGAGTAAAGGTGATGCTAAAGGGGAGCTTTTTTGCTTTAATGTGCATCTTAATTCTGAGCCAACGAGGGGGATGATAATGTTTGAGTAAAGGGAAATTCTGTTCAAAATTTTAATATAACAAACGATTCTAAAAGGGAAAGCACCATCATGACTTAAAAAATTTAATATAGCAACCTGTCCAAAGGAACAGAAGACATCTCTTACTTAGATTTTTCCCATCATGACCTCTACATGTACTTTGATCTGCTTTTGGCACCAAGCACCATGCCTTCGTAAGCCTCACCAGCATTCTTCCATCCACTCGTCTTTAATCAAACACTCTCTCAGTGTTCAAATAAAAAAATCATGATTAATCTATGTGATGCAAAAGCACCCCGTCTCAAGCAACGTAATAATTAACTTTGCATAGAGGCGGGAGCTTCATTGCTCTAATTAGCACCTTAATTAGTTCTTACCGTGATATTAGAGTAAACTGCGAATCTTCTACTAAAAATATCTATCAGTTGTTATATAACGGAAAGCTCCAACTAACCCTCTTCAAGAGCACAAGACAGTCTTGTCGTGCCCCCTTTAGTTCTCTGGTTCATTATTCCATCACGCAAGGTAAAGCATTGTCTACAACAAACACCATGCCTTCCTAAGCCACACCTAGCAATTCATCCACTACATCAAGCAGAGAGCTGGAGTCAAGGAAGGACAATGGCTGAGTCGGCCGTTAGCTCTGTGCTTGCCAATGTCAGCACCATTGCGCTCCAGGAGACCACGCTGCTCTGTGGCGTTAGCAGTGAAGTTGATTTCCTGAAACATGAGCTCAGGTGACTGCAAGGCTTCCTTAGAGATGCCGACAACAAGTTGAAGTTGGGCGATGCTAGTGTTGTTGTCTTGGTCAGCCTGATCAAGGATGTGGCATACGAGGCCGACAATGTCATCGAAGCCGTGGAGTACATCCACAGGAGAAACAACTCAACAAGGGATTCATGGGTGCCATGGCAAGGTATGCTCGCCTACCGAGTGATTTGAGCACTCTTCACAAAGTTGTTGTTCAAATCACACGTATAAGAAGGAACATATCTGAGATATTTGAGAGTGCATACCTTTTGAAAATAGTTGTTGATTTGGGTCATACTTCCATAGAAAAGATTGATGTTGATGATGAGTTTCCGCAATATTATGGTCCTATGAACCAAACCATTGAAGATATTGGCCTTGTTGGTTTTGAGGAGGAGTACAAAGAAATAGTGGAGAAGTTAGTTGACACTGACAACTGTCTTAGTCTTAGTGCTATCTCCATAGTTTCCATGGGTGGGGCTGGAAAAACAACACTTGCTAGAAAACTCTCCAACTCCTATAGAGTAAAACAACACTTCCAGAAAATTTCTTGGGTATTGTATCTCAAAAGTACAAGAAAATTGATTTACTAAAGGATATTATGAAACAAATAATGCAGGGAAGAGAAGAGTTAATTGATCAAACACAGGAGTATGAGGTGGGAAAGGAGATCTGTGATTCGCTAGTGCAAAAAAGATATTTGGTAGTTCTTGATGATGTGTGGGAAACCGACACGTGGGACCAAATAAATAGAAGGGTTAAAGCTTTTCCAGATGCATTCAACGGTAGTATAGTATTGCTTACCACAAGGAAGGTAGATGTTGCAAATCATGTTCAAATGCCAACCTATGTTCATCACTTGAAGAAATTGAGTGAAGATAAAAGTTGGGAACTTTTTGTACCAAAGCTTTACCATCATATAAAAGGTCTGTCATACTTGATGTGGACGAGTTTGAAAAACTTGGAAGAAATATTGCAAGGATATGTGACGGATTGCCACTTGCACTTGCTGTTTTGGGAGGTTATCTTTCAAAAAATTTGAATGTGCAAACATGGTCCGATGCACTCTCTGACTGGCCATCAACCCAGACTGGACAAATTATGCGGGACATATTGGCTCGTAGTTACAAGGACCTGCCAAATCATTATTAAGATCTTGTTTACTCTATATTGCGAGTTTTCCTGAGGATGACATAATATATGTGGCGGATCTTATTCAATTGTGGATAGCAGAAGGCTTCATTCCACATAAACCAAAGCATACACTAGAAGAAACAGCCAGAAATTTATTAACTGAGTTGGCTCAGAGAAGCTTGGTCAAAGTTGTTAAAGGAAGCATGGCGCATGGATGGATAGAGACAATAGTTATTCACGATATATTACATGATTGGTGCATAGAAGAAGCAAGACAAGATTGTTTTCGTGATGCCATCGACAAAACTACAGGTCATGCTTCGTCCCCTTATCTCTTTGTATAGAGTTCTATTTTATTATATTTCTCCTGTATGTGGCTAGTGTCCCTCTAACATATGTAGTGCACTCTGAAAAAATTACAGGGCAAGCTGGTGCATCTTCATCTGATAACATAATATCTTATCGTTATTATTTTGAAACACTGAGTGGTCAGATTTTACTAGTGACACCTAATGTCAGAACTTTTCTTGGCTTTGGATGCTCATGAGTGTACTCATTGTTAAAGAGTAGGCTTGTATGTAACGTGACACTTGTCACAATGGGCGTATTGCGTGGGTGTATTGCATGCGTATTATATACCAGTAGGTTGTTAGGCTAGTAGATCTTATCTCTTGTGTAGCTTGGAGTAGAGGTCAAGACTAGAAACAACATGCCGATCATGTAATCTTTCCCCTATATTAACACGCACGCGTCCCTGCCAAGGGGCATACGCTTAAACCCTTTTTTATTTCATGGTAATCAGAGCCTACCTCGAATTCATCCATGGCAAGCTCTTCGGCGAACTCCTTCCCCTCATCTCTGTTTGCACAAACCTCCTACTTATGATTAACCCTCCCACAAGCATCCGCAACTACGAGAAAAGTATTAAGAATAAATTCTAACCATAGCAAATAACTTTTGGGTCCAGTCGGTCCCTTACGGAATAGTGCATAAACTGGGGTTTAAGCTTCTGTCACTACTCCACAATGCATTCCCTTAGGCCCAAATATGGTGAAGTGTCATGTAGTCGACGTTCACATGACACCACTAAGGGAATCACAACATACATACCATCAAAATATCGAACACATATCAAATTCACATGATTACTTACAACATGATTTATCCCATGACCTCAAGAACGAAATAACTACTCACAAATAATAAACATGCTCATGATCAGAGGAGTATTAAATAGCATCATGGATCTGAACATATAATCTTCCACCAAATAAACCATATAGTAATCAACTACAAGATGTAATCAACACTACTAGTCACCCCCTAGCACCAATCTATAGCTCCGGTAACAGGATTGAATACAAGAGATGAAGTAGGGTATGAGATGAGATGGTGCTGGTGAAAATGTTGATGGAGATTTCCCTCCCCAAGATGGGAGAGTTGTTGGTGATGATGATGATGATGATTTCCCCCTCCGGGAGTGATGTCTACTACACAACCTTCTTCTTGTAGACGTTGTTGGGCCTCCAAGTGCAGAGGTTTGTAGGACAGTAGAAAATTTCCCTCAAGTGGATGACCTAAGGTTTATCAATCCGTGGGAGGCGTAGGATGAATATGGTCTCTCTCAAGCAACCCTGTAACGAAATAACAAAGAGTCTCTTGTGTCCCCAACACACCCAGTGCAATGGTAAATTGTATAGGTGCACTAGTTCAGTGAAGAGATGGTGATACAAGTGCAATATGGATGGTAGATATAGGTTTTTGTAATCTGAAAATGTAAAAACAGCACGGTAACTAATGATAAAAGTGAGCACAAACGGTATCGCAATGCGTTGAAACAAGGCCTAGGGTTCATACTTTCACTGGTGCAAGTTCTCTCAACTATAATAACATAATTGGATCATATAACTATCCCTCAACATGCAACAAAGAGTCACTCCAAAGTCACTAATAGCGGAGAATAAACGAAGAGATTATTGTAGGGTACGAAACCACCTCAAAGTTATTCTTTCCGATCAATCTATTCAAGAGTCTATAGTAAAATCACACGAAGCTATTCTTTCCGTCCAATCTATCCTAGAGTTCGTACTAGAATAACACCTTAAGACACTAATCAACCAAAACCCTAACCTAGATACTCCAATGTCACCTCAAGTATCCGTGGGTATGATTATACGATATGCATCACACAATCTCAGATTCATCTATTCAACCAACAAAAAGAACTTCAAAGAGTGCCCCAAAGTTTCTACCGGAGAGTCAAGACGAAAACGTGTGCCAACCCCTATGCATAGGTTCACAAGGTCACGGAACTCGCACGTTGATCACTAAAACTTACATCAAGTGGATCACGTGAATATCCCATTGTCACCACAGATAAGCACATGCAATACATACATCTAGTATTCTCAAATCCTTAAAGACTCAATCCGATAAGATAACTTCAAAGGGAAAACTCAATCCATTACAAGAGAGTAGAGGGGGAGAAACATCATAAGATCCAACTATAATAGCAAAGCTCGCGATAAATCAAGATCATGCCGAATCAAGAACACAAGAGATAGAGATCAAACACATAGCTACGGGTACATACCCTCAGCCCCGAGGGTGAACTACTCCCCCCTCATCATGGAGAGCGCCGGGATGATGAAGATGGCCACCGGTGATGGATCCCCCCTCCGGCAGGTTGCCGAAATAGGGCCCCGATTGGTTTTTGGTGGCTACAGATGCTTGCGGCGGCGAAACTCCCAATCTAGGTTAAGTTCTGGAAGTTTGGGGATTTATAGGAGAGGTTGGCGTCGAGAACAAGTTATGGGGCCCCACAGGTAGTCCACGAGGCAGGGGCGCGCCCTAGGGGGGCTCCCTCCACCCTCGTGGGGCCCACGGGACTCCCCTCCGGTAACTCTTTGTTCTGGTAGTTTTTATAATTTGTAGAAAAAAATTCCATTGATTTTCAGCGCATTCCGAGAACTTTTATTTCTGCACAAAAACAACACCACGGTAGTTCTGCTAAAAACAGCGTCAGTCCGGGTTAGTTCTAATCAAATCATACCAAAATCATGTAAAAATATTATAAATATGGCATGAATACATAAAAAAGTATAGATACGTTGGAGACGTATCAAGCATCCCCAAGCTTAATTCCTGCTCGTCCTCGAGTAGGTAAATTATAAAAACAAAATTTTTGATGTGGAATGGTACCTAACATATTTATCAATGTAATCTTCTTTATTATGGAAATAATGTTCAGATCCAAAAGATTCAAGAAAAAAGTTTAATATTGACATAAAAATAATAATACTTCAAGCATACTAACCAAGTAATCATGTCTTCTCAAAATAACATGGCCAAAGAAAGTTCATCCCTACAAAATCATATAGTTTGGCTATGCTCCATCTTTGTCACACAAAATATTCAAATCATGCAGAACCCCGATGACAAGCCAAGCAATTGTTTCATACTTTACTACTCTCAAAAAAATTCAACTTTCACGCAATACATGAGCGCGAGCCATGGACATAGCACTATAGGTGGAATAGAATGGTGGTTGTGGAGAAGATAAAAAGGAGGAAGATGGTCTCACATCAACTAGGCGTATCACTGGGCTATGGAGATGCCCATCAGTAGATATCAATGTGAGAGAGTAGGGATTGCCATGCAACGGATACACTAGAGTTATAAATGTGTGAAAGCTCAACAGAAGAAACTAAGTGGGTGTGCATCCAACTTGCTGGCTCACGAAGATCTAGGGCATTTGAGAAAGTCCATTGTTGGAATATAAAAGCCAAGTTCTATAACAAAAATTCCCACTAGTATACGAAAGTGAAAAAATAAGAGACTCTTGTTCGCACACGAACACATCACCGTGTACCCTCGGCGTCGAGCGCGATACGCAGGACACGTCGCTGAAGGAGGCTCACAGGAAGCGCGATACACAAGACAATCCGGCGAGCTCTTTTGAAGACCCGAAACCCCACGCGGCCGGGAGAGACCCCGTCTGGACGCACGGCGGTGATGGGCTGCCCTAGGTCAATTCTCCCGCCCGTAGGGCTTCGTAGATCGAAGCTCTCCGAAGCGAAGAACACCGATGAACGAGAAGCAGAAAACTAGGGTAGGAGATGAAAGTTTGTAGATGGGTTTTGCGATTGTGTGTTGTTCAATCGGCCGTCACCCCTTAGGTATATAAGAGGCGGCTGGACTTCCCGTGCAAGGAAAAGGCTTGGATTCATGTCCAAAACCCTAGTTAAATTCAGAATCAAACTTTCCAAAACGGTTCGGTTTACAACCTGGCTGCACTTTGCGGGTCATGTTTGAGGAAGTAAACGACCTCGGAAGGAAACGAGTCCAAAAGCGATCTTGACCGTTTCGACGAGACGAAAAACTTTTGTGTTGAACATTTTTTGATCAGAAGTCATCTTGAAGGTCAAATTGGTCGCGCAGAATGAAACTGTGACGCAAAACACCCGTTCCCTCGCGCTACCCATCAGACATAGGTCTGGTGGGGCGCGCCACATCAATGCCTCATGGCAGGGCTGCACTCCGATAGCTCTCACTTTTGTATACGAACTCTGATTTGGACGATTTTTATAACAAAATCGATCGTTTCGACGAGACGAAGACAATCCGTGTAGATCATTTTTCCATTTGAGGTCGTCTTTGGGGCTTAATCGGCCAACCTGTACTCTGAATATAAGATCTTAGTACTTTGAGCATAGTTTCGGCCTTCGAGATGAAATCGGACGGCGATGACCCAAACTTCAAAGATTTTCATATCAACAATACGGAAATCTTTCATGAAGATCACTTCTCCATTTGAGGCCATCTTAAATAAGTTCTTGACCGTGCCAAAATCTGGTGTCAACACATGCCCCCCTGTTTTTCGGCAAAGCTTGTGTGCCGAAAAATAACTTGCACATAGCTTGCTCTAAGGACGATGTCAACACTCCATCGGCCATTTTGCATATGCTTAGGATTATAAGTTTATATCGGCCATTGCTTGTGTGAATATTTCGATGCAAGTTTGGGTGAAACTTTCCCAACTTCAATAACAATCCGGTGATAAGGTTCCATAGATCAAAACCATCCTCCGAACCATATTGTTCACCCTTTCGCTAGGATTTTGCAGATAATTAAGAATGAACTTCCTCCAATCCTTATTTCGCCTGCATAAAAGTTTCATTAGTGGCTGAAGTGGTGGGCTTCGGTTCAGCCTTACCTATGTTGACAAAACCTAGCATCGGCTATTGATAGAAATACAATACACCATGGTTAACATAGTAGCCGGATGCTTGCTGTGCCAACTCTTGCAAATTGTCATGTCTAGATATTTGAACAATTTTAAAGCAACCCAAGGTAAATTTTGCATCTAGACATTCCCCAAGATAAACTATAAATGATTCGACAAAACATTGATAACCCTTGGATATTTGTTGCACTACTCATAACGAATCACCAAAAGCCTCAATATGTTTAGCACATATGGAAAAAGTTCCAAACCGAATAACATTGCGTATTCGGCTTTGATTATTGTGCAATAAATATTTTAAGAGGCATGAGGCTTCACAGAAGAGCACTATATGGAGATATATAAACAATACCAACACTGTGGCCATTGTTATGAATTCAACAATCAAAACATAATCTCCATAGTACTTGTCTCGCTCTCCAATCGAACTAAGTACGATGTTAAAATACTACACCGGCCATGCATTGACATACTCTTAGGACGATAGGTAAATATCGGCCATTACCATGTAAACTTCGTTCAAAGCACATATAGCCGAAACAAACAAATGAAATGTCAAATCAAGTATTTCGGCCCTTTGGATCAGCAACAAACTTGTAGCTAAACAAATGTATAGTGACTTGGTAATACCCTTTCATGATGTAAGAAATTATATGGCATCCGTGGATGAAAATAAGCCCATTGAGGGTTACCAATCATACCTGATGACGAATTCCATGGCATAGGCGTCAATGGCATAGTTGAAGAATATGGATAATGTGTAGACCGAAGATGTTGAAACCTTCGCCTTGGTCCTCCATAGTTTTCACTCTTTTCCTTCTTCACCTTTGCTGCACGTCATGTAATGGATGCTTTCACATAATTCTTATTTTGAGTACTTCCTTTAGGAACCCATGCCATGTTTCTTTCTTCAAGTTTTTGTGCGCTAATTTTTTGTAATTTCTTCTTTTGCCAATATGATAAGCCGAGTGGGCATCTTGGTTGTGATTCCGTTTTGACCAATGGCAATTCCTTTTCGGCCTTGTACACTCTCCACTTCTCTTCTTCAGTTTTGGCACATTGATTTTTATCAATTGGTTGCTTCACTTCTTTGCCTTTTGTAGCCAATGTCAACACTTTAATTGGCTCTTTGTTATTTGAGATCAAATCTGAAGTAGCACACTTACGACCATCTCCTTTCATGCGGTAAACATGCTTTACCACCTCTTTCTTCTTCCTTGAGCTCTGGACCGATTCCTTATGATTGAAACGGTCTTTAACATGTGACTGTTCAAACGTAGATCTTCTCAGAGCTACATAATATTGGTGAGATGGTCTAAAATAAGATGGAGAATGTGCCTTTGTATCATACATGTCCCATGATGGATATGTATCTATATGAGCATAGGGAGGCATCCACGGCATTGGCATTGGCGGCCCAAAATAAGGATATGAATATGTTACATTAAAATTCTCACTTTGCCAATACCAATCCTCATATTTGCGCCTTGAGGGTGATCTTGGTTTCTTTGCATGATTTGATTGATAAGTATTCTTCTCTTCACTCTTCTTTTGATATTTATCCAATAGTTCAGCGATGGTGATTTTTGATCTCTTACACTTGCGCTTTTGGCCTTTGTTTTCTTTTGGTTTGCTTTCATTGATCATTGGATTTGTCTGCTGCCCCCCAGTCCTTGGCGTCTCCATTGTTGCTTCGATGGAATTCTCGCCCTCAAAATTATGTTCGTTATGCTGTCCAACAACTTCTTTCCTTGAAAGCTTGATCCCATCACCTGCAGCTTTTACATTCTCTTTAAATGGATCGGCTTGAAGTAGCCGATGCAGAAACTTTTTGCCATCAGGACCAATTGGAATAAACTGGTCATCTTTTGGTGTCTCAACAAATTTTGATCGTCCTTTATCAATGGCCGATTTAATTATTTGATGAAACATGTTGCAATCCTCAAAATTATGCTCGTACGAATTATGCAACTTACAATACATTCGTCCCTGGACAGATGGCTCAACATGGTGATCAAGAATTCGAATATAATTATTTCTCAACAACAAATCAAACATTTGATCACACATGTTTGAATTGAAGGTATACCTTTTATCTTCTAGCCGGTCTTGATGTGAGAACGGCTTTGGAGGTAAGCAAACGAATGGTTCAGATTTTACATCACCCCATTCGGCTATGCATAGTGTTTTGCACTCTATCTCCTATGTCTTTGGATAATATATCATATCAGCGTCGAATTTCTCAAAAGAACTTAACATTGGCTTTAAATTTCTGAAATCAAAGTAGTTAGAACATGCATGCCTCAATTGAGACCAACAGTAAGCCAAGTATGAAATAAGCAAAGCTACCCAATTAGATATGAACTTTAGACAAAGCAATGGGGAAAGCCTTGGCTGCAATAATTTTTCACTATCGGTCTTTCAGAATGGTGTAATGTGTTGACCGATATGCTTTGTGACAATCTGATTGCTAACAAATAAATTACCCTTCTTCATTGGTCTCTAAATATTTCTTATGAAATTTTTTCTAATATATGCATCAACAACTAAGTCATGACCAAATCTGAAAACAGGTAAATTAATTGCTAGACATACCTCTTCAAATATGTTGGGAGAGCGTGATGGTGGTGTGATTTGAAGAATATCTTGCTCCGCCTTCGGATAGCTCCCCAACGCCTTGTCATCATCTTTTTCTTGATTTTGTGCATCATTAGTTTGAAGATATTTGTCCACCAAGCTTTCTTCGGCTACTTGTTCTTGTTCTTGAAGCTCGTCGATTTCTATGGCACGAAACTCATAGGGCAGCAAGTAGGTTCCATTAACTTCATAAAAATCAAGTATGGCTGTCTTGCTATACTTTCCATGCCCTTTCTCAACAATGTTTGCCTCTTTGGATTTGATGGATTCGGAATATATACTACCTGATTCGGGTTTTTCAACCAAAGCACTTTTAGTTTCCGAATCATCATTCTTTTCACCGGTTATATCAATTGGCAAGGCTTCTTTTCTTTGAGCTAATTTCCTATCAATTCTCTCTTGGCAAAGTACTTGCACCCTATCGTGCAAAGCTTTAACTCCCCTCTCAATATCAGCCCGCTCTAGATTAGTTTGCCCCCCGATGCTTTTAGGATCTTTCGGCAATGAAGTGTTAGTGTTACCGAAATTTTGCAATTGTCTAGGGGGTGTATAATATGCTTCGGTACTAGGTGGAGGTGTATGCACTTCTGTATAACCATATGCTCTCTCACCAATACTACCAATTGATGAAGTTTCATCTTCTTGCAAAACTCTAGCCTTTATTGCAGCATAATCAGGAAACAACCCCTTTTCATATTGTTCAAGGCAAAGAGCATTAATTCTCTTGTTTTGTGCCAAGCTCTTTTTTTGTGCAGCCACAATCGCTTCTGGAAGGGATTGCTCCGCAATACTTTCAGATTCTTTCGGCAATGAGGTGTTGCCGAAATTATGTGATTGCGTAGAGGATGCATTATATGCTACAACATTAGATGATGGCATGTGAACTCCTGGAAAATTTTCACTTATTCGACTATGACCATGAAGGTGCGGAGCCGAATTATGAGCATCTACAGTTGTATACGGTGCCGAAAAATTACTAACATGAGGTGTAGCATATGACGGTTGAGAGTAACTGGCCGAATATCTAGTAGTAGCATGGCCAATTCTCCCATCCATCGGCAATGTTGGATTTACATATTGCAAATTAGTTGCCAATGTTGGATTTACATATACAAACTCGGATTTGGACTCGTTTTGATGAGACAAAGAATATCTGTGTAGATCATTTTTTCCATTTGAGGTCGTCTTTGGGGCTTAATCAGCCAAACTGTACTCTGAATATAAGATCTTAGTACTTTGAGCATAGTTTCGGCCTTCGAGATGAAATCGGACGGTGATGACCCAAACTTCAAAGATGTTCATATCAACAATACGGAAATCTTTCATGAATATCACTTCTCCATTTGAGGCCATCTTAAATAAGTTCTTGACCGTGCCAAAATCTGGTGTCAACAACTCTCTATCATGAAGATCATAGTGCTACTTTGAAGCCCAAGTGTGAAAAAAAAGGATAGTAGCATTGTCCCTTCTCTCTTTTTCTCTCATATTTTTTTGGGCCTTCTCTTTTTTGTATTTGGCCTTTCTCTTTTTTTTGTTGGGCTTCTTTAGCCTTTCTCCCCTTTTTTTTATTTCCTCACATGGGACAATGCTCTAATAATGAAGATCATCACACTTCTATTTACTTACAACTCAAAAATTACAACTCAATACGAGAACAAAGTATGACTCTATATGAGTGCCTCCGACGGTGTACAGGGATGTGCAATGAATCAAGAGTGACATGTATAAAAAATTACGAACGGTGGCTTTGCCATAAATACGATGTCAACTACATGATCATGCAAGGCAATATGACAATGATGAAGCGTGTCATAATAAATGGAACGGTGGAAATTTGCATGGCAATATATCTCGGAATGGCTATGGAGATGCCATAATAGGTAGTTATGGTGGCTGTTTTGAGGAAGATATAAGGAGGCTTATGTGTGATAGAGCGTATCAAATCACGAGGTTTGGATGCACCGGCGAAGTTTGCACCGATTCTCAAGGTGAGAAATGGCAATGCACGGTACCAAAGAGGCTAGCAATTGTGGAAGGGTGAGAGTGTGTATAATCCATGGACTCAACATTAGTCATAAAGAACTCACATCCGTATTGCAAAAATCTACAAGTCATCAAAACCAAGCATTACGTGCATGCTCCTAGAGGGATAGATTGGTAGGAAAAGACCAACGCTTGTCCCCGACCGCCACTCATAAGGAAGACAATCAAAGAAACACCTCATGCTTCAAATTTGTCACACAACGGTTACCATACGTGCATGCTATGGGACTTGCAAACCTCAACACAACTATTTCTCAATTTCACAATTACTCAACTAGCACGACTCTAATATCACCATCTTCATATCTCAAAACAATCATCAAGTATCAAACTTCTCATAGTATTCAATGCACTCTATATGAAATTTTTTATTATATCCCTATTAGATGCCCATCATATTAGGACTAAATTCATAGCCTAAGCAAATTACCATGTTTTTTAGAGACTCTCAAAATGATACAAGTGAAGCATGAGAGTTCATCCATTTCTTCAAAATAAAACCACCGTCGTGCTCTAAAAAGATATAAGTGAAGCACTAGAGCAAATGACAAACCACTCCGAAAGATATAAGTGAAGATCAATGAGTTGTTGAATAATTATGTAACTATGTGAAGACTCTCTAACATTTAAGAATTTCAGATCTTGGAACATTATTCAAAGAGAAATCAAAACAAAATAAAATAAATTGACATTGAAAGGATAGCACACATCATGTGAAGAAGCAAAACTTAGGTTCAACCGATACTAACCGATAATCGTTGAAGAAAGGTGGGATGCCTACCGGGGCATCCCCAAGCTTAGATGCTTGAGACTTCTTAAAATATTATCTTGGGATGCCTTGGGCATCCCCAAGCTTGAGCTTTTTTGTCTCCTTAATTCCTCTCATATCATGGTTTCCCTAAATCTTCAAAAAACTTCATCCACACAAAACTCAACAAGAACTCGTGAGATAAGTTAGTATAAACCAAGGCAAAAACCTTATCATTCTCTACTATAGAAAATCACAAAAACTATTATTCAAAATTGCATACTAAATGTCTCTGCATATTTAATACTCCTATCCTCAAATAGAATCATTAAACAAGCAAACACATCCAAACAATGCAAACATAATAGCAATCTTCCAAAACAGTACAGTCTGTAAAGAATGCAAGAGTATCAATACTTCCCTAACTCAAAAAATTATGAAAATTTACCACATTGTAGAAAATTTATCAGAGCTCAATATGCAAGAAGTTTCAACGTTTTATCATAATCTGACTTTTCTAGGGAATTTTTTAAACAGCGATAAACTTTCTGTTTTGAAACAGCAACATGTCTACTTGCAAAATAAGCATGGTAAGGGCTATCCTTGACATTTTTATTGAAAATAAAGATGCAAAAAATTATTCTAAATAATAGCAAGCAAATCCTAGAAAAATAAAATGACGCTCCAAGCAAAACACATATCATGTGGTGAATAAAAATATACCTCCAAGTAAAGTTACCGATGAACGAAGACGAAAGAGGGGATGCCTTCCGGCGCATCCCCAAGCTTAGGCTTTTGGTTGTCCTTGTATTTGACCTTGGTCTGCCTTGGGCATCCCAAGCTTAGGATCTTGCCACTCCTTATTCCATAGTCCATCGAATCTTTACCCAAAACTTGAAAACTTCACAACACAAAACTCAACAAACAACTCGTAAGCTCCGTTAGTATATGAAAATAAATCACCACTTTTGTTACTGTTGTGAACTCATTCTAAATTCATATTGGTGTAATATCTACTGTATTACAACTTCTCTATGGTTCATACCCTCCGATACTACTCATAGATTCATCAAAATAAGCAAACAACACATAGAAAACAGAATCTGTCAAAAACAGAACAGTCTGTAGTAATCTGTTTTGTCCAATACTTCTGGAACTCCACAAATTCTGAAATAAATTGGTGGACGTGAGGAATTTGTCTACTAATAATATTCAAAAAGAGTCAACTTAAGATCACACTTCTGTAAAAAAATGACAACTAATCTCGTGAGCGCAAAGTTTATGTTTTTTACAGCAAGATCACATTAACTTTCACCCAAGTCTTCCCAAAGGTTCTACTTGGCACTTTATTGAAAAAAAGCTATAAAATATGACTAATACAGTAGCTTAATCATGCCGACACACAAAAACAGTAAGGGTAAATATTGGGTTGTCTCCCAACAAGCGCTAACGTTTAACGCCCCTAGCTAGGCATGATGATTTCAATGATGCTCACATAAAAGATAAGAATTGAAATATAAAGAGAGCATCCTGAAGAATATGACTAGAACATTTAAGTCTAACCCACTTACTATGCATAGGGATTTTGTGAGCAAACAATTTACGGGAACAAGAATCAACTAGCATAGGAAAGCAAAACAAGCATAACTTCAAGATTTTAAGCACATAGAGAGGAGACTTGATATGATTGCAATCCCTACAAGAATATATTCCTCCCTCATAATAATTTTCAGTAGCATCATGAATGAATTTAACAATATAACCATCCATAAAGCATTCTTTTCATGATCTATAAGCATAGAAAATTTACTACTCTCCACATAAGCAAGATTCTTCTCATTTGGAATAATGGGAGTATCAGAATCTCGAATACTATAAATTGTTTCCACATTAAATGAGTAACGTTCAGAAAAAGGGTAATCATAATCATGACAAGTTTTAATATAATCATCACTACTTTTTATAGCATAAGTGTCATCACAATAATCATCATAAGTAGTGATACGTCCATTTGCATCATGCTTTTATATTGATATTTATTGCATTATGGGATGTTATTACACGTTATGTCACAATACTTATGCCTATTCTCTCTTATTTTACAAGGTTTGCATGAAGAGGGAGAATGCCGGCAGCTGGAATTCTGAGCTGCAAAGGAGCAAATATTAGAGACCTATTCTGCACAACTCCAAAAGTCCTGAAACTCCACGAAATTCATTTTTGGAATTAATAAAAAATACTGAGCAGAAGAAATGCCAGAGGGGGGCCACCAACCGTCCATGAGGGTGGGGGCGCGCCCCCTACCTCGTGAGCCCCCTGGCAGCCTTCCGGTGACCATCTTCTGCTATATGAAGTCTTTTACCCTGGAAAAAAATCAGAAGCAAGCTTTCGGGACGAAACACCGCCGCCACGAGGCGGAACCTTGGGGGAACCAATCTAGGGCTCCGGCGAAGCTATTCTGCCAGGGAAACATCCCTCCAGGAGGGGGAGATCATCAGCATCGTCACCACCAACGATCCTCTCATCGGGAGGGGGTCAATCTCCATCAACATCTTAACCAGCACCATATCCTCTCAAACCCTAGTTCATCTCTTGTATTCAATCTTTGTCTCAAAACCTCAGATAGGTACCTATGTGTTACAAGTAGTGTTGATTACTCCCTGTAGTTGATGCTAGTTGGTTTATTTGGTGGAACATCATATGTTCAGATCCTTAATGCATATTAATACCCCTCTGATTATGAACATGAATATGATTTATGAGTAGTTATGTTTGTTCCTGAGGACATGCTGGGTGAAGTCTTCCTATAAATAGTCATGTGAATTTGGTATTCGTTCGATATTTTTATGAGATGTATGTTGTGTGTTATGTGAACGTCGGCTACATGACACTTCACCATCGTTTGGGCCTAGAGGAAGGCATTGGGAAGTAATAAGTAGATGATGGGTTGCTAGAGTGACAGAAGCTTAAACACTAGTTTATGCGTTGCTTCGTAAGGGGCTGATTTGGATCCATATGTTTCATGCTATGGTTAGGTTTACCTTAATACTTCTTTTGTAGTTGCGGATGCTTGCAAGAGGGGTTAATCATAAGTGGGATTCTTGTCCAAGAAAGGGCAGTACCCAAGCACCGTTCCACCCACATATCAAATTATCAAAGTAACGAACGCGAATCATATGAGTGTGATGAAAACTAGCTTGACGGTAATCCCCATGTGTCCTCGGGAGCCCTTTTTTCTATATAAGAACTTGTCCAGGCTTGTCCTTTGCTACAAAAAGGATTGGGCCACCTTGCTGCACCTTATTTACTTTCATTGCTTGTTACCCATTACAAATTACCTTATCACAAAACTATTTGTTACCGATAATTTCAGTGCTTGCAGAGAATACCTTACTGAAAACCGCTTGTCATTTCCTTCTCCTCCTCGTTGGGTTCGACACTCTTACTTATCAAAAGGACTACGATAGATCCCCTACACCTGTGGGTCATCAAGACTCTTTTCTGGCGCCGTTGCCGGGGAGTGAAGCGCCTTTGGTAAGTGGAACTTGGTAAGGAAAAATTTATATAGTGTGCTGAAATTTACTGTCACTTGTTACTATGGAACATAATCCTTTGAGGTACTTGTTCGGGGTATCTTCACCCCGACCAGTAGAGCAAAGAGTTTCTGCTCAACCGAATGAACCTACTGAAAATGTTTACATTGAAATTCCTTCGGGTATGATAGGGAAACTGCTAGCTAATCCTTTTACAGGAGATGGAACATTGCATCCCGATTTGCACCTAATCTAGCTATGTGAAGGGAGAGGCATTGACATGGTTTAGGCTATGTGATGATATGGGATCATGGAACTACAACCGGTTGAAATTGGAATTTCATCAGAAGTTTTATCCTATGCATCTTGTTCATCGTGATCATAATTATATATATAATTTTTGGTCTCATGAAGGAGAAAGCATCGCTCAAGCTTGGGGGAGGCTTAAGTCAATGTTATATTCATGCCCCAATCATGATCTCTCAAGAGAAATGATTATTCAAAAAATTTATGCTCGGCTTTCTCTCAACAATCGCTCCATGCTCGATACTTCTTGTACTAGTTCTTTTATGATGAAGACTATTGAATTCAGATGGGATTTATTGGAAAGAATTAAACGCAACTCTGAAGATTGGGATCTTGACGAAGGTAAGGAGTCAGGTATGATGCCTAAGTTTGATTGTGTTAAATCTTTTATGGATACCGATGCTTTTCGTGATTTTAGCACTAAATATGGACTTGACTCTGAGATAGTAGCTTCTTTCTGTGAATCACTTGCTACTCATGTTGACCTCCCTAAGGAGAAGTGGTTTAAATATAATCGTTCCATTGAAGGAAAAGTAGTTGCACTTATTAAAGTTGAAGAAAAGACTATCACTTATAATGATCCTATTGTTCCTACTACCTATACTGAGAAACCACCTTTCCCTGTTAGGATAAAGGATCATGCTAAAGCTTCAACTGTGGTTCATAAGAGTAATACTAGAACACTACACTACTTGAGCAAATTAAAGTTGAACCTAGTATTGCTATAGTTAAAGATCTCTTGGCTGATAATATTGATGGGCATGTTATTTACTTCTGTGATGAAGCTGCTAGAATTGCTAGACCAGATACTAAGAATAAACATAGACCTGTTGTAGGCTTGCCTGTTATTTGTGTTAAAATAGGAGATCATTGTTATCATGGCTTATGTGATATGGGTGCTAGTGCAAGTGCAATAACTCATTCCTTATACAAAGAAATTATGCATGATATTGCACCCGCTGAGATAGAAGAAATTGATGTTACAATTAAGCTTGCCAATAGAGATACTATTTCACCAGTTGGGATTGTTAGAGATGTTGAAGTCTTGTGTGGGAAAGTTAAATATCCTGCTGATTTTCTTGTTCTTGGTTCCCCACAAGATAGCTTTTGTCCCATTATATTTGGTAGACCCATCTTGAATACTGTTAATGCTAAGATAGATTGCAAAAAGGACATTGTTACGATTGGTTTAGGGGATATGTCTCATTAGTTTAATTTTCCTAAATTTCGTAGACAACCCCATGATAAAGAATTGCCTAGTAAGGATGAAATTATTGGTCTTGCTTCTATTGCCATTCCTCCTAATGATCCTTTAGAACAATATTTGCTAGACCATGAAAATGACATGTTTGTGAATGAAAGAAGGGAGATAGATGAAGTATTCTTTAAACAGGGACCTATTTTGAAACACAACTTGCCTGTTGAAATCCTAGGGGATCCTCCACCACCCAAGGGTGATCCCGTGTTTGAGCTTAAACCATTACCTAATACTCTTAAATATGCTTATCTTGATGAAAATAAGATATATCCTGTTATTATTAGTGCTAACCTTTCAGAGCAGGAAGAAGAGAAATTATTGAAAACTCTGAAGAAGCATCGTGCTGCTATTGGATATACTCTTGATGATCTTAAGGGCATTAGTCCCACTCTATGTCAACACAAAATAAAATTCAAGAAAGACGCCAAACCAGTTATTGATCACCAACGATAGTTAAATCCAAAGATGAAAGAAGTGGTAAGAGAAGAAATACTAAAGCTCCTGGAGGCAGGTACAATTTATCCCGTTGCTGATAGTCAGTGGGTAAGTCCTGTCCATTATGTCCCTAAGAAGGGAGGTATTACTATCGTTCCTAATGATAAAGATGAATTGATCCCGCAAAGAATTGTTACAAGTTATAGGATGGTAATTGATTTCTGCAAATTAAATAAAGCTACTAAAAAGGATCATTACCCTTTGCCTTTTATTGATCAAATGCTAGAAATATTATCCGAACATACACATTTTTTGCTTTCTAGATGGTTACTCTGGTTTCTCTCAAATACATGTGTCAGCAGAGGACCAAGAAAAGACCACTTTTACTTGCCCTTTCGGTACTTTTGCTTATAGACGTATGCCTTTTGGTTTATGTAATGCACCTGCTACCTTTCAAAGATGTATGATTTCTATATTCTCTGACTTTTGTGAAAAGATTGTTGAGGTTTTCATGGATGATTTCTCTGTTTATGGATCTTCTTTTGATTATTGCTTGAGAAACCTTGATCGAGTTTTGTAGAGATGCGAAGATACAAGTATTGTCTTGAATTGGGAGAAGTGCCACTTTATGGTTAATGAAGGTATTGTCTTGGGGCATAAAATTTCTGAAAAAGGTATTGAAGTTGATAAAGCTAAAGTTGATGCTATTGAAAATATGTCGTGTCCCAAGGACATCAAAGGTATAAGAAGTTTCCTTGGTCATGCCGGTTTTTATAGGAGGTTCATTATGGACTTCTCTAAAATTTCTAGGCCTCTGACTAATCTCTTACAAAAAGATATTCCTTTTGTCTTCGATGATGATTGTGTAGAAGCATTTGAAATACTTAAGAAAGCTTTGATTTCTGCACCTATTGTTCCGCCACCTGATTGGCATTTACCCTTTGAAATTATGTGTGATCCTAGTGATTATGTTGTAGGTGCTGTTCTAGGACAAAGAGTTGATAAGAAACTAAATTTTATTCAATATGCTAGTAAAACTCTAGATAGTGCCCAGCGAAACTATGCTACTACTGAAAAAGAATTTGTAGTGGTTGTATTTTCTTGTGATAAGTTCTGACCTTATATTGTAGATTCTAAAGTAAATGTTCACACTGATCATGCTTCTATTAAATATCTTATGGAAAAGAAAGATGCTAAACCTAGACTTATTAGATGGGTTCTCCTACTACAAGAATTTGATTTCCATATTATTGATAGAAAGGGAGCTGAGAACCCTATTGCAGACAACTTGTCTAGGTTAGAGAATGTTCTTGATGACCCATTACATATTGATGATAGCTTTCCTAATGAACAACTAGCTATCATAAATGCTTCTCGTACTGCTCCATGGTATGCTGATTATGCTAATTACATTGTTGTTAAATTTATACCACCTAGTTTCACATATCACCAAAAGAAAAAGTTTTTCTATGATTTAAGACATTACTTCTGGGATGACCCACACCTTTATATAGAAGGAGTAGATGGTGTTATTAGACGTTCTGTACCTGAGCACGAACAGGAACAGATCCTACACAAGTGTCACTCAGAGACTTATGGAGGACACCACGCTGGAGATAGAACCGCGCATAAGGTATTGCAATGAATGTCAAAGAATTGGTACTGTTAGTAGACGTCAAAAAATGCCTATGAATTATTCACTTGTTATGTTTGGGGCTTTGATTATATGGGACCGTTTCCTTCCTCTAATGAGTATACACATATTTTAGTTGCTGTTGATTATGTTACTAAGTGGGTAGATGCTATTCCAACTAGTAGTGATGGTCATAACACCTCTATTAAGATGCTTAAAGAAGTTATTTTTTCGAGGTTTGGAATCCCGAGATACCTAATGACTGATGGTGGTTCACATTTTATTCATGGTGCTTTTCGTAAAATGCTTGCTAAGTATGATGTTAATCACAGAATTGCATCTCCATATCACCCGCAGTCTAGTGGTCAAGTAGAATTGAGTAATAGAGAGCTTAAATTAATTTTGCAAAAGACTGTTAGTAGATCTAGAAAGAATTGGTCCAAGAAACTTGATGGTGCATTATGGTCTTATAGAACTGCATATAAAAATCCTATGGCTATGTCTCCATATAAAATGGTTTATGGAAAAGCATGTCACTTACCTCTCGAACTTGAACATAAGGCATATTGGGCCATTAAAGAGCTCAATTATGATTTCATACTTTCCGGTGAGAAGAGGTTATTTGACATTAGCTCACTTGATGAATGGAGAACTCAATCCTATGAGAATGCCAAACTGTTTAAAGAAAAAGTTAAAAGATGGCATGACAAAAGCATACAAAAGCGTCAGTTTAATGTAGATGATTATGTGTTGCTATACAACTCTCGTTTAAGATTTTTTTCAGGAAAACTTCTCTCTAAATGGGAAGGCCCTTACGTTATCGAGAAGGTCTATCGCTCCGGTGCAATAAAAACCAACAACTTCGAAGGCACAAGTCCGAAGGTGGTGAACAGTCAAAGGATCAAACATTATGTCTTAGGTAATCCTATAAATGTTTAAACCAATGTTATTGAAACCGTAACCCCGGAGGAATACATAAGGGACACTTTCCAGAACGTTTCAGACTCCGAAAAGGAATAGGTATGTGGTACGGTAAGTAAACAGACTCCAAAACAGTTCTAATAGAAATTTTTCTCCGTTTTGGAATATTTAAGAAAATAGGAAAATAAGAAGTAGTCTGGGAAGGACACGAGGCGTCCACGAGGGTGGAAGGCGCGCCCTACCCCCTGGGGCCCCCTGCCTCGTGGGCACCTCGCGTGCTCTGCTGACTCCATTTTCTTGCACGATACTTCTTTTAGTCCGTAAAAATTCATTATATAATCTCCCGAAGGTTTTGACCACCGTATCACGCAAATTCCTCTGTCTTTGTCTTGAGCTGCTTCTGTCATATTAGAGCAAGATGTCTTCTCAAGAGTCAGTAGGGGAGAGTCGGGTGTCTCATCCGACACCGGGTCCAGGAGCAAATAGCGATGCCTATCACTTTGGCCCATCAACGGAGGAGGAGATGGAGGCCGACTTGAAAAGGATAGATGCCATGGAGGAGGATCAAGAAGTTACTTCTCGCTTCCGAGCCGGATTCACGATGGGGGAACTACAGAGCTCCGCTATTCCAAACTCGGTCATCCCTTTCAATGTTAGATTTCTTTCTTACGAAAATATGAAAGTGTGTCACTTGTTCTCCAGCAGCTATGCAACATCCATGGGTGAAAGGAGCTTTAGCCTTCACTGGTAAGCTCTGCAAGGAAAATATATACCTCAAGCAGTAAGTCAATAAGCTCGAGGAGGAGAATCGTATCCTGAGGGGCATCTGTCGGTGTCAAAACCGGCGGATCTCGGGTAGGGGGTCCCAAGCAGTGCGTCTTAGGATCAATGGTAACATGAACACGGGATTTTACCCAGCTTCGGGCTCTCTTGATGAGATAATACCCTAGATGCTGCTTGATTGACTATAATGAATATAGGGGTTACAAGAGTTGATCTACCCTAAGATCATATGTTGTGGTCTAAACCCTAGAGGTATGATGAGTAATGTCATAATCATCTATCGACTAGCCTATCCTCGGTTTATATAATGTACCAGAGGCCTAGGATAACAAGAGTCCTAGCCGAAGACGCCGGTGGGGGAGGAGTCCTTGTCTTGATCGCCAAGTCTTGTAGAATCTTCCTTGTATGAGGCAACTGTCCGAACTGGCCCATGAGTATACGGCCATGGGGGTCTTCGGCCCAATCTAACTGATCCGGAGACGATGTGATGAGTACCCCCTAGTCCAGGAAACCGTCGGTAGCCCCCTGAACCGGTTTTCAAGTTGGGGACGCTCCTCGATTCTTCCAAACTGTTCTTCATCTTAGGTCGTCAGTCTTGAAAACTGCTTCAACAAATCTCCTTGTCTTCGATCTTGAGGATCGCCAAAGTGCATCGGAAGAGTTTATACATCGGGTATCCGAGGAGCCCCTTTAATTTTACGGCCTTTCTCAATGCCTTGTTATTTTTATGCCACACCTCGAGTTTTAAGTTATTCCAGGGCGGTAGTGTCCTCTTGCATTCGAGGTATCTTTTGCAGCCAAGCACCAACACCGGACTGCTTCCGAGCTCCAACGCCGGAATGTATCCGAGCTCCACCACCGGAATGTATCCGAGGAGTATTGTTACAGCCGAGCTCCAATGACGAACTGTATCCGAGCTCCAACGTCGGACTATATCCGAGCTCCAATGCCGGACTATGTCCAAGCTCCAATGCCGGACTATATCCTAGGTGTCATAGATCACCTTGGTTCAAAAAAGTTCAAGGAGTTTAGCTGAGCTTAATGCCGGAAATGCCCTCTACGGAGCCAGCCACTAGCGTCCGAGCTTTATGCTGGACTGCTTCCGGGGTGTCTATTGTAGTCGAGCACCAATGCCGGACTGTATCCGAGGTGGTGCACCACCTCGGCCATGGGCTGATTTTTATGAATTAAATTCTGAATTATGCAATGTAATCTCTGCCGAGATGTATAGCAAGTAGCCCTCAAGGTGCGTGTTGGCCTAATATCCGGGATGCACCTGAAGGAAAAAATCAAACCGCTGACCCTAGTAGCCCCTGAGACTCAGGTCGATGCGTGAAATCGGCCTGAGGATCAACTCCTAGCTCGGCAGCATACATAGGAATAGAAACGCGGTGTGCAAAGTTCTCGAGACTCAGGTTGGGTGCGGCCGACCAACCTGAGGATAATAATCTCCTCGAAAACTATATTGCACTTTAAATTTTCTTCATTGGATTGTCAATGCAGTAGCCCCCGAGACACTGCTCGGGTGGCGACACCAGATCAGGGGATCGATGTACCCCTTTAATATTTGTAAATAATAAGCATGAAGCCCAGTAGCCCCCGAGCCTTAATGTGGGCACGGGTGGCCGAATTAAGGATCGATATCCAAAGTAAAATCACAAATTATGTGTAATGATTCTATGTATCCAAGTACTTTACATCATCAATGCTCGGATCCGCGTTGTACAAAACTTTGTTGACTGGCCATCGGCTTCAACCTCCTCGGCCAGTAGCCGGGGAGTGTTTGTCCCACTTTTATAAAGCCTTTATGAGGGCAAAGATTTACGGCAAACAAGGCAATTCGTCCATACGGTTTTATAAACAAGGTACGCAGAGAGACATGTTATATTATTGTTTTAACATAAGAAACATCGTCCAAAGAAAATAGTCCCGCTATTGGTTCCTTTCTTTGGGTTGTCATGCTAAGCATGATCATGAAACCTCAGCTCCGATCAATGTGGGAGGAAAATACTGAGGATTTAGTTCGGGAAAAGCTTCCAAACTCTGTGGTCTAGATGAACCCAAATTTTCACTTTCGTTGCGAACGTTTATAATCTGAAAGTGGCCCATCGTCGGCTTCTACCCCCTTGCAAATGCTACGTAGGGTGTTTCCGAAATAACAAAACAACCCTTAGCTGACGTCCCGGTGCCCGAAGGCGGTTGTGTTGGCGGAAACGAGGCAATCAGATATGCGGTCTTTATAACTTTCACTTAGTCATAGGAGCTTAAAGTTGGGAGGCCAGCAAGTAGCCCCCCGCTTAGTGTTCGACGACAGTCGAGGTCAAGCCATAAACACTTCGGCCAATGTTATGAACGGCCCGTCATTTAACAAAGTCATCGGACTGCTGACCAGTTCACACTTATTGTGGCAGTCAGTTTTCGGCTTTCTCTACTGCGGTGCTTAACCATGCAAGCTGGAAGCACAATCGCAGTGGTTCTCCCTTTGCACACCTAGTCTAACAAAGCGGAACATAGGAGGCAAGCACATGAGCCGGGTAACCCAACTATTGACCGAAGACACAATTCGAAACTGATGCATATATAGCAATATCCGAGAATTTTTGCCGAATCTCTAAAGGTGTCCGACATTGCACTGCGAGACGTATGCGGAAAACACACAAATAGTTTAAAAGTGCCATAAACTTGGAAAACCAAGAAACGTCAGTAAAAAATTGACGTCGGAACAAGATCAAGTGTTCGGTGCCAATCCGAAAATTAGCCTTAGAAAAAAAATTGTGCTTCTGTCGTGCTTTAACATGACACATCCTATCTCAAGACTTCAAGCGGGTCAGCCTACGGCTTCAACTTCCTATCCCGAAGGCGGAGTACTTAGGCTCCCCGGCTATTAACCACGCACTCTCGTCGAAAAAAGGAGTGATAGAAAAAAGACTTTGCAGGGACTAGGAAAAAGAACACTTATTATAAAACAGCTCATATAAATTTAAGAGCCCCCGAGTGACTTGGGTAAAAGAATTTTATGTTATAATGTTGTGCGTACCGAAGTACTTATATCATATCTGTGTTCACCCAAACTTTGAACGCGTCTTAACCGACCGTCGGCTTCTCCCTCTTCGGTCAAGGACCGAAGAGTGTTATGTACTCCACCTGTCGAGAATATCGATGATGTTTCCGATAACGAGGCAATCAGGCCATAAGGCTGTAACAGACAAAGCGCGCTCAAGGAACTTATGCTATATTACTAACGAAGTGTAAGAAGCATCTTCAAAGAAAATAGTACCCCCACTGATACCTTTCTTCGGTTGCTCATTATCATTATGAGACTTGTGCAATAGATTTTTTGTACTCATGAGTTCCGTTGTGTGCCGACCATTGTTGAAAACAGTAAGAGTGCTAGCTGTCGGCTTCACCCAGTCTGAGGTCCGGCTCGGATGAACCGATCTGACAATCGCAGAGGTGCTCCCTTTACTCCCTAGCCGAACAATCGGGAACGTAGGGGTAAGCACAGGAGCCAGGCAACCCAGCTTGCAAATCGCTTAAGTCAACATGGTGCATATTGTGGCGTAATACACGAACAAGGAACGAAGCCGTACACGTATAATCATATGCAAGAGGAAATGCTTCATAAAGGAAGCCCCCAAGTAAACGGGGTATTTGAATATGTGCGTCACAAACAAAGTTTTGACAATGAACTTTGTCACAAACAACTTTGTGCCAAAAAGTATAATGCTTGTTCGAACCGAACAAAATTTAAAACTAAAATTTTTTGAGCATGAAAGCAACTTAGCTGGTTAATGTGCTCGGTGTTGATGATGCGATTCGGGCTTGTGGCGGGACAAAGACGCCCATTGATCTGCGACAGATCCGACAAGGTTCGTAGTCCTCGGCATGGCCGAGGTCCTAGCCCCCAGGCCCGAGGTGTCCGAGCAAGGAGTTCGGCACTCCGAAGTAGTGACCACGTAACGCAGTCAAAATCGATTACCTGCACACATAAAACAGTGCGGTCCAGGAGCAAATGTGGCCTGGCGCTGGAGCCAATGTTGATGCAGGGCGTCAGCGTGACGCAGTGAAGACATGACAAAGCCTGAATTTGCAGGGCGGTCCGGGCTCTGGATGCGGCGTTTGCCGAACTATGTACAGAAACTGACTGAACCACCACGCGACCATTTTTAATGTGGCCGCCATTTTATAGACCTGTGTACAGATGATGGAACAAACCAGAGTAATAATTCCTTGGGAAAAATAAACCCAAACAAGCAAAAATTGTTGGGATTAATAGCACCTGGTTTATTTGTTGTAGCGGTCCGAAGAAAGGCTACTCCCAAAATTGGGACTCGGTCCGCACAACCATTGCCTAATGGGTGATGAAGCGAAGGCATGACGATGCTGGCAAAGGTTGGCTCGCCGAGGCAAAGCCCGTGGTCCATCTAATGTGATGAAGCTTGTCGGCCGGTGACGCCGGAGTCTCCGAGGTAAGTTGATGAAGGGATGACGAAGCCCCCAATCCAGGCGAGGAGACGGAGCAGGTCGGTGAGGAGATGCGTCAGCTGAGGTGTTGAAGTAATTCGGCGTGATGGACATCGGGTCGATGAAGCAACAGTTCGGCCATGCCGATGCAGGTTTTAGCTTGTGACGTGATCAATGCTGGCTTGATGAAGTGACCGTGTGGTGATGCCGGTGTGCCCGCTCCTTGTAATCTGTGGGGCGGCGATGTTGGTGACGATTTATCCTTCGTGATGCCGAACTATTGTTCGGCTGGCCGAGATGATGATCCGAAGAAGTTGAGCTCGGCTCAACAAAGCGACGACGTGTCTAGCGCAGGTTGGCCGCCGTGGAGTGATCTTGTCGGGCCTGTTTGACACCGGCGATGATGAAGATCGTATTGTAAAAATACTTTTAATATTAATGGGATGTGTTTGAGAATAAAACACAATACCCCATATGAAAACGTCCTTCAAAAAGGATGTCTGAAATCCCGTTCGTAAAGGAGATGAACTCGGGTCGGATTCGTTCTCGCGCAGAAAACATATCCAAAAAGTGATGCACTAATCAGAAGGTTCCCGGAGTTTGGACGGTCGGATCGAGCTGAATTTTTTGCGGGTGGTAGATATGGGAATTCCGCAGCCAATCAACGGTTGGAGCTTCCAAAGGACGTCCGAGCTAGATGCTGGAGACCCCGCTCCAAACTCGTCCGGATTCTCGTCCAGATTCAACAGGGCTCCGGTATATCGGAGATTGCCGAAGATTCCTCCATCGGAACTCGATGAAATTTTTGCAGGGTTGTTGTAGACTTAATTCCGCATAATACCGCCGAAGCAATCATTTAGGCGACACTCGAGGCGGCGTTGGCGGCGGATACGAGTTTGTTGTCCAGAAAACAGCACGGTCGCCCGAGGGCAATGTTGATGTTGAGCCCCCGAGCTCCATGGATGACTCCTCCTTGATCTTGATAAAGATCAGAGTTGATGTTGATGAAGGCCCTTATCCGAACATGACGGTCAGAGGTAGGGAGCAGTCCTCGGTGAAGCCAAGGTGACTAGTTGAGCTGGTGACGAAGAAGCCGACGTCGCAGTTGGCCTGCAGTCGAGCCATTGATCCTTCTGCCGATCACACAACGGAACTCTCAATGAAAGCACCAATGTCCGTGTCAAAACCGGCGGATCTCGGCTAGGGTTCCCAAGCAGTGCGTCTTAGGATCAATGGTAACATGAACACGGGATTTTACCCAGCTTCGTGCTCTCTTGATGAGATAATACCCTACATGCTACTTGATTGACTATAATGAATATAGGGGTTACAAGAGTTGATCTACCCTGAGATCATATGTTGTGGTCTAAACCTTAGAGGTATGATGAGTAATGTCATAATCATCTATCGACTAGCCTAGCCTCGGTTTATATAATGTACCAGAGGCCTAGGATAACAAGAGTCCTAGCCGAATACGCCGGTGGGGGAGGAGTCCTTGTCTTGATCGCCAAGTCCTGTAGAATCTTCCTTGTATGCGGCAACTGTTCGAACTGGCCCATGAGTATACGGCCATGGGGGTCTTCGACCCAATCTAACTGATCGGGAGACGACGTGATGAGTACCCCCTAGTCCAGGACACCGTCAGCATCATCGCCAAGAATATCACGCCACCACCTTCGAAGGAGGAGACATAATTACATGGGTATGAGCACTCCCCATGGCAACTGCCAAGCTTGGGGGAGTTTCCCCGGTATTGTATCACCATCACACTCCTATCTTTACCGTTTTCCTTAGTTTGATCCTTTTGGTAATATCTTGATCTAGTAGATTAAATTTTTAGTATGATTTAGTTTTGAGTTTTGCCTTATGATCCTTCTACGTAATCGAGTCCGTGAGCTATATATATAAGAAAGATTAGTGTTGAGTCAAGGGCTTTGCCATCTTGCTATGATCTTGAGGAAATAAAAGAAATAATAAAAAGAAATAAAGAGATCATATTGATCTTATGGAGAGTAATAATTTCACATAAAGAGTATGATGAATAAAAGTTGTTGAGAGTTTGCAAACATAGTTTTTGTCATCGTTGCAATTAATAGGAAATAATAAAGAAAGAGAGGTTTTCACATATAAATATACTATCTTGGACATCTTCTATGATTGTGAGCACTATTAAAATATTTCATGCTAAAGAGTTGATGTTGGACAAGGAAGACAACTTAATGGGTTATGTTTTCTTATATTCGAAATAAAGTATATTGTCATGGATCATCCAACATGTTGAGCTTGCCTTTCCCTCTCATGCTAGCCAAATTCCTTTCACCAAGTAGAAATACTACTTGTGATTCCAAATATCCTTAAACCCAGTTTTGTCATGAGAGTCCACCATATCTACCTATGGATGGAGTAAGATCCTTCAAGTAAATTGTCATGTTGCATGCAATAAAATTGCTCTCTAAATATGTATGACTTATTAGTGTGGAGAAAATAAACTTTATACGATCTTGTGATGTCGAAACAATAAAAGCGACGGACTGCATAATAAAGGTCCATATCACAAGTGGCAATATAAAGTGACGTTCTTTTGCATTAAGATTTCGTGCATCCAACCATAAAAGCACATGACAACCTCTTCTTCCCTCTACGAAGGGCCTATCTTTTACTTTTGTCTTATACATTATGCAAGAGTCATGGTGATCTTCACCTTTCCTTTTTATATTTTATCCTTTGGCAAGCACTTTGTGTTGGAAGGATCCTGATATATATATATATATATATATATATATATATATATATATATATATATATATATATATATATATATCCAATTCGATGTAAGTTAGCATGAACTATTATTGTTGACATTACCCTTGAGGTAAAAGGTTGGGAGCAACACTATAAGCCCCTATCTTTCTATGAGTCCGATTAAAACTCCATACCCATTAGTATTGCATGAGTGTTAGCAATTATGAAAGACTAAATGATAGTTGAGTATGTGGACTTGCTGAAAAGCTATTATATTGACTCTTTCCGGTGTTATGATAAATTGCAATTGTTCAATGACCAAGATCATAGTTTGTTAGTTTTCAATGAAGTTTCTAATTCATACTTGACATTGTGAATAGATTGTTACTTTAGCATAAGAAATCATATGACAATATATATATATATATATATATATATATATATATATATATATATATATATATATATACATATATATATATATATACATATATATACATATGTTGTTGTTATAAGAATGATCATGATGCCCTCATGTCTGTATTTTATTTTATCGACACCTCTATCTCTAAACATGTGGACATGTTTTTCGATATCGGCTTCCGCTTGAGGACAAGTGAGGTCTAAACTTGGGCGAGTTGATACGTCCATTTTGCATCATGCTTTTATATTGATATTTATTGCATTATGGGATTTTATTACACGTTATGTCACAATACTTATGGCTATTCTCTCTTATTTACAAGGTTTGCATGAAGAGTGAGAATGCCGGCAGCTGGAATTCTGGGCTGGAAAAGGAGCAAATATTATAGGGCAACCACCCACCATCCACGAGGGTGGGGGGCGCACCCTACCCCCCTAGGCGCGCCCCCCTAACTCATGGGCCCCGTGGCAGCCTTCCGGTGACCATCTTCTGCTATATCAAGTCTTTTACCCTAGAAAAAATCAGAAGCAAGCTTTCGGGACGAAACACTGCCGCTACGAGGCGGAACCTTGGCGGAACCAATCTAGGGCTCCGGCGGAGCTCTTCTGCCGGGGAAACATCCCTCTGGGAGGGAGAGATCATCACCATCGTCATCACCAACGATCCTCTCGTCGGGAGGGGGTCAATCTCCATCAACATCTTCACCAGCACCATCTCCTCTCAAACCCTGGTTCATCTCTTGTATTCAATCTTTGTCTCAAAACCTCAGATTGGTACCTCTGTGTTACTAGTAGTGTTGATTACTCCCTGTAGTTGATGCTAGTTGGTTTATTTGGTGGAAGATCATATGTTCAGATCCTTAATGTATATTAATACCCCTCTGATTATGAACATGAATATGATTTATGAGTAGTTACATTTGTTCCTGAGGACACGGGTGAAGTCTTTCTATAAGTAGTCATGTGAATTTGGTATTCGTTCGATATTTTGATGAGATGTATGTTGTCTTTCCTCTAGTGGTGTTATGTGAACGTCCACTACATGACACTTCACCATTGTTTGGGCCTAGAGGAAGACATTGGGAAGTAATAAGTAGATGATGGGTTGCTAGAGTGACAGAAGCTTAAACCCTAGTTTATGCGTTGCTTCGTAAGGGGCTGATTTGGATCCATATGTTTCATGCTATGGTTAGGTTTACATTAATACTTCTTTTGTAGTCGTGGATGCTTGCAATAGGGGTTAATCATAAGTGGGATGCTTGTCCAAGAAAGGGCAGTACCCAAGCACCGGTCCACCCACATATCAAATTATCAAAGTAACAAACGTGAATCATATGAGTGTGATGAAAACTAGCTTGACGATAATCCCCATGTGTCCTCGGGAGCGCTTTTCTCCATATAAGAACTTATCCAGGCTTGTCCTTTGCTACAAAAAGGATTGGGCCACCTTGTTGCACCTTATTTACTTTCATTGCTTGTTACCCGTTACAAATTACCTTATCACAAAACTATCTGTTACCGATAATTTCAGTGCTTGCAGAGAATACCTTACTGAAAACCGCTTGTCATTTCCTTCTGCTCCTCGTTGGGTTCGACACTCTTACTTACCAAAAGGACTATGATAGATCCCCTACACTTGTTGGTCATCCAGTAGCAACTTTGTTCTCATCATAATCAACTGAAACCTCTTCCAAGAAAGTGGAATCATTACTAAATAAAGTCATGACCTCTCCAAATCCAATTTCATAATTGTCACAATAACATTCGACACCCTCCAAAATAGTGGGATCATTACTTCCTAAAGTTGACACTCTTCCAAACCCACTTTCATCAATATAATCATCATAAATAGGAGGCATGATATCATCATAATAAATTTGCATATCAAAGCTTGGGAGGTTAAACATATCATCTTCATAAAACATAGCATCCCCAAGCTTGGGACAAACATTAATTGCAGCAAATAAATTCTCAAACATGTCATTCTCATCAAACATAGCATCCCCAAGCTTGGACCTTTTCATATCATAAGCATAATCACTCTCATCATTAATAGTATGGATAGCACCAATAATAGTATAGCAATTATCATCATCACAATGAGTAATAGAAGCAACATCATTTGGGAGGGATACCTTTTTACCTTTGCTTCTCCGTCTTTTTTTTTCTCCTTCACATTATGTGTGGGTTTAATCCTCTTTTTGGAGCTCATTATTAATGAGATTGGTTGAATAGAAGGCTCCTTCTCGTTACCTGATTCATCATAAGAAATAATAGGAGGATATTGGGAAGTCCCTTCCCTTTCATTAGTATTCTCTTCCATCTTCTATTTGTTTTTTTGTCTTTATGTAATTGGCAATATAAGGATTTTCAATGCAATTCACCGCCCAATACATATAAATTTCCTCTAGATCAAAATCAAGAACTGTATTTAGGACAAATTCTGGAAGATCCTTAGTTATACGTTTCATTTCTTCATAACCCACAAGCAAACTAAGTTCATTATGATGTGCAAGGGAAATCAAGTCATCACAATTTTTGGACACGATACAATCATGAAACAATTTGCATTGGAGATTTAAATGACCACGTTCATTGCAAAGTTCACAAGGATGGCTAAGAAAATTTAAATTTTCAGCACAAACATCTAGCCTTTCTTGCAATCATTTAGTTTCTGAATACTTATGCCTCTTGCAAAATCTATCTTCCCTATTTGGTGTGTACTTGCAAACTCTGTGTACTCCACAAAAGTTGACATGCTTATAAGATACATTTTCATCATGACTAGTGCAATCATCATTAGTACTATGGATATTCAAAGAGTTCATACTAACAACATTGCAATCATGCTCATCATTCAAAGATTTAGTGCCAAACATTCTAATGCATTCTTCCTCTAGCAGTTGAGCACAATTATCGGAATCCTTATTTTCACGGAAGACATTAAAAAGATGAAGCATATGAGGCACCCTCAATTCCATTTTTTTAGTTTTCTTTTATAGACTAAACTAGTGATAAAACAAGAAACAAAAAGGTTTGATTGCAAGATCTAAAGATATACCTTCAAGCACTCACCTCCCCGGCAACGGCACCAGAAAATTAGCTTGATGTCTACTAGACATCCTTCTTCTTGTAGACGTTGTTGGGCCTCCAAGTGCAGAGGTTTGTAGGACAGTAGCAAATTTCCCTCAAGTGGATGACCTAAGGTTTATCAATCCGTGGGAGGCGTAGGATGAAGATGGTCTCTCTCAAGCAACCCTGCAACCAAATAACAAAGAGTCTCTTGTGTCCCCAACACACCCAATACAATGGTAAACTGTATAGGTGCACTAGTTCGGCAAAGAGATGGTGATACAAGTGCAATATGGATGGTAGATATAGGTTTTTGTAATCTGAAAATATAAAAAAAGCAAGGTAACTAATGATAAAAGTGAGCACAAACGGTATTATAATGTGTTGAAACAAGGCCTAGGGTTCATACTTTCACTAGTGCAATTTCTCTCAACAATATTAACATAATTGGATCATATAACTATCCCTCAACATGCAACAAAGAGTCACTCCAAAGTCACTAATAGCAGAGAATAAACGAAGAGATTATTGTAGGGTACAAAACCAACTCAAAGTTATTCTTTCCGATCAATCTATTCAAGAGTCCGTAGTAAAATAACACGAAGCTATTATTACCGTTCAATCTACCCTAGAGTTCGTACTAGAATAACACCTTAAGACACAAATCAACCAAAACCCTAATGTCACCTAGATACTCCAATGTCACCTCAATTAACCGTGGGTATGATTATACGATATGCATCACACAATCTCAGATTCGTCTATTCAACCAACACATAGAACTTCAAAGAGTGCCCCAAAGTTTCTACCGGAGAGTCAAGACGAAAACGTGTTACAACCCCTATGCATAAGTTCACAAGGTCACGGAACTCGCAGGTTGATCTCCAAAATGTACATCAAGTGGATCACCTGAATATCCCATTGTCACCGCACATAAGCACATGCAAGACATACATCAAGTGTTCTCAAATCCTTAAAGACTCAATCTGATGAGATAACTTCAAAGGGAAAACTCAATCCATTACAAGAGAGTAGATGGGGAGAAACATCATAAGATCCAACTATAATAGCAAAGCTCGCGATACATCAAGATCGTTCCTAATCAAGAACACGAGAGAGAGAGAGAGAGAGAGAGAGAGAGAGAGAGAGAGAGAGATCAAACACATAGCTACTGGTACATACCCTCAGCCCCAAGGGTGAACTACTCCCCCCTAGTCATGGAGAGCGTCGGGATGATGAAGATGGACACCGGTGATGGATCCCCCCTCCGGCAGGGTGCCGGAACAGGGCCCCGGTTGCTTTTAGGTGGCTACAGAGGCTTGCGGCGGCGTAACTTCTGATCTAGGTTAAGTTCTGGAAGTTTGGGGATTTATAGGAGAGGTTGGCATCGAGAACAAGTCAGGGGGGCCCACAGGGAGTCCACGAGGCAGGGGCGCATGCTCCACCCTCATGGGGCCATGGGACTCCCCTCCGGTAACTCTTCGTTCCAGTATTTCTTATATTTTCCAGAAAAAATCTTCGTTGATTTTCAGCGCATTCTGAGAACTTCTATTTCTGCACAAAAACAACACCACGGTAGTTCTGCTGACAACAGCGTCAGTCCGGGTTAGTTCTAATCAAATCATACCAAAATCATGTAAAAATATTATAAACATGGCATGAATACATCAAAAATATAGATACGTTGGAGACGTATCACGGAGGGAAGTTCCCCAGGCAGAATCGCTCCACCGGAGGGCAAAAGTGCTCCTGCCCAAGTTCCGACTCGAGACGGCGGCGCTCCGCCCCAAAAGTCTTCTCCTTATTTTTTCTAGGTAAAAATGACTTATATACCAGAAGATGGGCACCAGAGGTGGGCCGAGGAGGCCACAACACACCAGGGCGCGCCTGGGGGCCTGGCGTGCCCAGGTGGGTTGTGCCCACCTGGTGGCCCCCCTCTAGTGTTTATTGGCTCTAGTATTTCTTAAATAATCCACAAAAATTCTCCGTGAAGTTTCAGCTCATTTGGAGTTGTGCAGAATAGGTGGCCTGACGTAGCTTTTCCAGCTGCCGGAATCTCCCTCTTGGTGTGTACCTTGCAAATTATGAGAGAAAAGGCATTAGAATTACTCCAAAAAGCATTATTATAGATAAAAACATTGTAAATAACAGTAAGAAAACATGATGCAAAATGGACGTATCAACTCCCCTAAGCTTAGACCTCGCTTGTCCTCAAGCGAAAACCGAAATCGAAAAACATGTCCACATGCTTTGGGAGAGAGGTGTCGATAAAACAAAATAAGGACATCGAAGCATCATGTTGATTATTATAACACCAACAAATTTAAACATAATACTTTTATCATAGAACTTCTATCATACACTTCCCATGAATAAGTGGTAGTTCATCACACAATCGAAGTATAAAGCAAAAACTCTATTAGAGAACAACAAACTATGTTCTCAGTCAACTTTGCAACTATAATTCATCATCTTGTCAGGAAGGGTCACGTGTCAGAGCCTTTAGGCAAGTTCACATACTCAACCATCATATAGTCTTCTATGATTGCTAACACTCACCTTGTACACATGAGCAAAACGTTTCAACCGGACACATAGAAAGATAGGGGCTTATAGTTTCACCACCCAACATACTCACCTCAAGGGTGATGTGAACAATAATAACTCATGCTATCTATATTCAACTGGACATATGTGCCTAGATCTTTCCTCACAACATGATGCTTGCCGAAAGAGAAAAATAAAGGAATAGAAGGAAAACTTTGACTCTTTGCATAAAAGTAAAATATAGGCCCTTCGCAGAGGGAAGCAGAGGTTGTCATGCGCTTATTTTTTTGTATGCTCAATCCCTTAATGCAAAAGAACGTCACGTTACATTGCCCCTTAAGAAGAGAACCTTTATTATGCAGTCTGCCGCTTTTATTCTTTGTCATCCAAGTTCGTGCAACGCTCAATTTTCTCTTACACTAAACAATCTCACACTTTTAGAAGCAATTTTTATTGCCTTTTTGCACCGATGACAACTTACTTGGGGATCTTGATCAATCCCTAGGTAGGTATGGTGGACACTTGAAAAAGATTTGGGTTTAAGGGTTTTTTTATGCCCAAGTAGTATCTTTACTTAGTGCGGAATTTTTGGCTAGCAAAGATAGGGGGCAAGCACCACATGTTAAAGGATCTATGACAATATGACTTCTATGTGAATATAAACCATTACGTTGTCTTCCTTGTCCAACGTCAGCAATTTTGACATATAATATTTTGATGAGGGCTCACAATCACAAAGGATTTCTAGGATAGTGTATTTATATGTGAATCTTCCCTTCTCTTATTAATTCTTTCATGAGTTGCATCATTGACTAATGCTATGTTTGCCAATCCCTAATAAAATTTTCTTAGTTATACTCTTCCTTATGTGGTGCTATCACCTACCATAGGATTAATTAGTATATGATCTTATTGATTTATTTCCTTTCTTTTATTTGATTTCTTTCTATTTTTCTTTTCTTATTTCTTTTCTTTATTTGCAACATGAAGGTAAAGAAAGTAAAAACTCAAACTAACTTTATTATATATAACTTGAACACAATTACAATGATAGATCACTAAGCAAACTCTTAAATAATAAAAGATCGAACTAAACTTTATTCATCTAAGCAAAAGATTAAACTAAGATAAATAAAAGCAAAAAGATAGTGGGATGATATGATACCGGGGCACCTCCCCCAAGCTTGGCGGAAGCCAACGGGAGTGCCCACACCCGATACTCAGTTCTCTTTTGGTGGTGAAGAAGATGATGGTGGTGATGATAATTGTGCCTTCATCTTTTTCATATTGTAGTTGAGGAGAGCAATTTCCTCCTTTAAATCATCGACTTCCAACTCCAGCTTCAAGATCTTGTCACATAAATACCCTTTGCTTTTCTGTCAAAAACGAGAAGGAATAGATTGGTTTTTAGACCGGTTAGCTCTCTTAGGTAAACTTGACTTCTTGAACTCCACGTGCATATCCCCAGGTTGAGGTAGAGGAACATCCTCCTCCTCCGAACTTGAATCATCGATCCTCATCAAGTGAGCATCCTCCTCGTCATCCGTAGTTCGACCATAAGGAGATTGGTCCCCATAGGTCTTTGGGTCAGTAGTGAGATGTGAGACAAAGCTCTCCCCGTCGGAATCTTGGGACGACATATTTTTCAGATCTGCGCAGAGAACAGCAAGAAAAGAGAATAGAGGTTTCCTTCGTCATACGGTGGTTAACAGATTCGGGAAGTATATATAGATTTTTTTTATCTTGCAGGACAAGCATATGGAAGAAAAACAGGGTCTGGAAGCTGTCCCAGGTGGGCACAACCCACCTGGGCCCGCCAGGCATGCCTGGCGCGCCCTAGTCTCTTGGGCCCACCAGGGGACGCTTCCTGGAAGTTTCTTTATTTCCAGAATTTTAAAATATTCCAATACTGACAGAAAATATTTTTGTAGATTTTTCGGAGTCCGTTTACTTACCGTATCACATACCTCCTTATTTTGATGATTCTGGAGTGTTCTGGAAGGACACTTTGATGTGTTCTTCCTGTGTCAAAGTTTGGATAATATTACTTTCAACATTAATAGGCGTACCTGAGATATGATGCTTTATTCGTTGCCCATTGACAACTTTCGGGTTAGTACCTTTGGAGTTATTAATTTTGATGGCCCCAGACTGGTAAACCTCCTCTATGACATATGGGCCTTCCCATTTTGAGAGGAGCTTTCCTGCAAAGAATCTAAAATGAGAGTTGTACAAAAGAACATATTCTCCAACTTTAAACTCACGCTTTTGGATTCTTTTGTCATGCCATCTTTTAACTTTCTCTTTGAATAATTTTGCATTTTCATAAGCTTGGGTTCTCCATTCATCTAATGAGCTAATATCAAATAACATCTTTTCACCAACAAGTTTGAAATTATAGTTGAGCTCTTTAACTGCCCAATATGCTTTATGTTCAAACTCAAGAGGCAAATGACAAGCTTTTCCATAAACCATTCCATAAGAAGACATGCTTATAGGATTTTTATAAGCTGTTCTATAAGCCCAAAGTGCATCATCTAATTTCTTAGACCAATTCTTCCTGGACCTATTAACAGTCTTTTGCAAAATTAATTTTATTTCTCTATTGCTAAGCTCAACTTGACCACTAGACTGAGGATGATAGGGTGATGCAATTCTATGGTTAACATCATACTTAGCAAGCATTTTACGAAAAGCACCATGAATAAAGTGTGAACCACCATTAGTCATTAAATATCTAGGGACTCCAAACCTTGGGAAGATAACTTCCTTAAGCATTTTAATAGAGGTGTTGTGATCAGCACTACTGGTTGGAATAGCTTCTACCCATTTAGTAACATAATCAACATCAACCAAAATATGTGTATACCCTTTAGAGGAAGGAAAAGGTCCCATGTAATCAAATCCCCAAACATCAAATGGTTGAACAGCAAGTGAATAATTCCTAGGCATTTCTTGACGCTTACAAATATTACCTATTCTTTGACATTCGTCACAAGATGAGACATACTTACGAGCATCCTTGAAGAGAGTATGCCAATAAAATCCAGATTGCAATGCCTTATGAGCAGTTCTATCTCCAGCATGATGCCCTCCATATGGTTCGCAGTGACATTTCCGTAGGATTTGTCCCTGTTCATGCTCAGGTATACAACATCTAATAATATCATCTACTCCTTCTTTATACAGATGTGGGTTATCCCAAAAGTAATTTCTTAAATCATAGAAGAATTTTTTATTTTATTGGTAAGTAAAGCTAGGTGGAAAATATTTAGCAACAATGTAATTAGCATAATCAGCATACCAAGGAGTACTATTAGCAACATTTAATGCAGCTAACTGCTCATCAGGAAAACTATCATCAATAGGTAGTGGGTCACCAAGCACATTTTCAAGCCTAGACAAGTTATCTGCTACGGGGTTCTCAACTCCTTTTCTATCAATGATATGTAAATCAAATTCTTATAACAAGAGAACCCAATGAATAAGTCTAGGTTTAGCATATTTCTTCTCCATAAGATATTTAATAGCAGCATGGCCTGTGTGAACAGATACTTTAGAATCAACAATATAAGGTCTAAACTTATCACAAGAAAACACCACTGCTAAGAATTCTTTTTTAGTAGTAGTATAATTTCTTTCAGCATTGTCTAGAGTTTTACTATCGTAATGAATAACATTCAATTTCTTATCAACTCTCTGTCCTAGAACAACACCCACAGCATAATCACTAGCATCACACATAATTTTCAAAAGGCAAGTTCCAATCAGGTGGTTGAACAATAGGTGCAGAGATTAAGGCTTTTTTTAGCGTTTCAAAGGCTTCTAAACAATCATCATCAAAAACAAAAGGAATGTCCTTTTGCAAAAGATTAGTGAGAGGCCTAAATTTTTTGGAAAAGTCTTTAATAAATCTCCTATAGAAACCAGCATGACCTAAGAAACTACGAATACCTTTGATGTCCTTAGGACATGGCATTTTCTCAATTTCATCAATTTTAGCTTGGTTCACTTCAATAAATCTTTCAAAGAATTTATGACCCAAGAGAATACCTTCATTAACCATAAAGTGGCACTTCTCCCAATTCAAGAAAAGATTTGTTTTTTCGCATCTCTGCAAAACTCGATCAAGATTGCTTAAACAATCATCAAAAGACTTCCCATAAACAGAAAAGTTGTGCATGAAAACCTCAACAATATTTTCACAAAATTCAGAGAATATAGTAGGCATACATCTTTGAAAGGTAGCAGGTGCATTACATAAACCAAAAGGCATACATCTATAAGCATAGGTTCCAAAAGGACAAGTAAAAGTGGTCTTTTCTGGATCAGGTTGAGAAACAAGTATTTGTGAAAAGCCAGAATATCCATCAAGGAAGCAAAAGTGTGTGTGCTTAGATAATCTTTCAAGCATTTGATTAATAAAAGGCAAAGGGTAATGATCTTTTCTAGTAGCTTAATTTAATTTTCTAAAATCAATTACCATTCTATAGCCTGTAACAATTCATTGTGGAATAAGTTCATTCTTATCATTAGGAACAACAGTTATACCTCCTTTCTTAGGGACACAATGAACATGACTTACCCATCTACTATCAGCTATAGGATAGATTATACCTGCTACCAGAAGTCTTAGTATTTCCGTTCTTACCACTTCTTTCATCTTCGGATTTAATCGACATTGGTGATCAACAACTGGTTTAGCATCAGGTTCCATATTAATTTTGTGCTGACATAGAGTCAGGACTAATGCCCTTTAAATCATCAAGAGTATATCCAATAGCAGCTCGGTGCTTCCTTAGAACTTTAAATAATCTTTCTTCTTCATGTTCTGAAAGGTTAGCACTGATAATAACAGGATATATCTTCTTTTCATCAAGATAAGCATATTTCCAAGTGTCTGGCAATTGTTTTAATTCAAACACAGGATCACCTTTAGGTGGAGGAGGACCTCGTAGAGTTTCAATAGGTCTCCCTGTGGCCGCCGGAGGTAGGGTTTCGCCGGTGGTGGGCGCGGGGCATGGTGTTTCCATGAGAAAGAGGAGAGAGCGGAGGGGGGAGAGAAGGGATTTGTCGTGCTTGTGGGCTTGATTCTCACAACACCACGAGGTATATATGCACCCACTCGAATGCTATTTATCCAGTAAAAAAGTTCTATTTATCTCAAGAGCAACTATTTGAGGAGCGCTCGTTCGGGAGCCTCGCCAAGGGTCACTTGGGGTGGGCTGCGAGCACGCCACTTGGCGCGCTCTCAGCCGTCGCTGCGTGTCGCGCTCTGGGCGGTTTTCTCGGAAAAAAATCCGCTCTCATTTTCGGCCTTTTAGATGGGTTTTTTCCTCTCTTTTTTGCCCTTACGGTTTTTCAAACCTTCCTTCCGTAGCTTTTCATGCTAAAAACACATTTTTTTCTCTTTCGCGAGAGGCACGGTTTTGGTTCCGTGAGAGGCACAGATTTGCTTCCGCGAGAGGCACGGGCGTTCCTCTCGGAAACGGCTTTCGTAAAGTGAAAAATAGTGCTCCCAGTGTGGTTTTTTCATCTGGTTCTTTTTGTCAAACAAGTTCGTCAAAACCTATCAACATAGGATCTAGTTTTGAAGATCTCGACGCGAGGTATCCAACGGTGAAAATGGTTTGAGAATTGGATGCACGGTTTAAGAGAGAAAACATTTTGAATGAACAGATCTACGAAAAAAAGGAAAACTTCCTGGTTGTGACAAGTCACCCACATGCAATGTGTCACTTGTCGCAACCTGGGAAGGTGGAAGTGATCTTTGAAAGCTGTATTTCTTAATTAGTGATTTCAATTTATCCCTTATCATGACCAATATGATTCGCGTCACTGTCGCTACGAGCGTTAAGCTGGGACGGCCCAGAAAGAGCGTGTTTGCTTGAGTTGGACAGGTTCACGAACGGTTTCTCAGCCAGTTTGGGAACCTTCTAAAAGGATCCGAGATAGTTTTCACCGGCCTCCGGAACCTAGGTTTCTGAAACTTTTTTCCCGTTTTTTTCCTTTTTTTCCTTTTTTCTATTTCCTTTTTTCATTTTCCTTTTTTATATAATATTCATAAAATTTAAAAAAATGGTCAAAATCTTCAAATTTGGTTTGGACTTTCATAAATTGTTTGTCTTTTCCAAAAAACAATTAAATTTAAAAATTGTTCATGTTTTTTAAAAAATGTTCACACTTTAAAAAATGCTCAGGTTTTCCAAGAAATATTAGGAATTTTCAAATTATGTTGGAAATTTCAAACAATGTTCACAAATTGGAAATAACTTTTGTGCAATTTTTCATTTCTAAGAATATTTTCTTTAATTAATTAATATTTTCCAAATTCGCACGATTTTTTGAATACATGAATTTTTTGAATTCATCAATATTTTTTATAATTATCAATAAATTTTGAACTCATAAATATTTTTGAACTCACAAATATTTTTGATCTCATAATTTTTTTAAAATTCCTGATTGTTTTAAATGTAAACATTGTTTAAAATTTAAACAATTTTAAAATTGTGAACATTATGTTTTAATTCATTTTGTATTTAGTGAACATTTGTTTGATTTCGTGAGCATTTTTGAATTCAGGAACTTTTTTTTATTTCGTGAACATTTTTTGGAATTTTTGTGACATTTTTTAATTAGAAACCGACCTAGGAAAAAACAAATGACCTAAGTAAAAAAAGAACTAGGAAAAAAGGTGAAAAAAGCGCGTTATTGGGCCACCCAATAGCGGAAGACTTCCAGAAGCGAGGCGGACCGTCGCGGTCGCTACGAGCGACACATATCATCGCCCATATATGCACGCAATGCCATGCACTCAAAAAAATATGGTTAGCCACAGCAGTATAGCACAAAGCGTTCTGGCTTTGCGATGGAGAGGCTTCTTTGCGGCGGTTCCTATTTGATGCTCAGTGCGTCCAAATGTCGAGGCAACACACAGGAAAACCAAGCTAACGACCATAGTGGGCCGGCCACGTTAGCCATAGCACCAAGCGTTCCGGCTTTGCGAAGCTTTCAGAAGGTTTCTGTTTGATTTTTACGGCTTTTAGTAACCTTCTAAAGGTTCTGGTCCAATTTTTTCTGTTACTGGTTTTTTATTTTATATTTTTTCAAATGTTCAGATTTTTCAAAATTGTTTGGAATTTTAAAAATATTAAAAAATTTAAAAATTTTGCATGTTCACATCTTAATAGATTTGTTTACATTTTTCAATAAAAGTTTCAACATTTTTAACAACTGACCATGTTTTTCAGAAAATATTTAAAAAGTTCAGATATTTTCGAAAATGTTTGCATTTTCGTAAAAAAGTTCTTAAATTTAAAAAAAATGTTCACCTTTTCAAAAAAGTTTTCAAAATCACAAAAAAATTGCCACATTTGAAAAATAATCATTTAAAACAAATAAAATTGATAGTAACCCAAGTCTCTACAGTGCCTGTCTCGGTACAACCCCCCCCCCCCCCCACCACCCCTCGAGGCCCTACAGTACTCCCTGCACGTACGTACCCCTGAGTCGGTGGTGAGGTGGGAGGGGTGGAGGAGGAGGCGGCACGGTGATGCAGGAGGCCGGAGGTGAGTTGAGGAGGAGGTGGCATGGCGGGAGCGAGATGGCTAGGGTAACTGTTGGGGAACGTTGCATGGAAAAGACAAAATTTCTACGCACACGTAAGACCTATCCATAGAGATGCATAGCAGCGAGAGGGGAGAGTGTGTCTACGTACCCTCATAGACCATAAGTGGAAGCGTTTATTACGCGGTTGATGTAGCCGAACTTCTTCGTGATCCAACCGATCAAGTACCGAACATACGGCACCTCCGCGTTTAGCACACTTTCAGCTCGGTGATGTCCTCGCCTTCTTGATCCAGCAAGACGGGCTAAGTAGTGGATGAGTTCCGGCAGCACGACGGCGTGGTGACGGTGGTGGTGATGCTATCACCGCAGGGCTTCGCTTAAGCACTCCAAAAATATGACCGAAGGACGAAACTGTGGAGAGGGCGCTGCACACGACAAAGAGATTGTCGTGGCCTATGTGTGGCGCCCCCTCCCTTATATATATATAGGTGGGGGAGAGGGGAGGCAGCCAGCAGGCGCCACAAGGGTGGCTGCCGGCCCCCTTGAGCTCCTGCCCTATGGCGACCCCCTACCTTGTTTGCACAAGGGGAAGGAAAGGGGAGGAGAGAAGGAAGGGTAATGCCGCCCCCCTCCCCCCCTTTCCTTTTCTCCCCAAGGGCTCCCCAAAAGCTGCGGCCTTCGGAGGGTCGCGTCGGCCCTTCGTGGGCAGTTGTGTTTCCCCCCTCTGGCCCATATGGCCCATTCACCTCCCGAGGGGGGGGGGGGGTTCCCGGAACCCCTTCCGGTGATGGATGACTACCCGGTACCTCCCGAAACTCTTTTGGTGTCCAAATAGTATCGTCCTATATATCAATCTTTACCTCCGGACCATTCCGGAGATCCTCGTCATGTTCGCGATATCATCCGGGACTCCTGATAATATTCGGTCACCAAATCATATAACTCATATAACACTATATCGTGAACGAACTTTAAGCGTGTGGATCCTACGGGTTTGAGAACTATGTAGACATGACCGAGACACCTCTCTGGTCAATAACCAATAGCGGAACCTGTATGCCCATATTGGTTCCTACATATTCAACGAATATCTTTATCGGTCAAACCTTATGACAACATACGTAATTCCCTTTGTCTATCGGTATGTTACTTGCCTGAAATTAGATCGTCGGTATTTTCATACCTAGTTCAATATAGTTAGCGGCAAGTCTCTTTACTCGTTCCATAATACATTGGCTCGTAACTAACTCCTTAGTCACTTTGCTTGCAAGCTTCTTCTGATGTGTATTATCGAGAGGGCCCAGATATACCTTTCCGATACACAGAGTGACAAATCTTAATCTCGATCTATACCAACTCAACAAACATCTTCGAAGATACCTGTAGAGCATCTATGATCACCCAGTTATGTTGTGACATTTGGTAGCACACAAGGTATTCCTCCAGTATCCGGGAGTTTCATGATTTCATAGTCGAAGGAATATGTATTTGACATTCAGAAAGCAATAGCAATACACTGAACAATCATATGCTAAGCTAATGCATGGGTCTTGTCCATTACATCATTCTCCTAACGATGTGATTCCATTATCAAGTGACAATACATGTCTATGGTTAGAAAACCTTAACCATGTTTGATCAATGAGCTTGTCTAGTAGAGGCTTACTAGGGACACATTATTTGTTTATGTATCCACACATGTATTTAATTTCCAATCAATACCATTCTAGCATGAATAATAAACTTTTTATGTATCCACATATGCCAGTGCGTTGCAACGGGGGAGATTTTTTTTTTTTTTGAGAGAAGCACCAGGAAAGATAATTGATGTGTCATCCAAAAAAAGGGTCTCCATTGTGGCCAAGAGTCAGGAGAGTTAAGGATTACCTCTTCTTCTTCATCAGAACTGTCATCCAATTTGAGTAAATCCGAAGCACTTGGTTTTTTCTTCCTTGAAGTTCCTGTTTTGGCGGTTTTTCTTTCAGCTCTTCTTGCCGCTCTGGCTTGTTTGGCCGCCTCATGGTCATATTTGACCTTCCAGAAGTTGTCATCGGCCTGTGAAAAATGATAAGGGGTTATAAGTAAAAGCAAGAGGTAATACAGTAAAGAGTATTTATTAAGGTGGGTGACTCACAGCAGGGGCTGGGTTCTCCTTGCAGAAGGGAAGTAAGCCAAAGGTGTTACTAATCACCGTGCCCTCTTTCAACAACGATTGGATCATGGCCTCCACCACATCTTCTGGTAAGTCATCGGGGCTATGACGTGGAGGGTCATCTTTTTCGCCGGAGTAAGTGCACATTAAGCCGGGGCGGCTGCTTAACGGAAGCACTCGCCAAGTAATCCAGACTCGGACTAGGTCAATACCGTCTAAGCCATTTCCCAAAAGAGCTTTGATTTTTCTAATAGTGGGAGAAAGTGGCAGACGTTCAACAGTATTCAGTTTATCCGGCAGCGGGTGGTTGGACTCAAGGCGCAGGGCGCGGAAGCCGGGCAGAGGATTTTCTTCAGCCGGAGAAGTGTCTTGGCAGTAAAACCACGTCTGATTCCAATCCTTTGGGTGACTCGGCAGTTCAGCATAAGGAAAGAGGCAGTCTCTCCGCCGCTGAATCGAGATGCCACAAAGTTCAAGACTGGGCCCGTTGGCACATTCATTCTGCCGGTTTAAATAGAACAGCTCTCTGAATAAAAGTATATTGGGCTCTTCTCCAAGGTACACCTCGCATAAGACTTGGAAGTTGCAAATGTTTGACACGGAATTGGGCCCAATGTCTTGAGGTCTAAGGTCAAAGAAATGCAAAACATCCCTGAAGAATTTTGAACCAGGTGGAGCGAAGCCCCGGTTCATGTGATTAGTGAACACGATTACCTCCCCTTTTTTGGGTTGAGGCTTCTCCTCTGGCGGGTTAGGAGCACGATAAGACATGACCTCCTTCGTCTTGGGCAGATGGCCGGATTTCACAAAATCAGACAAGGTGCTCTCTGTAATAGTGGATTTGACCCAGTTGTAGGTCACGGGAGCTTTAGGACCCTTGGGTGCCATTACGTAAATTGAAGCCTATGACAAAATAAGAGGTTCCGGTTCAAATTTAACCCGGAGGAAAACATTTTAAGTTTAAAACAAGATGGCGGCTTAGAAGGGGCCTAATGACATATGGCTGACTATATCTGGTTGCCTAAGCCGCTATGGGAATCAGTAACAATTAAAAGATATTTTAAGTTGCCAGGACCTGGCAAGGCTGTCAATTAACGTTGTCTATTTTAAACCGGCAATGAGGGCCGCTAGAGTTAAATGGGCTTAAAAGAAACATGTTTCGCAGTTGGTGGATATTATTCTGGATCAAACAGGTGCACAGAAAGAAAAAAAACTTCTAGACCTAAAACTAGTACAGATAAGTTCATCAGTGCTGAACAAGGCCTCTGTGTGATGGAAAGGGATCTATTTGCATTCAAAATGGGTGTGAAACAGCTACCGCGTTAGTTTTACACTATCTTAAAGATCAAGAAACGGCGGTGGTGATGACCATGAAGGGTTCCTGACGAACAACGAAGAACACCGAAGAACTCGAAGGTCCTGATGCGGATCTGAGGAACAAGAAGGAGGAAAATTACAGATGCAGAGTTGTTGCGGAGGTCCGTCGCGATTTTCTGGTCAAGTCAGGTCGATGCAACGGCCTGAGTTGGTGAAGACGAGGAGATCTACGATGACAGCGGCGGCGGAGCTCGAGCGGCAGAGAGAGAGAGCAAGAGGAAGAAGACGAATGACTGAGGAAGGTCTAGGTCAAGCTTATTTATAGGGAAGGGCCGACCGGGATGGGCGAGAAACGAGGAGACTAAACATCATTATCCAGCGGCCTCGACACCTCGGTTTTCGGAGCGGTCAATAAAAGCAAAGATCCATTGGAAGATATGGCGGAGTAAAAAATGAATTTAAGTAAAGATGACGTCACGACGGGCTAACACGGATCCAGAAGATGATGTCATGGTGGGTTAAAAACCTTTACACAGGCAGAAGGCTGAAGGTTTATTTTCTAAGGTATGTTAAGATTGACATGAAGACGGCGGTTCAAATCAATCTGGGGCCTAATGTTGGGGATATAACTATTTGCGTAAGCCGCCCAGGAGGGGTCGGGTTACGTAAAGAAGACTCATCAGAAAGAAGCCTAAGACCAAGCATGAAGATGGCGGTTCCATAAAGGGCATAAAGCCCACCATCGACTGGAGGCCCGTTGTAGTAAACCGCCACAATGGCATGACTTGTATTGTAAGGTAGATTTAACTAGTCACCGAGCCGGACACTGTTTATGAGCCGGCCGGGACTCTGTAAGCCGCAGGGCGCCAACCCGTGTATATAAGGGGGCGACCCGCTGGCGGCTAAGGGCAAGAAACACCTCGTCGAGAACCGGGCATAGCGTATCTCGCTCCCTGGTCATCGAAAAATCAAGCAATACCAACCCAACTAGATGTAGGCCTTACCTTCGTAAGGGGCCGAACTAGTATAAACCTCCCGTGTCTCTTGTCCCAATTAACCCCTTCAAGCTTCCTAGTTGCGATGGCTCCGCGAATAAGTCCTTTCACTAGGACATCTGACGTGACAATTCCACGACAACAATGGTAAGCGATAGAGCAAGGAGTTATGGTCTTCTCGCTAGACATATTTGACACATGAAATCTTCATAGTGGTGGGGTTGGTCGGCGTGGTGGAGAGCACCCAGCTCATGCATTTTTTCCTCCGGGTCCGGCTTCATCTCGGGGTTGTGCTTGCCTCCTCATTTGGTGGTTGCGCGACGACCTTCATGACAGGTTTCTTGGACCACTCTCTGCTACGACAGCGTAACCGGGTGGATACTAATTGAAGCAGATAAATTTCGTTTCATTAGCATAATCAGGCATGAATGTCGCTTCTTTATGCTGGTTTATTCTCTTTGATTATTTCAGTGCTCAAGTGCCTGCAATTTTGCTCTAATTAAAGTCAGACAACATATTCTCTTTTTATTGGCACGTGCCTACATTTCTTTCATTTATAGTCAACCAACATAGAACGAATGTGCATCGCTAACCAATGGCCAGCGCAAATATTTAAGAAATTACCATAGCGCTAGATTAGACATATATTTTTGTTTTTTAAACATTCAAAAAAATATGAATTGGCGAATATTCTTCTAAACGTGAACAATTTTTTAAATCCCGAACAATTTGAACAAATGTAAACATTTGTTTTGGGAATTCCAATATTTTGGAAAAACATAAAAAATTAGAAATATGAATAGTTTTTTAATTCACAAAAATATTTTGAAAACATGAGAATTTTATCAAAGCATAAATATTTTTTGATTTTTTCGGTTTTTTAAGGGGGACATTCAAACCAATTTTCGAAAATGAATTCTTAGGTGCGAACATATTTTTGGATTTGTGAACATTTCAAAAGGAATATTTTAAAATATATAACATTTTGTAAAATTTAATTTTTATAAACAAATTTCAAAGAATTTTGGAAGAACAAAAACATTTTTCTATTCATGAGAACTTTTCTTAAAGTGGAGAACATTTTTTGAATACTGAGAAAAATTAACACAGCGTTTTTTTAAAGTTTTGAACATTTATCAAAACAGGAACAAACTTTTGGAATGCTGACTATTTTTTGAATATTTGAAAAAAATTCTGAATATTTTGTAAAATTTTATGTCACAAAAAATTAAAAAATAAGTAAAAAATTATAAAATTCATATAAGAGAAAGAGAAAGGAACAGATGAAAAGAAAAATAGAAATGGAAAAACAAAAAGGGGAAACGGGCCAGCCCAGTCTTAGGCGCCCTCTGGGAAGCTTCAACAGTTTGTCGCTCTATGCGAAAAATAAGTTCTTTACAAATGCGTAGGCAATATAATTGGGCTGGCTTCGTTGGGCCAGACCGCGCACGCGGACCAATTGCGGAATTCTGGGGAAACATTTTTAAGTTTCTAGCGGATAGACGCACAAAAATTTAGTACCACCTCAGATATATAAAAGAAATTCAACGGTGAACGGATGGAAAAATTAAAGAAACACACCTTACTTTATTAGTAGGTCTGGAGGTATGGATATAAATAGCAATAAGCTGAATGATCATGTACTAAGCTAACGGATGTGTCTTATCCATTACATCATTCTCCTAATGATGTGATCCCATTATCAAGTGACAACACATGTCTATGGTTAGGAAAACTTAACCATCTTTGATCAACTAATCAGCTAGTCTAGTACAGGCTTACTAGTGACACGGTATTTATTTATGTATCCATACATGTATTTAAGTTTCCGACCAATACAATTCTAGCATGAATAATAAACCTTTTATCATGAACAAGGAAATATAATAATAACAACTTTACTATTGCCTATAGGTCATATTTCCATCAGTAACAGCCGAGCCACCGCGCACACGTCTAGTTATAAAATGGCGGCGGGAGATGAAGGTGAAGGGGCATGAGTATAAGCCAAGTGCTTTCTTTTGGGTACACGGTTTACAGCTAAGCGGAGTATGCCATTAGACAACACTCGGCTTATAGCGCCCACCATTACAGGGCCATCAAGTGCGGTGGGTGCTTTGCCGAGCCTCAGGTGTAAGCCAAATGTTTTTTGCGGAATATGCCGAGTTTTCTTTATAAGCCAAGTGTTTTTTGAGCTGTACTCCGCTTACTCTGGTCTATGCCAAGGGCCCTGTGGTTGCCTAGTGTTTTTTTGCGTGGTACCCGAGATATAGCACTTGGCTTATTCCCAAACACTAGACAACGCATATTTTTCCCGTAGTGTTTACAGTGCTTTATTGTGCATGTAATTACCTTGTAGTCGTGTTGTAATTGTTTGCATTTGCAACTAAGTGAGAATTAGGACTCTTTAGTCTTGACTCAATGTAAACCGCGTGTAATACTGTTCTACGGTTAGTGTAAGTTGATCATTTGCATATGGCTATCAGCTTGCTATTGGCTGTAAAATTTGAATAAAAACTAATTTATTTTCAGACAAATGTGAAATAGACAGTCTCAAACTTTAAATCACCAGTATAAATTCATAAGGTAACCATGAATACCTACAAATAGAAATGATGGCTGACATATGCTTTTATTATACTAGACAGACTGAAGAATCAAACCGCAAGTAACCATGCTGATCGAAGCCGTCGTCTTGAGAGGAAAGGGAATCATCACTCTACGAAAAGCAAACTCCAACGACACGACAAACCCCCATACATACATGCTCCTGCGGAATCTTAGCTTGCAGGACGATCGATGATGAATCCACGGCTACTGGATGCCGCATTCTCCTCTGAGTCCGCGTGACCTCCCCTTGTTGCAGCCGTGTCCCAGTGGCGGCTTGCGCATGACGCCGCCGTAGATGTAGAAGTGGCAGCTGGGCAGGCCACAGGGGCTGGAGTAGCAGCCCGGCGTGCAGCGGGACGGGTAGCAGGACGGTGTCACCTTCTTGCAGCACGCCTCATTGCAAGTAGCCATGTCGCACTTCTTCTTGCAGCACGCCTCATTGCAAGTAGCCATGTCGCACTTCTTCTTGCAGCACGCCTCATTGCAAGTAGCCATCTCGCACTTCTTCTTGCAGCACGCCTCCTTGCAAGCCATCTCGCACTTGTCCTTGCAGGCCTTCTCGCAGGCCTCCAGGCAGGGGTCCTTCTTCTCGGGCTCCTTTGGCTTGTCGTCTACGACGCTGATGATAACTGCGGCGAAGCACGACTTCCTGAGACACTGCAGGAGCCGCACCGGATCGACGGTGCCGACCACCGTCAGCGTGCACTTGTCCTGGTCAATGTCCATGGACTTGATCCCTGAAAATTAGTACATACATTTTGGTAAAGAAGAGTGGAGAGGGGTGCGAGATAGATAGAGGTTGGATTGTGAGGGAGAGAGGTACCCTACCCTTGAGCTTGGCAGCAGTTGACAGGATCTTGCTCTTGCACTTGTCGCCGATGAGATCAGCTCTGATCAGGATCTTCTGCAGGTCATTCACAAGCAGTGAAAACACGAGCGTGCACTATGAGTGTACACCTTTAAATATTTTCGACGGAACCCCGGCCCGAAAGACATAAGCAAAACGAGACAACATGCATAAGGGCTAATTACCTTGGACATAGTGAGCTAGCCGTGAACCTGTGACACCCTTGGACTTTGGGGCGAGACTCTTGCGTGTGTAGTCCTGAACTTCTTATGGAGACCCTGTCTGCTTCCAAGCCGTTTATATAAGGTGGAAGTCAACTCAGCAACAGCCATGTTTGGTCACACTCACACCTAGGAGCATAGTTCTACTACTACTTGCGTTTAACCTAATATGGTTGTACACTACTACCGTCTACCGACCGGTCAGTGCAGTACAACGAACTCCTTTCTTAATACAAGATGTTTATTTGTTTGTGGTTCATCTGTACGTCCCAACGCGCAAGTTGTATACAGTGGCAACGCAAGAATCAAATCAATTCATATGTCAATGCACCATTGGCTAGGACTTGGTCATGCTAATCGTTCTACTTCTACTGGTTGAAAGATTATTTTCTTAACATAGTTGTTGCGCTATAAAAACTCAATTTTACTAAATACGAAAACTAAATGCATATCTCTATCGTATTTTAACAAAGATTCAGTTTCACCAATTTGGCACACACTTTATAATGTTAAACTATCATCTGGGCTGTGGAACCTAAAGCCATAATTTTACATATACCTGTGCTAGTTGTTGGTTGACGTTCCATGGGTTCACCGATCCTCTGCTGAAACACACATGGAAACTAAAAATTACCAATAAGATAAAGAGTATTCGAAACGCGCCATGTCTTCTCGCAGCGTGCCGTGGAGGGTCACGGTCACAGTGGTCATCGGTCTCCATCGAGCTTGACTAGCATATGAGTGCTAGTTAGTTTTAAGGTGCTGCCACTATTTAAATGGGATTTTGCTCCATAGACAGAGGAGATACATGCATGCAGAATCTTTCACATCATGCTAACATCATCGGCTTTAGTTTATAAATTTAAATTTTACAAATGATTTGTCTCACAAACCATTAAACTGATTAGCAATTATTCTTTACTGATGAGTTTGTCTCAACGAGGGCTTTAAAACAGGATATAATGTTGTTTTGTTTCGGTGATTTTTTCATCGCCACCAATTGCCAGGTTATGTCATCATGGTTGCCATGTTGCAAGTGAACAATTACCATGATAACAGTATCTAGTTATTATACATGAAGTAGTTTCCTGATAAGAAACTGGAATTAATAATTGAAGTCGGCGGTGGGTAGCTTCATTAATTCAATGGATAGTTACATCATCCACCAGCCAGCTAACAATCGATACTCTCGGCTCCTCTATCGATGTTGATGGTGGCATCGAGACCGCTAACCTAGCTAATTCATGAGAGACTATATTCGTCTCCCTTGGGCAGTGAATGAAAGAAACCAAAGTATATCCTCGAGAGACGACGTTAATATCAGCATAAATGGTGACCACTCCTAAAACTGTGAAGCCTCCTCCTTGCATTGTGTTGATCACCTCCATACAGCCTTATTCCACAATTAAATGTCGTATCCGAACTATTGCGCTAGAAGTAGTCCATGCCTGAGTGCATAGGCCTTCGCCATTGCTGCATCCGCCACATGCTCAAGACGGTCATATGATGCAACAATAAATCTGCCTTTATCATCCCGGAGAATTGCACCGATAGCACCTTGAAGATCACTTGGGTGGAACCCCGCGTCAACATTGAGTTTCACACAATCTTCCGCTGGTTCCACCCATCTCCTACTGTGAATACCCATGTTTTTTCGTGTTTTTCTGCCTCGACTTCTAGTAATTCACAGTTAAAGCACTAATAGACAGTGTAGATCGTGATGGGATCTGCACATCCTCTCCATGAACAGATTGTGTTCTGTCCCGCTAGATATACTAAATTCGTACTAAGATCAATAACTGGGCACTCGATCCCGGAATCAAACTTGACCTAGCAGGTTCACATAAAATATAGTCCAGTGCAGCTGAACCCGCTCGGTCAACAGTGAAAGCCTCTTCGACGAATACATCTAGTTTCAAACACCACCATATATCTGATTCCCTTGCACACTTAACGATGCTTGCAATGTGGCGAATCGCCAGTACACCCACACACGGAATAAATCCTTGTAGGGCCTTCCACACATGAAATTTTATCTTGGTCGGAACATGAGCACTCCAAAGCTTCGTCCAAATTGGATGGCGTTGTGATGGTTCTCATTCGGAACGCCGGTACCAACGTCCGAACTGATGCTCCGATTCGACATGCTACGCCAACCTCACTATGGAAAAATGATGCTTTGTAAATTTCTAGGCAACGAAGTCCTCCATGGTGCCATGAGGTGCTAATGGGACCGCAAAAATATTCTTTCTGCATCAACTGTCCAAAAGACATCATGGACTAATTGTTGATCCCATAGCCCCGTCCCTGGTTCAATGGGTTTATATACCTTCAAAAGCAAAGTTCCCCCTCTAGATTACACGTCCTATAGCAATCGCCAAGATCCATGGACCGGTCCAAATATTTACCTGAGTACCAACCCCAATACGCTATATTGCACCTCTCTTAAAAGGTATGGGTTCCAACATAGATACTTTGTCAAGTATATGAACTGCCATTCTTCATTTGGGCTTCCAAAAGTCTCCCATACAGATAGTAATTGACCCACAAAATGTTTGCACATAATGCATCAAGGTTCTCCAGGAGGCTCCATACTTGCTTAGCCAGCATTGCTAAATTAAAGCTATGTAAATCTCTGAATCCAAGTTCTCCTCTCTCCTTCGGAACACATAATTTCCACTAAGCCGCCCAATGCATACGCTTATGGTTGTCATCATCATCCCACCAGTACGTAGATATTGCATATTTCACCCCTTCACAATTGTTTTTGGGATTTTGAATATCGACATCGCAAACACCGGAATGGCTTGAACAACTGATTTGATCAATGTTTCCTTTCCTCCAATCGACAACAACTTCTCTTTCCATCCACTCACCAACTGATAGTTGTGGTCAATTAGATACTAAAAGCAATCACTTCTGTACAGTCCCACTAAAGTTGGATGTCCGAGGTGTTTAAACTTCAACGATTATGTATTTATCCCCAAATTTTGGCACACAACTACCTTGTCATGTACAGAAATATTCAGGCTAAACAATATACTCAACTTCGCATCACTTACCAGCTGCCCTGAACTAGTATAGTAGACATCCAGAACACTTCACAGACATTCAGCCTCGGTCGCCCACCTGCCTTCATAAAGATCAAAGAGTCATCTGCAAATAGCAAATCTGATATCTAAGGGGCCTCTCGACACACTCTTACCCCTAATAAGCTGTCATTCTTTTCTTCCCATTGTAACATGCTTGACAAGGCCTCCACACGTAACAAGAAGAGGTACGGAGAAAACAGATCTCCTTGCCACAAACCCCTCATCAGGGTGAAAAGCTCCATGTCAGCCGAGTTGAATCTCGCACTATATGATACCGAAGTGACACATACCATGACCATAGATATCCACCTGTCTACAAAACCCAGTCTCTCCATCATACGACGAAGAAAGCACCATTCAACTCGATTGTATGCTTTGTACATGTCCAGTTTGACTGCACATAAACCCGTCTTCCCTTTTTTCCTCTTGATGGCATTCACACATTCATACACAATCAAAATATTATCCGTAATTAGCCTACCCATCACAAATGCACTCTTTGTGGGGCCAATGATATCCGGGAGAATCACCTTCAGCTATGGCATGAGCATTTTTTAGATGATCTTGTAGGCCACATTACAAAGGTTGATTGCCCTCAACTGCATAATATATGTTGGCCCATTAACCTTCGGGGTCAAAACTATCATGGTTTTATTCCAACCATCCGGGATGCACCTGACGTTAATAGCATCCAGCACCTCCTTCACCAAGTCATTGATTGCGGCTTGAACTAAGTCGGTATTTTCACAAAGAGGAAGGAATAATGCAGCACAGCAACGGTAGGTATTTCCCTTAGTGATGAGACCAAGGTTATTGAACCAGTAGGAGAATCACGCAACACTATGTAAACAGTACCTGCACAGAAGAACAAATACTTGCAACCCAACGTGTTAAACGGGTTATCAATCCCTTTCGGGTAACGATGCCAGAAATTGCCGAGTTTACGGGATAAAAATATGATAGACTAGATAAATAGTTCTCGTATAAATACAAAGTAAAATAAAGTGCAACAAGGTATTTTTGGATTTTTGGAAATATAGATCTAAAAATAAAAGCGAATAAAAATAGATCTCAAAGGAAAATATAATAAAGAAGAGACCCGGGGGCCGTAGATGTCACTAGTGGCTTCACTCGAGAAAAATAGCATACGGTGGGTAAACAAATTACTGTTGGGCAATTGATAGATCTTCAAACAATCATGACGATATCCCGGCAATGATCATTATATAGGTATCACGTCCAAGATTAGTAGACCGACTCCTGCCTGAATCTACTACTATTACTCCATACATCGACCGCTATCCAGCATGCATCTAGTGCATTAAGTTCATGGAGAAACGGACTATTGCAATAAGAACGATGACATGATGTAGAAAAGATCTATTTATATAGAAATAGACCCCATCTTGTTATCCTTAATAGCAACGATACATACGTGTCGTTTCCCCTTCTTTCACTGGGATCGAGCACCGGTCGTAAAATCGAATCCATCACAAAGCACCTCTTCCCATGACAAGAAAAATCGATCTAGTCGGCCTAACTAAATCAAAGATTCGGAGAAGAAATACGAGGCTATAAGTAATCATGCATATAAGAGATCAAAAGACCCAAATAACTTTCATGGATAAAAACATAGATCCGATCGTAAACTCAAAGTTCAACGGATCCCAACAAACACACCGCAAAAAGAATTACATCAAATAGATCTCCAAGAGACCATTGTATTGAGAATCAAAAGAGAGAGAAGAAGCCATCTAGCTACTAACTATGAACCCATAGGTCTACAATGAACTACTCACGCATCATCGGAGAGGCACCAATGAGGATGATGAACCCCTCCGTGATGGTGTCTAGATTGGATCTGTGGTTTCTGGAACTTGCGGTGGCTGGAATTGATTTTCGTCGACTCCCATAGGTTTTCTGGAATATTGGGGTATTTATAGAGCAAAGAGGCAGTGCGGGAGGCCAACGAGGTGGGAACAACCCACCAGGGTGCACCTGGGCCCCCAGGCGCGCCCAGGTGGGTTGTGCCCCCCTCGGGGCACCCCCTTGTGTCTTCTGGCCCAGAAAAATTCTCCAAAAAGTTTCGCTACATTTGGACTCCATTTCGTATTGATTTTCTATGAAGTAAAAAAACCAAGCAAAAAACATCAACTGGCACTGGGAACTATGTCAATAGGTTAGTCCCAACAAATGATATGAAGTTGTTATAAAATGGTTGGTAAACATCCAAGAATGATAATATAATAGCATGGAACAATAAAAAATTATAGATACGTTGGAGATGTATCAACATCCCCAAGCTTAATTCTATCTCGTCCTCGAGTAGGTAAATGATAAAAATAGAATTTTTGATGTGGAATGTTGCCTAACATGTGCCTAACATAATCTTTTCTTTGTAGCATGGACATTTGGACTTTTATATGATTCAAAGCAATAGTCTAGTTTTTGACATGAAGATTTCAATACTCAACCATATCAATAAGCAACCATGTCTTTCAAAATATCAACACTATAGCAATTTATCCCTAGCCCATTAGGCTCAGTCATTGATCCATTCATGAAACACACTTGCATATTAGGTACACCCAATGCTCAAGTACGATCATAGTTCCCCTTAGTTGGTGCTTTATAAGAGAAGATGAAGACTCAAACAAAAGAATTGCTTAAAGTAAAAGAAAGGCCCTTCGTAGAGGGAAGTAGGGATTTGTAGAGGTGTCATAACTCAAAGTGAAAAAGATAGAGATAAAAACATTTTAGGTGGCATGCTTTTCCTGTCAACGAAAATGATCAAGTAGTTCCCTATACTTTCCATGCTAGATATATCATAGGCGGTTCCCAAAGAGAAAATAAAGTTTATTCCTTTTTCCATCATATTTTCACATTCCACGGCTAACCGAATCCACGGGTGTCGTCCATACGAACACTTTTCAAGGAATTTATTATTTGACAACATAAAGTAAATTCATTTTTCATTTCGGGACTAGGCATCCCTAATACCTTTGTCGTACTCTCGTGCAATGACAAGTGAATAAACACTCATCTTGAGAATAACACATCTAGCATGGAAACATATCAGCCACCCCCTACCATTTCATGAGCGGTACGAGCACACAAAAGAGAAGTTTATTTTGAAAATTAGAGATGGCACATACAAATTTTCTTAGAACGGCAAAAGAATACCGCATATAGGTAGGTATAGTGGACTCATGTGGTAGAACTGGGTTTAAGGATTTTGGATGCACAAGTTGTGATCATACTTAATGCAAATGAAGGCTAGCAAAAGATTGAGAAGCATCCAACCAAGAAACGAAAAATCTCATAAGTGAGCATTAAGCATATCTAACACCGAATAATGCACCACAAGTAGAATATAATTTCATTGCATAACTATTGACTTTTGTGCTTGCATAGGGAATCGCAAACCTTAACGCCAATATTCTTACTAAAGCATAATTACTCATCAACAAGACTCACATATTATATCATCATATCGCAAAACTATTACAAGGAATCAAGTTTATTTTGTCCAGTGATCTTCATGAAAGTTTTTGTTATATCCCTCTTGAATATCTATCATTTGGGACTAGTTTCATATGTTGTTTCTCATAGCTCAAACAAATCTAAGTGAAGAACATGAGCATAAAAAATTTCTTCTCTCAAAATAATTTAAGTCAAGCATGAGAGAATTTCTTAGAAATTTACGAAATCCCAAATAAATCTAAGTGAAGCATGAGAGCATTTCGTCAAAAATAATAAAGCACATCGTGCTCAAAAAGATATAAGTGAAGCACTAGAGCGATTCCATAGCTCAAAAAGATTTAAGTGAAGCATAGAAAGCAATTCTAACAAGTCATAGCATAATTTTGGCTCTCTCAAATAGGTGTGTCCAGCAAGGATAGGTGACTAAAAATAAAAAGCAAAACAAGCAAAGACTCAAATCATACAAGACGCTCCAAGCGAAACTCATGATATGTGACGAATAAAAATATAGCTCCAAGTAAAATACTGATAGTCGTTAGAAGAAAGAGGGGATGCTACTCGGGCATCCCCAAGCTTAGTTGCTTGCTTCTCTTTTAGATAATTGCTTGGGATGCCATGGGAATCCCCAAGCTTAGGCTCTTCTTACTCCTTATTCCTTCATCCATCGTGATCTTACCCAAAACTTGAAAACTTCAATCACACAAAACTCAACAAAACCTTCGTGAGATCCGTTAGTATAACAAAGCAAATCACTACTAGAAGTACTGTTGCAAACCATTCATATTTTATTTTTGCATTATATCTACTGTATTACAACTTTGCTATAGCTTATACCCTCCAATACAAACCATAAATTCATTGAAATAAGCACACAACGGAAAGAAAACAGAATCTGTCAAAAACAGAATAGTCCGCAGTAATATGAAAACTTTCAGTACGTTTGTAACTCCAAAAATTCTAAAAAAATAGGACAATGTGGTAAATTTGTATATTAATCTTCTGCAAAATGAATCAGTATTTTATCACGCTTCAGTTAAAAATGAGAATTATTTTTCTGGGCGCAAAATTGCTTGTTTTACTGCAAGATCAAATTAACTATCATCCAACATGATCACAAAGGATTTGCTTGGCACAAACACTAATTAAAACATAAATAACACAATCATAACAGTAGCATAATTGTGCAAACACTTAAGAACAAAAATAACAAGACAAAAATATATTTTATTCATTGAGTTGCCTCCCAACAAGCGCTATCGTTTTATGCCCCTAGCTAGGCATAATGCAAAGATTCAAGTATTGTCATCTTTAGTTTCACGTTCTTTAGAGGTGTTTTCGTGAGGAGGTTTTTCATAGACAACAAAAAACACCTTATCCATAGAGACTTTAGCATTATCAAGTTGCTTATCATCGTAACCCCTTTGATTTCCGGCAACAATCCAAGAATTGTGTTGATTAACATCATTGAAAACTTATTGGATTATATCTAAAACAGGGACTTCCTTCTTAAGATTCTCATCAAAGATTTGATTATCCCCAATCAAATGTCTTAGCACATAATCACTATTATAAAGAATTTCATCTACCACCGGTTTTTCACAATTCATACCATAGAAATCAAAATTTTCCCTAGCTTCCCGTATTATATAATCAAATTCATTCATAAGAACTTGGGTGGCTAACTTTTTAGCTTTATGATACTTTATAATGGGTAACTCAAGAAACAATCTTTGCATGGTAGGATGAGTGTGGATAAATTTATTTTCAAGTTTCAGAACTAGCACTGAAATAGCTTCCGCATAAATTTAGTCATGTTAAGTATAGGATCATCATCAAGACTTAAATTTCCAACACAATTGAAAAATTCTTGGATACGTCCTTTTCCTATAACATTCCCTTACCCCAGAACAAAAGTTTTAGCATCCAGATTGCCAGATCGTCGAATTTTAGGAGTTAGGCCATCATCTGTTTCTGCCATACCGAAGTCACTCATGGTGACAAGAACTCCACGAGAAACACGAACAAAAAAAGAGGGCAAATAAAACGGCAAATATTTTTGAGTGGGGAGATGAAAATGAGAGTCAAATGGCAAATAATATAAATTGCAAGGGTATGAGATTTGTGATTAGGAACCTGGTAGATGTTGATGATGTCTCCCCGGCAACAGCGCCCGAAATTCCTTTTGATTGCGGCTTGAACTATGTCGACATTTCCCCAAAGAGGAAGGGATGATGCAGCACATCGACGGTTTCACTACGTCGACGGCTTGGAAATATAGATCTGAAAATAAAATCGAATAAAAATATATCTCAAAGGAAAATATAATAAAGAAGAGACCTCGGGGCCGTTTTCACTAGTGGCTTCTCTCGAGAAAAATAGCATACGGTGGGTAAACAAATTACTGTTGGGCAATTGATAGAACTTCAAATAATCATGATGATGTCTAGGCAATGATCATTATATAGGCATCACGTCAAAGATTAGTAGACCGTCTCCTGCCTGCATCTACTACTATTACTCCACACATCGACCGCTATCCAGCATGCATCTAGTGTATTAAGTTCATGGAGAAACGGACTAATGCAATAAGAACGATGACATGATGTAGACAAGATCTATTTATATAGAAATAGACCCCATCTTGTTATCCTTAATAGCAATGATACATACATGTCGTTTCCCCTTCTGTCACTGGGATCAAGCACCGGCCTTAAGATCGAACCCATCACAAAGCACGTCTTCCCGTGACAAGAAAAATCGATCTAGTCGGCCTAATTAAACCAAAGATTAGAAGAAGAAATATGAGGCTATAACTAATCATGCATATAAGAGATCAAAAGACTCAAATAATTTTCATGATAAAAACATAGATCTGATCATAAACTCAAAGTTCATCAGATCCCAACAAACATGCCGAAAAAAGAGTTACATCAAATAGATCTCCAAGAGACCATTGTATTGAGAATCAAAAGAGAGAGAAGAAGCCATCTAGCTACTAACAACGAACCCGTAGGTCTACAATGAACTACTCACGCATCATCAGAGAGGCACCAATGAGGATGATGAACCCCTCCGTGATGGTGTCTAGATTGGATCTGTGGTTTCTAGAACTTGCGGAGGCTAGAATTGATTTTCATCGACTCCCCTAGGGTTTCTAAAATATTGGGGTATTTATAGAGCAAAGAGGCGGTGCGGGAGGCCACCGAGGTGGGCACAACCCACCAGGGCGCACCTGGGCCCCCAGGCGTGCCCAGGTGGGTTGTGCCCCCCTCGGGGCACCCCTATGGTACCTCTTTGGCCCATCTTGTGTCTTCTTGCCCAGAAAAATTCTCCAAAAAGTTTCGTTGCGTTTGCACTCCATTTGGTATTTATTTTCTGTGAAGTAAAAGACAAGCAAAAAATAGCAACTGGCACTGGGCACTATGTTAATAGGTTAGTCCCAAAAAATGATATAAAGTTGCTATAAAATGATTGTAAAACATCCAAGAATAAAAAATTATAGATATGTTGGAGATGTATCAATCATCCCCGATCATATTCCAGAAACGCTTATAGAAAGCATCATCCAAACCGTCGGGGCCAGGAGCTTTGAAATCACCAATGTTGAAAACCGCTCGGCGCACATCTTCTTATGAAAATGGTTGAAAGAGTCTATTATTTATGTATGATTAACTCTTGGTATAACCTTCTCAATCATTGTTTCATCTGGTATATCCACGTGCGAGGTAAACAAGGTAGAGAAATAATTCTTGATAATATTCCCCTCTCCTAATGATCCTCTTGCATTACATCATTTTCATCTTCCAGAGCTTTTATAGTGTTATTTTCCTTCTGGGTTGAAGAAAAATTATGGAAAAAGATTTTGCTTCCATCCCCGTGTTTTAGCCAGTTCACTCGACCTCCTAGAGACATTCAATCTCCTCTTGTTCCATTAAGTTGTGCTTATATTCCCAATATTTGTGCTTATTTTCTCTTGCTGGATCCCCATAGTACCCAGAAGATCAACACTTCAGCCCATCATTGATAGTAACATCTATGTAATTACTCGTAACACTATGGTTAGTTATGTTTATGTCATCTCTCCACGTCAGAAGCAGACCCACCACCCTTCCATCACTCAGGTCAACCAGCCTCATCTATAACCCTAGCTTTCTCATCAGTCGTTCTGCCCATACGTAAGACATATGTGACTTCGGCAGAAAGAGTACATCCGGTTTATAGCACCTCTGGACATCCAGAAGTGCCTGAACTGCCCGGGATTGATGCATCCCGCGCCAGTTCTATCCTATGAGTATCATTGGGCCCGACAGTCCTTCGCGTTGGAGGCCGCCAATGTTGCCAAGTCCATCACTTCCGTTCCACTAGGTTTGTGTGTCTTACTTCCCAGGGAAGTATTATCATCCTCTCTATCTCCCATGTCCTTGTTCTCCAAAATTTTCGTATAAAAAATAGCATCTCCCTTGCCATCAATCAATAGAACCTCAGTTCCCCCTCCTCCCTGATTCTTATCCTCATATTCCAGTCGTCATTTCAAAGCACTCGGTGACTGTGAAGAAATATTAGTCGGTTTAACTTGGCTAGAAGTTTTGCTTCGCAGATCATCAGCTGCATTTGACGAGTTGCTCGGTTCATAAAAACCACAACCTCCTCCCCTGGCTCCTCAACCCCTTGTTGATCTTCCACCTCTGCCACCCATACTCGAAGGCATCCACTATCACACCTTCTAAATTTGGAGTAATAAAGGTCATGGGATAGATAATTGCACTTTCGTTATAGATTCCATTCCCATGCTCCTTCACAACATGACTCACAAATTAGTAGACCCCACAAAATGCATGCACCTTCTCATATTCAAAGTCAAAGTACACCTTTTGCTTTCTCAGTGTCAGACTTGCACATCTCGTGAGAGGCTTACCCACATCTTGGGTAACACGAACCTGAATGCCTTCCCCCTGCCCTTTGACTGGCTGCACATCCACACAGTCCACAACCCCTGCTTTCTGTGCCAATTATCTTGCAATGCTGGCTAACCGCATATTCTCCTTCAACCACATCACCCTCACCGACACCTGGTATGTGAAGAGCTCAACCTGGCTTGCCTCCGACCAACCATCATATGGCGCCAACAACAACAGATAGTGCCTGAAGATCCACGGCCCATCCTGCATCACTGTTTCCCAATCACCCAAGCATGTCAATTGGACCGAATTTTGGTATGAACCCTAGCCAACACCATGAACTCAACGCATTCTTCAATTCCTCCAAATATTCTTCTAGAACCACATCCTCTTCTCCATATTCGCCGAGACTCGGGTACCGTAGCTTGTCGTTCAGAGAGTCCGCTAGCGATGAGCTAGATCGGCCTGCCGCCTCCGCTGCTTTCGCCTTCGCGTCATCTTGTTTCCCCTCGCCGTCGCCATCAACCCTAGACGTGGCTTAGTTTTCGCTTGCCATGATATCACGACTAGACCTCCTAGAGTTGGAACCGAAGAGGGATCCGATCCGATCTCGAAGAGGGAGAGGTGTTCTCCTCGGCAATCGTCTCGTCTAGGAGGACAGAAACCATAGAAGGGTACTTGACGTGTCAGCCATTCCGAAAAATTAGCCAGGGGAAGCCAACGATGGGCTTGGTCTCTAATGCTTGATTCTTGCAATTTTCTCTCTCTAGAATAAATTCGTGCGGACTCATCTCATCTCCCACCTCGCCGCCACCGTCGCCGCCCTTCTCCATGCCTACCTCACCCCGCCCCCCATCCAATCTCCGGCCAGTGCGCGACCCATTTGTTGGCGCAGCCCTTTCTTCCCTTGCTCCACCCCATGGCTTCCTATGTTGATTGTCGATGGACTACACATGCACTGCCCCTGCTCGAAAAAATGTCACGTCTGTCCCTATGCTTTCCCGGCCCAAGACAACGTCGCACGCACGCCCAGGCTGCATGGATTGCTCCGTCCATCCGCCATCGCAGGGAATCAGTCCTGTCACTGTCAACTAAATATCCCTCCCTCACTAGTCTTATCCTCTGATTCACTCCAGTTTCTCTTTTAGGCTAAAAAAAATACTTCACCCTCTCTTTCTAAATATAAGATGTTTTGGCAGTTTAAATTAAACTGCCAGAACGGCTTATATTTAGGAATGGAGGTACCATTTCTTTTCCTTTTTTACTTACGAGCAGGAATTGCAACCACAGGTCGACTGCATGCACATTATGTTGTTGTGCACCAGCAAACCAGGTCAGATCTGCTGTTGTTGGAACACCTACAAAGCCTGGAGTGGGCAGGCGTCGTTCAGACAAAGGTGAGTGAGCGAGGCACCCTCCCTCCCTCGTTAAATTACTCCTGCCTGCCTGTGATTGATTGTCTTCTGTCCCAACCTAATTTGGTGATATATTCATGGTAGCTTTGGGCTTTCGCCATCACATTACTTCAGAGCTAGCTGACAGCAACTTAATTCATGGAAGTCTGAGGTAGATTAAATTACTTAGTTGATTAAGCATGCGTCTCATTCTTATCTATCTACCCTCATATGGCCCCAAATGACAACTTGATCAACTGGCCTGATTAAGATACACACACAATACAATTGGTGCTGAACACAGACAAAGCAAACAACAAGCAACAGAACAGTATTGAATTGTTGAAGCCGGCCGGTACGCAGGCAATTAGTTGGCGGCCAAAAACATATATTAGTCAATTATAGGAGTTTAGGACTTGCACTCATTTCTCTAATAAAGCAGCTGGCAATTAGTCTCGTTTAAATATATAATATAGGGTGATCTAGAAATACCCTTTATCAACTTGAAGCATCCACAAAATAGTCCTTTTCGAAAAGAAAAAATATATGATTTAGCAATAGGGTGTCTTGCTCCATCTGACCGGCTATTCAAATCAACGAGTTTCTTAATAAACACATTGATCGATCCCCATGTCTGTTTAAGGTTGTCAGTCAGACATGACCGTGCCCTCCTACTCTTCTCCATATATACATATAGAATTTAGAGTCGGCAGGCACCATACTCAGAGCTGAACGATAGCTAGCAACTCTCAATATATACGTATAGACCTATCACTGGTTGGTCACGAGCAGCACCTCCATCCTGAGGGCCTCAGTGTTGGGACCCAAGTTTTTGGTCTTTTGATACTCCCTCCATTCCTAAATATAAGTCTTAATTTCTAGAGATTCCAATATAGACTACATACGAAACAAAATGAGTAAATCTACACTTTAAACTACGTCTATACATCCGTATGTAGTCCATATTGAAATCTCTAGAAAGACTTATACTCACTCTATACCTAAATACTTGTAGTTGGGGGAACTTGTACTAGTTTCCTCCAACTACAAGTATATCGATACAGAGGGAGTACTTAGAAATGGAGGGAGTAGTAGTGGAGAAGAAAAGAAACGTAAATGATAGGTCGCTAGTCACAGTCCGGTCTGTTAGAGATACGACAGGCAAATCAACTCGACGAAGAACGAAGAACAAGCAGGGGACACGAGATTTTAACATGGAAAACCCCTCCAACACGAAGGGGAAAAAACCACGGGCGCCAGCCAGCCAAACTTCACTATATCGGGGTACCGATCTGTATTGACCTAGGTCACATGTGTTATATATACCTCTTGTAAGCTGACGCACACTTCGGCCCAAGCCTACCGGCGACAGGCCTCACTCCGCTCGCTCGTCAGAAGTTAGCCTCCCTCTTTATACTTGAATTTGGAGCATAAGATAACAAACTCCACCTTGAGACAAATTCCATCTTGTAGCATGAATGAGAACCTCCTCCCTAAACAACAAAGGAAACACTTTTGGCGCCAAACAACCACTAGGGCTAGCTAATGAGTTACACCAACTAAGTCTGAGCAAAGCTCAAACTTAGCAACAGGAACTGGCTTTGTCAACATATTAGCAGGCTTATCATGAGTACTAATCTTGCATACCTTCAGTTTACCTTGCTCAACAATGTCTTGAACATAATGATATTTGACATCAATGTGCTTTGTTCTCTCATGGAACATCTGATCCTTAGTTAGGTAAACGGCACTCTGACTGTCACAAAACAAGTTAATGCAAGAATTATCTCCACAAAGCTCATCATACAAACCTTTCAGCCAAACTTATTCTTTACATGCTTCTGCAATAGCCATGTATTCTTCTTCAGTGGTAGACTGGGCAACTACTGGCTGCAATGTTTCTCTCCAACTCACGGCACAACAACCAAAAGTGAACACATAACCTGTAAGGGACCTCCTCTTGTCAGAATCGTTGGAAGCAAAATCTGAATCCACATAGCCAGCTAGTCCCTCGCCGGTCCTACCAAATTTCAAACAAGCATTGGAGGTGGCACAAAGGTACCTGAAAATCCACTGAACAGTCTTCCAGTGTTCTTTACAAGGGTTAGCCATGTATCGACTGACCAAACGCATTGCAAATGACAAATCAGGCCTAGAACAAACCATGACACATTAAAGAACCAACGGCACTTAAATATGGAACTCTTGACATATACTCAAACTCTTCAATATTACTAGGACAATGATAAGAGGATAATTTGAAATCTCTTGTAATCTCCATACCTAGAATTTTCTTAGCAGCACCAAGATCCTTCATCTCAAACTCACTACTTAATTGGGCCTTTAAAGTAGTGATCTCTTTCTTGCCCTTGGCAGCAATCAACATATCATCAACATATAACAACAAGTATATAGGTGATCCATCAACAAATTTACTGTAAACACAACTATCATATGCAGACCTCTTAAATCCATGTGCTATCATAAATGAATCAAACCTTTTATACCACTGTCTCGGAGACTGTTACAAACCATATAGGGACCTTTTTAACTTGCAAACAAATTTCTCCTTACTAGGCACAATGAAACCTTCTGGTTGGTCCATGTAAATCTCCTGGTCCAGTTCACCATGCAGAAAAGTAGTCTTGACATCTAACTGCTCAAGCTCAAGATCATGCATAGCAACAATATCAAAAGATGCATGAATGGAACTATGCTTCACGGCTGGAGAGAACACATCGTTATAATCAATACCTGGTATCTGACTGAAGCCCTTAGCAACTAACCTTGCATTAAACCTCGCGGGCTCACTAGGACAAACCCTCGTTTCTTTTGAAGATCCATTTGCAGTGAACGGTATTCTTATGTTTAGGCAAGCTCACTACATCCCATGTGCCATTTTTCTCAAGTGACTACATCTCTTCCTTCATAGCAGCAATCCACTTCTCGCGGTCACTGAAAACAACGGATTCGGTGTACATGGATGGCTCACGGATGTTCTCAACCTGTTCTGCACAATTGAAAGCATAATGAACAATGTCACACTCTTCAATTAGGCGGTTAGTTTTCTTAATGACTCTCTTGCTCCTGCCATCTGCAAGAAACTGAATTTGTCACTACAAAACAGGGGGTGAGTGTTGCACAACATCATCATCGTGAACCTCTGTATCTTGAGCATCATCAACATTACCATCAACCTGTGCATGTGGAGCAGCATCATTATCAGCAATTACATATTCCTCCTCATCAAAGTGCTCCACCTACACAGTAACTCGTTGTGGCTCTACATCAAAGTATCTGTGGACAGATCATCATGAGACATAACAGATTCATTGAAAACAACACTCCTGCTCACAAAAACCTTATTAGTTTTCCATAACATGTATCCTTTTACTACTGAACCGTATCCAACAAACACACACTTAATATCTCTAGGCTCAAGTTTTCCATTATCAACGTGTGCATATGCAGTGCAACCGAAAACTCTCAACTGTGAATAATCACCTGGTGTACCAGACCATACCTCAATGGGAGTTTTCTTATTAAGTGGAATGGATGGTGACCTATTGATGAGGTAGCAGGCGGTGGAGGCGGCTTCAGCCCAAAAATGTTTGCCCATGCGAGGATTGGACAACATGCAATGAGCCCTGGAGATGATGGTTCTGTTCATGCGCTCAGCCACACCATTTTGTTGATGAGTGTATGGGATGGTGTGGTGCCTGACGATGTCCAAGTTTCTGCAATAAATATTAAAAGCTTTTGAACAGAATTCCATTCCATTGTCAGTACGAAGTATTTTTACCTTCCTCTCAATTTGCCTTTCTACCATAACTTTCCAATCCTTAAAGGCATCAAACACATCATATTTATTTTTCAAAAAATAAGGCCACACTTTTCTGGAGTAATCATCAATCACTAGTAGAAAAAGTCCCATTTCGTACCGGTTCGTGAGGGCCTTTAGTCCCAGTTCTGGAACCGGGACTAAAGGGTCGTCACTAAAGGCACCCCCCCTTTAGTCTCGGTTCTTATAGGAACCGGGACTAAAGCCCCTCCACGTGGCAGCTGTCTGGAGCTCCACCTTTAGTCCCGGTTGGTAACACCAACCGGGACTAAAGGTATTTTTATGATATATTTTTTTAATTTGTTTTAATTTTTTTCAGGATTTTCAAATTTCTGAATTATTTTACAATTTAATCTCTAATCACCCCTCATCCCCCTCATCACTACTTAATTTAACCTCTAATCTCTAATCATCCCTCATCATTCCAAATCATCTAACTTCCCGGTCGGTCACCCATCCTCTCACTACTCCAAGTCTGCACTTGTTGTTTTCCTCACAATAGTAAGATGTCAATCCTATTAACTCTCATGAGTTTAGCTTGAGCATGAAGTCACACGTTTCACTGTTTGAGTTTGAAACTATTATTCTAAAAAACAATAATTATTCAGTAACACTAATATTTCTTGAATAATAAGTTTGACCATAGTTTGACTATAGTTTGACCACAATTTGACCAGATTTGAGCAGATTTGACCAAAATTCAAAAAAAATGAAATAATTATTTTGCGAAGCTAATATAATTGAATAATTATTTAGTAACCCTAATATTTCTTGAATAATAAGTTTGACCATAGTTTTACCAGATTTAACGACAATTCAAAAATAAGAAATTTTAGCATAACTTTTTTTCCTTTTAGAATTTGAGGATTCTAAAAATTTGCAAACAAGCCGTAGATGATTTTTTCGTGCTGATTTTTTTGATATATTATGCGGGTTTTTTCGACATCGTATGCAAAAGATATGGCCGTTTTACATTTTGATAACACTTTTTGTAGAACATGTCCAAATTTTAGTTTTTTAATTTTCCTAACTAGTAGATGTAGTAACATAACTACATCTCGAAGGATTTTAATTTTTGAAGTTTTTATCATTTTCTTTTGCTTTTTACAAAACTGAAAAGGCGATCCACTTCTGCTGGGGTAGAGATCGAATGGGCCCTTTAGTCCCGGTTTGTGTCTCAGACCGGGACTAAAGGTCTAACCTTTAGTCCCGGTCTGAGACACAAACCGGGACTAAAGGGTGTGATGCCCTTTAGTCCCGGTTCGTGTCTCAAAGCGGGACTAAAGGGCTCATTTGAACCGGGATTAATGCCTTTAGTCCCAGTTTGAGACACGAACCGAGACTAATGCCCCCATGGGTCCCGGTTCGTGACTGAACCGGGACTAATGGGCTTATCTGGCCCGAACATATGCCCTGTTTTCTACTAGTGAATAATTGTAAGCATATAACGAGCACAAGCAAGCGAGGGTTTACGGGAAGGTCCTCACAAATCAGCATGTACATAATCTAATATACCTCTGTGGTATGAACAACTACATCTAACTTTACCCTCTTGTGCTTACCAAAAATGCAGTGCTCAGAAAACTCCAACTCACTTACGTTGCACCCATCCAGAAGTTCTCTCCTGGTCAATTCTGCCATGCCAAGTTTACTCATATGCCAAATTTTAGTTTTAATGGATTTATCAGAAGTAACAGCAGCAACAACAGTACTAGTAATAGTGTTTCCTCTAAGAACATATAACTTAGCAAAATTCATGTCACCTATCATATGAATGAGGGAACCTTTTGTTACCTTCAACACTCCACCTAAACCGGAGTGCTTGTACCCTTTGACGTCAAGAGTACTCAGCGAGATGAGGTTTCTGGCCATGCCTGGTATGTGTCTCTGATGACCCACAAGTGTAGGGGATCTATCGTAGTCCTTTCGATAAGTAAGAGTGTCGAACCCAACGAGGAGCAGAAGGAAATGACAAGCGATTTTCAGTAAGGTATTCTATGCAAGCACTGAAATTGTAGGTAACAGATAGTTTTGTGATAAGACAATTTGTAACGGGTAACAAGCAATGAAAGTAAATAAGGTGCAGCAAGGTG